>JAGQAX010000006.1:19865603-20342784 GCA_019142605.1 Cephalopholis sonnerati
CCATTGTTAAAGTTTTGAGCTCAGAGATAGTGCAGAAAGCAGAGAGAGGAGCAGGCTAGCTGTCAGCTGGGGCTCTGTTGGTGTTGCAGCAGGCCCGCCTGGCACAGCTAGATCTACAGCCCACTGAGGAGGCCTGGATTAGAAACAGGCTCTGGCATTATCAAGGCAGGCCTGCCGCCCACGCACACGCCCACACAGAGAGGACAAACAGGCAAACGCATACATACCCATACGGCTCTGACACACACACACACACACTCACTCATGCAAACACACACATGCACGCAGTGGGAAGTTGGATGTACATGATAATAGGAACACGTGTGCACACACATGGACATGTCCAGTGTATGTTTCATATTTATACACAGACACACAATGTACACATACGCTGAATGGAATGGGTCAATTTTCTTTTCATGAGCTGTGTTTCATGTTGCGGGCCAAGCAGCAGTGTTGCTTTGTGTTTGTGTGTTTACTCCAACTGAAGGACAATGAAAAGGTTTGCTCCAGTTCACTGAGATGTGACGGAACAAAGAGAGAGAGAGAGAGAGGGAACCAGAGCGAGAGGCAATAAGTTAAATGGAGAGTGAGGACACAAAAAAAAGAAAAAAAGATTGGGAATCTAGATTGAGAGAGCAGGTTTACATGCTCTGTTGCTGTTCTGCGCTCAGTTTTTGATGATGAATTTATCTGGCGTGAAAGACAACAGAGTGGTCTATGTATTAAACATCAGTGGTGTTCTCCTTTCCTTACAAGAGAGACGAGCTCCCCATGTCAGAGCAGCTCAGTAATGAACCAAGCAGGAAGGCCTCTAAGCTCCACTGATCCCCTTTAGAAAAGGGAGGAGGAATGAAGGAGAGAGGGGTAGTTAGAGGGAGAGGAATGAGGGGTGAAAAGACGGATGGTGAGAGTAGAGAGGTGAAAGAAGGGAATTTGTACTGAGAGACTGAAAGCGGGTGAGAGGGAGAGAGTGAACGAGTGCAAAATAAACAGAGAAAAGTGTGGATAAACCAGCGAGAGGGAGGGGCGGCAGGGGCACAGCAAAAAGCTGAACAGTATATCTTCTCCCTTTGGAGAGAAGAAAACTAAAGATTACTGGTCACAATGTGCTTGGCTGGGCATAAATGGAGAGATCTTGAAATAGTAGGGAGCATGTTCAGAGGTTGTGGGGATCAGGGTGAGCTAATCCAATGGTAAGGCCAGCCGTGGGTCACACATTCAGAGCTCACACTGCTTGTCCAAATCCCCTCTGGTGCTCTTACACAAACAATACTGATACACAGGCCTCAGCTAGCCCAGAGTTCAGTCAGCTAACTCCACCGAGCTGGCCTGGGATGTTCAGGTCACTCTGCCTGTAAGCTCTTAAATTTAGCCTCACATCAGCACAAACTGGTTCGTTTTGGAAGGAAGGGAGGGGTGGAATTAGGTTTGTCGAAGACAGACAAGGGGAGGGAAAGCGGGAGAACAACAGACAAACAGAGCGAGAGAAAGAGATGATGAAATCATTTCTATAGGGATGTGCTTTGCTCCTGAGGGTCAGATTGTGCTGAGGCTGTAGGAGTTATGCAGAGTCAGTGGAAGAAGTAGATCACAACAATTCGCTAATACACTGGGTAGGTGGAGATCAATTAGCCTTATCTAACAAACTACTAATGATAATACCAATGCAGAAGTTGCTGATGCAGCAAAGAACAACAAGAAGAAGCAGAGTGATGATGTAATGAATTTAGCTAGTTGAAAGATGCAGTATTTCTGCAAACACAGTGTCTCCTACAAAATACACTATTACTGCAACTTCTATGGTACACTCCGTCAGCACATACACAGATGGAAGCAGCAGCTACTCGCAGAGTGTAGACAAAGTAACAGAAACGCCTTATAATATTGCATGTGCATCACAAAGTCAGAAATTACAAGCGCTGACAATAAAATGTGGACGTTGTAAGCTACGCAAAGGTAGCATTTATAGCAGAGCATTTGATTGCATGATATTGTACAAGTGTTGCGTTTGTTACATCTACCGCCAGCGCTCGCCTTTTAAATATGCATACATACATAAATTCAGCAAAACACACATTGATCCTCACCCCCCTATTTTAAAAACACACACATCCCTTTCACTCCATCCCTTGTTCGTTGCGATGGTCTCGTAGCGTAGGCGGATCAGCAAAGGTTACTGTTGAACACAGAAAGGAAAGGTCAGAAATCATGTTTAGTTTTCCTGGGGCCGGGAGGTAATTCCAGCCAGCAGATTGTGTTCAGACGAGCAAGCAGGCAGGGCAGGCCAGTGGTGGAGATGCTCATGCAGAAGGAAGCGAGGCGGGGATGGGGACAAGGTTATCCAGTCAGCCACTGCCTCTCAGCCCCTCCGCTGTCACCCTTAATAACACCCTCTCCCTTATCACCGCAACAATCACCTTGAGAAACAAACTTGTCTTCTTTCAGAGAGGGATGGAGATGGGGAAGAGACGGCCCCCGTATGCATCTGGTCTGCCATTCTCATTACAGCATCTCAACGTCTTTGGGGACAGACAGACTGCAGATCAATTTAGTGCTCAATTCTCTACACTTTATAATTCATTCTCCCTCTCTTTCTCTCTCTGTCCCCCTCTTCTTCCCCTGTCCTTTTTTCTCTCTGTACCCTTTGAACACATCAAAACAAGGAGATGATGTACAGTGCTTGTCCACATTGCTGCGACAATAAGGGATCTTCTGTTCTGCACCACGCGGATGTAGTGCTTTGATGTTTGAGTTTTCATTTGTTGAGCCATAATACATGAATGAATGTGACTGAAAAAAAAAAGAAAAAATCAATATGGTATTGATACAAGATACTGTGACACTCACTAAATAGTCCCCTTTCATCATGCGACCACCATGTAACTTTGGAAATCAGTTGACAGGGGTTCTTTAGATACAACAATATGGACCATAATGCTGTTTAAAATTACGAAACGTTCCTGCAGTATGTATGTAAAGATTTGCAATGTTGAAAAAGAGTATAAAAATCAATAACATGCTTTTTTTAATGTACTGTATCAGTCACATTTCACTGTTCATTTTACAGGCGCCTGCCTGTTAAGGCTTTTGGATGCAAGCAATAATCTCACAGCGCTGTTGCACACTTTATAGAGCCTTGCATTCACAATGTATGCCAGATTAGCGAAGGGGCTTCCTATGCCAACCTACTTAAAATGTATGAAATACAGTGGCATCGAGATGGGTAAAAAAAGCTGTCGTTTTTAAGGCTTCCCTTGTATAGACTTTGTTTGTGAACTTTTCGTTTTATTGGCATTTTCATTTCCATTTACTTCAAACAACCTGTGTGCAGTATATGAGGAGAAAAGCAGCTTCTGTAGCAGCCCATTTTCCAGCAGACATTTATTTTGCTGTGAAGTGTCTTTCTGTTGTCCTGTATTCTTAATACTGTATCAATCTAACTTAAAGTTCCTAAGTTAAATTAAGTTAAAGGTCCAGTGTGTAGGATTTAGCGACATCTAGCAGAATTGATTGCGGAATTGAAACTTCTCCTGTATGCCATGCGAGTAGGAGAACTATGGTGGTCAATTTGAAAACACAAATGGCCATTTTAGAGCTAGTGTTTGGTTTGTCTGTTCTGGGCTGCTGTAGAACAACATGGCAGACTTAGTGGGGGAGGATCCGCTCTGTATGCACATAAACGGCTCATTCAAATGTAACAAGAACACAATTAATATTTTCAGGTGATTATAAACTAATGAAAACATAGTTATGAATATTTTATACTATTTCTACAGCGAGATTCCTGTTAGTCCTACACATTGGACCTTAAAATGTAGGATTCCTGCAGATTTTGAATTCCAAGTAAAAAAAAGTGATATATTGATAAATTTAGGAACTTAATTGTGAAGTGTGACATCCATTTTAGTTTAGAAAAAAATGCACAACCCCAACAGAAGTTGACTGTGACATGCAGATGTCAAATCTTCCATAGTGTAAGCAGTTAATGGCAATAACAAGCCCATACCTAAAGCTGATAAACTAGTGTGTGTATTTGTGTGTGTGTGTGTGTCTGTGTCCTCTGTGGACTTGGTGCTCTGTGATTGCAGTGGAGCTGGAGGAGGCCAAGCGAGGGCTCTGATTGGAGGACAGAGTCTGTGCAACCTCTGCCAAATCACTGCAATCACCCGTTTGCTCCTTCTCTCTGCTTTAATGACACCACTTCATAAGGAACCAGGCTCATCAAGCAGCCCACACACACACATACACACTCACACATACTCACACACAGAAAAACACACACATACGCACAGTGAGGTCAGGCTTGGCAGATCGGGCGGGGCACGGCAGGCCTCAGAACAGGGAGAGGAGGTCCACCAGCAGATGGGAGGAGATTAAAGCAGACTGGAGACACACACACACAGGCATACACACACATACTCACGCACACATATAAATATTATACTCATACATCAGAGCTTCGAGCTCCACTCTCCACTTTGGGTTGAGTTAGACTGAGTTAGACAAGTGTCATGATGTGCAGTATTGGGTTTCTGAAGTCTGTATTTACAGCGTACAAGTAAAGGGAAGGATTAATGATTCATACAGATACTAGAAGGTTATTGAGATAATTTTCTGGCGTGTTGATCATTTTCAGGCCAACAGTAAATTTTAGATTTTGCTCTTCTCTCTTCACTGCCTGGCCTCAGCTCAGCACTGAATTCACTGCCCTAATTTTGTGAGACCTTTGCTCCTCACACTCCATGTGGAAATAAAATGTCCCGTTTGTTCACCGAGAGAGGCCAAAGTCTATTTGGGGCTTTTGTGTATACAAAAACAGACAAGAGAGAGAAACGAAAATAATTGTTACTCATGCGCAAACATTGGCCCATTTGAATTCACACAACCACTAAGAGTAGCCGGACTGCAGTTTCCAGTTGTTGAAAGCAAATAGGGCATTATGACTCAAATTAAAATCTGTATTTTTAAGGATTGACAGTGTGAATAAGAAAAATTGCCTTTTTTGTTGACCATTACATGAAAATGATCTTTAATCTTTCATGACTGGGGACACGAAAAGAGTATTAGTGACAATAGAGAAATGACAGACGGAGCAAACCCAAGAGAAAGAATGGCAGGGCAAATAAGTGATGACAAAGAAAGAGACAGGAAAGAAGAAAACAAGAGCATTTTCCACCTCAGGATATGGACAGAAAGAAAATGCCTTTCCAATCAGTGTAGAAGAAAAATCAAAATATATGCAATGCGGTGCACCCTTTATTTTTGTCTACAAAACACAGCACACTGTAATTTCACTTTCAAAATGTTTTGGAGCACTTTAGTGTGTGAAAATGGAACATAACAATATGTCGCCTCCGGATAAATGAAAATGCCAGCTCATGTATTTGATTTTTTAAAACATAAAATCAGAATGTTACACATTAGGTGCACACATGAGGACAGTAATAGATTTCGGAGTGCATTTAAAGAGGACCTATTATGCTCATTTTCAGGCTCATAATTGTATTTAAGGTTTCTACAGGAACATGTTTACATGCTTTAATGGTCAAAAAACCCTTTATTCTCCTCATACTGCCTGCCTGAATATACCTGTATTCCCCTCTGTCTGAGATGGCTCTGCCTTAGCGCCTGTCTCTGAAAGCCCCCCTACTGAAAAAGCCCAGCCTGCTCTGATTGGTCACGTTTCTGGGTCTTCAGTATCTTGGCATGTCTGCACTGTTGTTGCAGCCAGGCAGTGACTGTAATGGAGAATAGCAGCACTTTCTACAGTGAAAAAACACTGAGAAAAAACCTCTAAACACAACCGGACATGTTCCAGCACAAATGTGATCTGCAATCAGGAGAAATGTACAACTTTGGCAACCAAGTTTATATATACACCCTTTGAGGGCCAACGTCGCAATGACGTCACTCTGTTAGCTGGAGGCAAAACACGACTCTTCACCACAGGGCTGTAGGCTACAAAATATCGTCTTGTTGTGTTATTGGGAGCCAGAATAGACGGAGTCATGGCTCAGAACTTACATTTTATCCCATACCAGCAGCCACTGCCCGTCAACAAAAACAAAGACAACTATGGTTTCATGCGATTAGACGAAAGGACTGGATGGAGGCGATCATCAAAAATGCTCACATGTGCAGCGCACACTTTATATCAGGTTAGGGAAAAAGTATTTACTGTTGTAGGATGAACAACGGTATGTGTATTAAGGGTTATCATGTCCACCTCATCAGAAAACGGGGAGGTATTTAGAGGAATATTGGAAAATTCTCTGTAACGCTGTAACTCTGTAACATCTCAGTGCATTAGCTAACATTAGCTTTGATAGCAAAACAAACTGGAGGAAACCATTCAAGTGTCGTCCTCCTTTGTAAGAGTGACATAGTAACCAGCCACAAAACTTGCTGTGACATCATCCATCCACTGAGTGACAGCATACGGGTCGGCCAGTCTGGTCCCGTTGGTCAGTGTTTACTTATTCAACTAACACTTGCGGTCCGGAGAGTTATTGACCTGACATGGTGCATTGGTTAGTTCAGTCTGTCGCTCTACACTAAAATGAGAGCCCTGTTGGTCAAAGAAACGGAGCATTATATTTCCATTTGAATTATTGAACGGTTAAGTTAATTACACATTCACTTTGCTCGGCGCTCTGTTGCTCTGTCTCCCCAGACAGAGTGCCCAGAGTGTGTCCGCCACTCCGACATTGCGCTGCTCTTGATAACTGAACGGTACATTCAGACAGTGTTACAAAATTAACAAAGGGTCCAGTTTGCACCAGAGTGCGCTCCAGCACTTGGAATGAGTATTTCTGAATGCACCACTTGTATCATCTTCCTCCATTGTCTAAAACAAGCCAAAAGAACATGCTAGCTAGCGCTAACTAATGTCTGTGAAGAATTGTTCTGCCTCCAGCTAAGCCCCACCCACCAAAGAATGCCATATTGCCTATAAACATTAAAAGAGTCTATTTTCTGATGTTAGCATGTAGCTTCATGTAGCAGTGTAGGCTACGTGATGTAAACACTTGCAGTAGCATGCCTGGAGCAGATGTCTGTATAAGAAAATCTGGCACACTGTGATCTCATACTGTAACCAGAGTAGAAGAACGGTTAAAAATGGTGCATTTAATACTATAGTAAACCTGAGGTTTTGGCTCAAAGGGATTACTCACACATATGTTAACCTCATTAAACTTTGGTCACATTTTATATGAACATCCTTCATTGTAACACAAGATGCAAAATACAGAAAAACATAATAGGTCCCCTTTAAGCTCTACAAATATAAACCAGTTGCAGCAGCAGGGAGGTAGAGAAACAAGTAACAAAGTTATGAAGAAAACAGTCAGCTGTAAAATGAGATCTGTATTTAGATTCGGTACCCGTAACTCAGCTAGCTCCTCATGTCTGTCCCTCCAATCTTACCTCTTCTTTCCTCTATCTCTCCATCTCAGCATATTAACTCCATTAGCCTCTCATATCACCCTCTGTCTCTCTCACTGTCAGTCCACCTAAATCACTGCATCATGCTACCATTGGACTGGAAAGGACACCTGCTTTAACCAAATGATTCAGGCAGAGATATGGAAGCAGTGGATTAGACAGAGATTAGTACTCTTACAGGCCACAGAAATGCAGTATTTAGTGGAGTATGTAATCTGTATGGAATTCAGCTATCAATCGTAATGCCTATATTGTGTGTGACTTAGTCTGTGGCAGCTATTAAAGCAATGACAACAGACAAGGACATAGGACATAGGGATGGCAAGGACTAGCATGGGATGACGTGCCTGTGATGCACCATTAGGGAATGCCAACGTTGGTTCAGTGGGCACCGTAAAGAGGCTTTTAAATAAGGCCCAGCCACGTCTCACCTGTCTTTCCCATCTCATCTGCTGAGACGACAAATAGTGCTGCGAGCACGCACGCACTGTGACACACAGTCCCATGATTGCCCACCCGCCCACTCTCCATCCACCGTCTTTCCACCCATCTGCCAGTCAAACGAGTGCAGAGGTAATGGAGAGAGAAGCAGTCATTCTGGGGCTGTAAAACTGCGGCAGCCGAAAAGATGATTGGGGTAACCTTTGCTTTGGTGCATAAAGAAAGAAGAGTGTTTTAACATTATTCATAAGTATTCATGTATGTGTGTATTCCTGACTGAGTCATTATTGCAGCACTACCGCCTGAAGTGTTGATGTGGCTCTGCTCAGGCTGCCCTAGCCTTGCCATGGTTCACAGTAACTCGTAATGCGAGTTTGTATTTTCTCTCCTTTTTTAAAACTTACCTGATATTCCTCTCCTCTCACTAGACCTTTGAGATCTTGCACTGATATCTGTACCAGCTTTATCCTATCCCCTAATGTGTGCTTTTTTGGGTCTTTTTTTCCCTTTATACTTCTTTCCTGTTGACTTTTCCCCGGGCCCCCTCACATCGATGAGTCTATCAGGCGAGCTGGCATTGTCAAGGATGATTGGCGAATGGGTCTCTGTGCAAAGAAGTTAATAAGCGTATCCCCAGACACTTCAGTTCTTAGGGGCCAGGTCCAAACGCGGGCCATCTTGATTGCCTTTTTGCAATAAACATGAAGAGGGCCCCTGCTGAAGAATACAAAGACAGCCGAGGTTGCATTGGGGAATTACTAGAAAGAGGACTGAGGCTTCAAATGACTGCCGTACCTTTGGCTGAGAGAACTCTGACCTGACACTTGAACCAATTTTATAGAACGTGAACTTCAAAGAGGACTTTGATAGTGGAGGGAGTCATTGGGTGAGATCTGAGGGGCCGAACTGTCTTTTCATTCTAGATTAGCTACTGAGTTGGACTTAGACTAATGACAGAGGTGGAGCAGTGTCTTGATAAGGAAAAGATCCCCATCTGGAACAGATGTTATTTGCTGTAGAATGACAACAGCTGACAGAGATTCACTGACATGCTTTTTTTTCTTCTTTTTTCATTATCCTCGTGCAAATCTTCCTCCTTAGGATCCCCCTACAGTAATAAACTTGTCACAAAACCCAAAACATGACACACCATTGCTTGAAATATAAATAAGCCCATTCGTTACCTATTGATTTTCCTACCATTAGGGAAGCGAATGGCTCGGGTGCTGTTGATGTAGAAGATATTGTGGGTCAATACTGTGTTGCTCTTAAAAGCCACGGGAGATTTTCAAGAAATTCGGCAGGGGCAAAGAAAAGAGGCCAGTCTACAACTCTAATATTAAGAAAATGTCTGGACTAGTTCAGGGACATCTGCCTGGCATTAATGTTATCAGGGAATCGGGGAGCAAAGCAGGCACAATGTGCTTTAGGGAACGGTACAGCCCTCAACAGCTGCCTGCCTGGACTGCTGGCACACATCAACCTAATGCGCTGGATTGGAAGCAGGGATTGATTCCTGAATGTTAAAGTGAAACCTTGAAGCACTGCTGAGACCATCTTACTCCAACTGTCGGAGGGAGGGGGGCTTTTGCGAGGAGATTTGGCATCCTAATCTGATCGGGTCTCTTAATCTATGGCAGCGCAGTTTAACAAAACCAATCCGACAGCAGGGGCAGCAGCCAGTGACAGGAGGAACATGTTAAATCTTGGCCTATCAGGCGTACGACAGGAGGACGGCATCTTTTGGCTGCATTGTGGGTGTAATGATGGCTGGAACAGCAACGGTTGCAAGAGATGCTACCTATCCCAGGTCAAGAAGGGACTGGTGGTTGAGATGCCGAGGGATCACAAAGTCCTCGGCTTGCTGGCTGTCAGCCCCCTCCGATAGTTGTCGTCCTATTCCCCCACCCTTCCTCCATTCCTCCATCCTCCTGTTATTTTAGGAATCTATTCTTGGCCTCCCAGCATGTACAATCTGAATTATTCATCTGGAGAAATGGGATCCCTGCACGACAGTGAAACGGGATTTTATTTGTACCACTTGATTCCATTAAAATAAACAAAGTGCAGACCCTGCCATGATAATATTGCCGCACTCCCACCAAGGGCCAGTCAGTAATGCAATATTATCATTTGTTTAGTTCCATCTAAATCATATCTTGATGATGAGTTTATTATTATCATCATCGCTGAACACATTTCTTTTGTTCATGAAGAGACAGCTGTAATTTAAAAAAAGTTTTTGAAGAACACTGTTAATTGCTTTGGAAATAATCGTATTCGTTTTATTTGAAATTTTACATATTATGATATACAGTGTATGGATATCGGAAATTATCCTAATTAATGTTGTGAACATATCAGCTATATCACCCTCATCTTTTCCATATCTTTGGTTGCTTACCCTTTTTGCAGTCACCTCACATATTAAGTCAGTTTCCCACTACACCCACTAACATCTGACTTTTGTATTTAATGGGAAAGGTTATAAATGGCATTCATTCCTGACTGATGACTGATGCGGTAGTCATGGATATTTATAGGCTCCAGCTTTGATTGGTTCCAATTGGCAGTGATTGAAATACGACACCCAGGTGGACGTGCTAATTTTAGCCCCTTTGCCAATGTGATGCAATGGCACGCTGCCACAAATAACTGGCTGTGTCCATCTGAGCAGCGCCAGAACATTGTCTAAAGCTTAGACAGCACCAGGTTTGAGAGAGAGAAACTTAATAGGTAAAAAAAAAAAAAAAAAAGAAAAGGCAGTATCAACTGTATCATTTTCATTGGCCTCCATGCTGCTTTCTACTGTTTACTAACCTGTCTCCTGGCCCATCCGTGACATTGAACATGACACACAGGGAAAAAAAAAACAGAAAAGAAAAATTTCTCGGCTACAGCAGAGCCATGTGCATAGCTCTAATCTACTGGCAAAAGGAAAGCAGTCTATTGCTTATTTTTAACAGGTTTTTACACATTTAAAAAACCTGCATACACATACTGATTTTGATGGAAAAAGAATGCTGAATTGTGTGTGTGTGTGTGTGTGTGTGTGTGTGTGTGTGTGTGTGGAAATTATTCTTCTTATGTGGGATTCCACTAGTAACCCACTTATTAATGTCCTCTCTGTCTTTATTGCACATGATGAGGGCAAATTGCCTCTTTCTGTTTTTATCACATGTGCCCACAAACAGAACATAAAAAGCTGAGAACAGTCAGCTCCGTCTCGGTATGAAATGAATGTGACCTACAGCTGCGGAGAGGTAATGTACAGCAGCAGCGCAGAGGAAACAAAGGGTTCTGTCAAAAATCCTCTGCTATCTCACCAGTGTGTCTGTGAAATCCTTTCTGCTCTCATGTGTGCATGTCAAGCTGCCTCGCCTTCTATCTGGGTAACATTAATGAAAGGTGAAAGAGGGAATAATCAAAGATCACAATATTTTACCTTTGATACAGATGCATGTTCGTACGCTGCTGGCAGGAGAGATCTCCTCACCGCTCAGCTCAACTCTGATCTGACATTAGGATTCAACGCTACATTTCTCTCTCCAGCTCACTCGTCTCGCTTTCTCTCTCATTCCCTCGGTGCCCCCGTGCCCCCCCCCCAACCCCCCACCTACCTCTGTCCACTCAGTCTGCTTGCCTGACTGCAGCTAAAGGGTAAATGTAGCTCAGGGGAAGTGTGCTACCTCCACCACAAGGTCCTGGTTCCCAACCATGTGACCTGGACCTCCCAACATCTTGCTCTTCTCCTCCTCCTCCTCCTCCTCCTTCTCCTCCTCCTCTTCCTCTTTGCCTTTTCTCCACACACATCTCTTTATCTCTATCCACCTCAGTGACCTCATCCAGAGAGACTGAGAGAACGAACCTCTAAGAGTCAATGGCTTCTCCGCCAAACAAAGTTTAAAAGTTAACCCGTTTTGCAGAATAATACTGTTGATAATGCATAGTACCATGTGGACCTCTTCTCTACGCAAACAAAACTGATTTCAGATGAATTATGCAACTGTAGGCTCCAAATACTACAGTACAGTTATACATCAGGACAGTTAGAGTTATACAGAACAGAATGAAGAATGAACTTCAGATGAGTACAGCAGAATACCATAATTTGTATGTCATTATTTAGGTCATGTTAAATTGGATTTTTTAACCACAGTCCAACATTTTTTAGTCACTTTTTTAAAGGAAAATCTCCTTTAACAAGACACGAAGAGCAACAGACATGCAATACTTGTATGTGCAGAGCAGCAGTGTTAAAATTATTATGTGGAGACACTGAATTACAATATTCAGTAGATAAATACATAATGCATAATATTAAGTAAATATTAAGATAAAGAGTGTAATTCAAAGTGTGTTATTTGATTAAATATTTACAAGGGACACTGTGGAATTGCCAGCTAAGACATTTACTTGCAATACATGTGAAGTCTGGCTTCTAGCTAATACTACATTCATATTGCTGTAATTCCGCACTTTGGATGATCTGCATGTTTTGATGTACATTGCCTGGCCGGGGAGATTATAAATAGTTAAATATATGGCTCGGCTTAACAGGTTAATGTGCTGTGTTCCGACAGCAGACGGTGTTCCTTTGAATATGTTAGGGCTTTGGTGTGTCATTCTGTGTGTGTGTGTGTGTGTGTGTGTGTGTGTCTGCTAGTATGCGTGTCCATGTGCGTCTAACTGTGTGAGGCTGAATGGCACCTTTCAGAGTGGGGGTGAGACCATGTGGTCTGCACTGACTGCTTTGGAGGGAGGCAGGAGGGCCCAGCTGGTTCAGGGAGAAGAGCTCTCTGACTAGCCAAGGCAGCCTCACAGCCTGCCAAGCAACCTCACACACACACACACACACACACAAACACGATCACACAGTGCATGGGTAGAGGAAGATTGTACACAGAGAAAATGCTGAGAATCGCACACTACTCTCCATGCAATTAAAAAGATTTATTTTACCGCCAATGTGGTTTGGCTATGACTTCTGCAAGGTGCAGTTTGTCACTGTGTCTCAGCTGAGCTTGTACATGGATATAAACATAACACGCAAAGAAGTGTGAAGAACACATTCAGGCCTCCTGTTTACATGGGGACAGTGCTGTGTGCACCCACAGAGCTTACAGAGATCCAATCATTTCGGCTGACCTGCAGCCAGGATTTGGTGAAAATAGCCGCCTACCTCCAACAAAATTGTCCAATATCCTTGAATGCAACGTGCAGGAAAAAAAAAATCTTTATTTGTTGGCAGCCAGGTGCTGGCCCTGCAAATTATACATGACCACAGGTCCTATTGATTCTCTCTTGTTTTTCTCTGTCTCATAACACATTGTTAGAGGAAAGTTGGTTCAGCGGACTCTCACAAATTGTTTTGTAAACACAGAGGGGGAAAAAGAACATTCCAGAAGCTGTCACATGTAACAAAATGAATTTCTCAGCCTGTAATTCCATATTTCTCTCTGATTCAATATGTTGGGATGCTGTTGTTAAAAAACGCCACAGAAAAACTCAAGTGTTTCTTTCTTTAACATTAAATGAAAGAACTTAATTAGATGTACGTTTTTTTGTTGATTTTGTGGCACAGCAAATCTATTCCCATTTTACTGTATTTACCCACAGCTGCTACAACACATTTGCAATAACAGTAACGCTGATTGCTACTTCAACAGCTTTGACAGAGAACAATGGTTGTTGAAACAATACATATTTTAAATGTATTTCTCCTGGGTTGTAGCAGCTCTATTTATTCTGACCTCCATCCCGCCATACGGTCCACTGGTTCTCTAGTGAAATCTGAAGTGTATCTCTAAATGGTGTGCAAGTGCTGCAAGACTTGCACAAATTAGCTGTGTTAAAGTATATGTATGCCGTCGATGGAGGGAAGGCTCACTGGAGGCACTGTGCTGCTTATCTGAACAGTAGGAACGTGGACAGAATGATTAGGTAGTCTAACCATAGGCGTCCAAACCCCTCCAGCTTGGCCATTTTCACTACTTTTCTATATAGCACTTTCTCTCTCTCTCTCTGCAAATAGTCTAAAGGGTAAGCCTAACCAGGGGCTATGTGTGAGTGGATGGAAGACAGAGAGAAACAAGAGCTCTAAAAGGAATTTGTCATTTTAAACAAATTGGCTTGGAGAGAATCAAACTGAGCTTTTCTCCCCATTTAGCCCTAACTGTCAGAACGGACAGAAAAAATGCCTGACCTGAAGTGGGTGTGTTACTGCTTACCTGTAAAACCCGTAAACCTGTGAGAGGACCTTACAGCGTGTGGTCCCCAGTTTCTCCATTAGAGAGCCAGCTTGGCATTCGGAGGGAGTAATTGGCTGGATAGGGTTTCAGCAGGCTTAGCCACCCTGCTGGCACAACAAGCCTGTCTGTCCCCATCCCTGAGTTGCTGCTCTGCTAGGCAGGATCGTAGCCAGCTCAACTGCTGCCACGTCCCCTTCAAAGCCTGCGAAGAAGCTGGGGATGGCAGCAGCTGTTGTCCCAGGGGAGCCGGAGGAATTCAGGGCCTCTGGTCATTAGTGGGAACCACTGTGCTGGGACGAGCCTGGGTCTTAGACAGCTGGGAGACCTCTATCACCCCTCATCCCTTCATTCCTCCATCCATCCATTCCCCCATCCCTGCCAAGAAGGATTCTGTATTCTCAACCTTCTTTCTCTCACGCAAGACTAAGAAAGTCTCAGCCCCATGTGGCAGGTGTGGAGGGACTGAGAAAAGACAGTTTAAGTTTTGCTTTTGGAGAAATATGTAGTTTTCTTGTATTTTTTGAGTATGCCTGTAGGACACTGTGGAAGAGAGGATGCTTGGTTTTCACCTAATTAATAATGAAATAAATCAGACAAAGACGACCCTGCAAGAGGAATGTCTTACTAGTTGCATTATGTAGGGCATTTAAAAGATGTAAAAACAAACTGAGGATCATTGCAGCTTATTCGCTGTGCCACCTGAAAGTTTTGATAATACAAAGATGGCCCATTGTCTGCACTAGTGACTAAGTCAATAAGACAGACATTC
This sequence comes from Cephalopholis sonnerati, assembly GCA_019142605.1. Classification (NCBI taxonomy): domain Eukaryota; kingdom Metazoa; phylum Chordata; class Actinopteri; order Perciformes; family Serranidae; genus Cephalopholis; species Cephalopholis sonnerati. Next base: position 19,880,514 of record JAGQAX010000006.1, read on the forward strand.
AGAAATATGGGAGAACACTTATCAAAGTGCACTTGTTTGCAAGGGCAATAAAGTGGAAAAGGAAATGGTGACATTTTTACACAGTGCCACTGTTTGTTAAATTTTTTTCCAGTTGCAGAGAGTTGCCCTTGAGAAAGCAGGTTTATGAAAACTTTGCCAAGTCCCACTAGCAAACCAATCCACCCTGTGGATTATGATTTGCCGCCCCATTTTTCTTTCTTTTGTACGTTTAAATCTGATAAAATGTATTTTCACAGCAAGTGTGACCTTGGTGCAGCCAAAGTCAGAATTACACAAATGTTATTTTAGTGTATTTACAGCTAGAACATTTGGTTGAATGGATTTTTTGAAAGACGACGAAATTTGGTTAAAAATGTGGATTCATTTTTGGGTGCAAGAAAAATTGAGAAAGGCTTGTGAAAATTGTGTAGGTCTTGTTCTAAATAGGATAGAAATGCTAATGCTTATGCGTTTGATTTATCCTTGCAGTTTCTATGGTGATCCTGTTTAGGGGTGCATATTTTGTGTGCGTGTGTGCCTACGATTCTGAGCATATTGTGATACCATCTGACCTGAGAGTCACTGACATTTGGTGTGCGCTGAGACATTGGTCTCTGTTGAGTGGAGTGGAGAAAGCATGCCCGTGTCTGTACAGTATGTGAACATCTGGAGGGGCCGAGGCACAAACTATGTCTGGACCGCTGTCGATAGTCATCCTGATATGTTGTCCCTAGTTTTTCTTACAGCTCTATGTCTATCTGGAAAATACATACATAATGCATATTACTCTATCATTGTTTATGGATAAGGCTGAGGGGAGGCTGAGTGGGGAATACTCAGCTGTTGCAAGAATGTAGAAGGGGTGAAATAAGTATCAAGGGCATTGAATTGAAGATAACTAAATCACACTTCAAAAGATAGCTACATGCCAATGAGCAGTCTCTTAACCAGGGTTCCCACAGACCCTTAAAAAGTCTTAAAAGACATTAAATTTATTAATCTAAAAACGGGTCTTAATTGGTATTTAATGTCTTAAATCAATCTTTTAAAAGTCTTAAAATTGCTAAGACATGGGAAATGGGATTTTATAAATCTTTCTTTTTCTGACCTTATATTGCAAAATCTCAAAATATTTGGCAAAATCCATAAAAAAAAATCTGAATGCCTCTCACTTTAACATTAAGCAGATCGGGATAGCTCAACCAACACAACAACACTCATATTTTGTTTCCGGCCCGCATGCTTGGAGCAGAGGATCCACTGTCTGCTAGCTAGCTGTCACTGCACTGACAACTGTACTACATTGTTGGGGGCGGCAGTGGCTCAGTCCATAGGGACCTAGGTTGGGAACCGGAGGGTCGCCGGCTCAAGTCCCCATCCGGATCAAATATGGAGTGTGGACTGTTAGCTGGAGAGGTGCCAGCTCTCTTCCTGGGCACAACGGAGGTGCCCTGAAGACCCAACTGCTCAGGGCGCCTGTCTGTGAGCAGCCTTCTCGCTCTGACATCTCTCCATTTAATACATGTATAGGTCTTGTTTGTGCACGTGCACGTGTTTGTGTGTTGACTTTCCCCTAAAGGATTAATAAACGTCTTCTTCTTCTACTACCCTGCCGACTTTGACAAGTGCAAATTAAACAAAAATTGGCTATTTAACTAAGATTTCGCAGCATGATTGAAACCAGCAAGGCAATGCGTATGAGGCTTGGTGTATTTTGTGCAAAAAGTTTTTGTAAACTCCACATGATGAAAATCGAGACAGTGGAATCCCCCATGCAGAGTGAGAAATACAAAATTGTAAAGAAAACTCACCAAAATCACCAGGTATTTTCCAGTTGTGTTCTACCCGTGTCGCTGTCAAGCATAATTATGTTACAATAAACATTTGGGCAAAATTTGTCTAGTCAAAAGTAATTGATGTTTTTCTGAGATTCATAGTTTTATCACAACTTTTCAATACATCACAAAAAACCTTAATTTGGGTTTTCCAATTGTTCCATTTCATCATGTAGAGGTCTACTTTATTTTTAAGTCTAAATGTCAGCTTTTCCAATGCCGCCAGATGACCAAGCTGACTAAACCACAAACTGACCAAGGGGGCATCGGAGGCCTTCCATTCACACATAATTAGTTTGCGTCCCAGCATGAGCACAGCGCTGAAGTGAAGGATCCCCCAAAGACAGATAGGCGAGGAAAAAAGTTGTCCCAGCCAAAAGTGATTGATGTTGTTTATTTTTATTCAGTCTTGGTTATTGTAAAATACATCTTTTTCATTTCATTCGGGGTTGTTTTTAAAACTCTTAAAAAGTATTAAATCTAACTAGACTTAACCTGTAGGAACCTTGGTCTTAGCTTTAATTGTTTTACAGCATATTAAATAAGTAATAAGCAAATAAGACACAAAGTCTAAGGAGGGCAAGTAGTCACAAAAGTTTCAGCATTAAAGTGACAAAGGGAATGGTTTTCAAAATAGTGACAAAATGTGAGTGTAATGTACTGTAGGCCTCAAGGTAACTTTACTGCTCCCCTACAAACAACAGTGGCTCTGGTCAGCTTGGCTTCATGTCAGACGCAGATATTTTTTTTATCCCACTGTGAGTCATTACAGCTGATGATTGTACATCAGGCCTAGAGGCACCCTGTTGGTCAAACATTGTTCCATCATGGTGTTCCTAATGTAATGTCTCTATAGTGTCTGTTTTTGTCAACAATTGTCGCCAGAGTTAAGGCTGCAAAGAAATAAGGGAACAGCACTGATGTATATGGGTGATGATTAATATATATTATTTAACAGACAGGACATAAGTGTGATGTTTGTGCTGCATTCACAACACTAGGCGTATGTGATAAACTGCTCCAGGCAACTCTGCGCACATGCCCAAGAGAGAACATTTACTTTTTTCTCTCCCTGCATTTTCCTCTGTTGGCTTTGCATGCATTGTTAAATGGGACTGATGGAAGCACCCTGGCCATTACTCACTGCATTGCCTGGCTAATTTCTGTGCTCTTACAAGTACAAAGATGTCAAGCAGGAGCAGCAGGCTTACCTTGGCTTCCCCTGAGACCATTAATCCTTTGGCTGGTGTCGTCCCTGCCTGCACTGGCTCACCTGGTTCACAGCGCTGCCAGCAAACTGCTGTTCCCAGCCCTTTTCCCGTTCTATCTATTTATTTTGGTTCCGAGTCAGCTCCCATCACCAACAAAATCTGATTGCACTGGAAGAGCTGAATATCTATTTAGGCGTATAGACTCCCTTCTTAGAGGGAGAATTGCAGAATCTGTGGAAATGTTTTGTTGTGTATGTGTGTACGTGTGTGTGTTTCACAGTAAGGGGAAAGTTGTGGAGGTGGAGGGATAAAAGCCGATAAACTAGTAAAGGCAAAAGAGAATGAAACTCGTGCAGGGAGTTGTCACTGTGACCTTCATACAGTAGTTTTGTTTTTTGAATGACATGCAAACCTTCAAAAAAAATCTATGGCACCACTGAAGCCCTTTATAACTTCATCACCACATACTGGTTTGAGAAAATGCATGTTTTTTCCTCCTTTTCTCTTCCACCTTGTAATATATTCCAATTATACTATGTGTGTGATCTTTAATTCTTTGAAATCTGGCTGTAGTAGACATGTGCTCTTATTACAGTTCCCAATCTGTAGAGAATTAAGTCTTGGATCAAGGATCAGGGACATAGGGTGTATAAAATAATGGACGTAGCTACTGTAACGTCACCCATTGGCTTGTGGTCTACCATTTCTAAGTCTCAAGCCTCCCCTTAAATATGGGTAATTTTGAGCCGCAATTAAATGTAAGGTTGAGAAAATTAGCTGTGGAGAGTTTTCTTGTACGAGGCTGTAATCGTGTTTATTTCTGCTGCTTATTTGAGCATTGCACACAGGGGCCAATGGCGATAGATTTGCTTCTAGAGCCAGCCTCATTTGGCCATTCAAGGGACTGCAGCTTTTGGCACTTCTGCGCTAGTGTCCTTTTTCAGCCTCAGAGGTTTCTGCTTTGAAAATACATGTATCTTTTCCTCCACTTTGTAGTAGATTCCACTTATATTATGCATGTGATCTTTTGATTGGTATCTGTAATAAGAGCAAATGACTCCCACAGCCAAATTTCAAAGAGTAAAGTCTTAGATCAAAGATCAGAGATGGCTCACTCAGTGGATATTGACCTCTAAGTGTACACCCACATATTAATAATACACAAATTGCGAGGCAATTTAGTAAGTTTGCAACCAAAGAAATGCCCCTCATTGGTCTTCCAGTGCACAGACCTTGAGTTGAAATGTTTGCATCTGTTGAGCAACATCATACAAGTAGTTAAACTTTTTACGTGTGGGCTTTGGGCTCATGTTTCAAGTTTACCTGTTGTCTGTATTATTTACACATTCAATAGATGGAAAGACTGAGAGACCAAGATGAATCAATTCCATTCAACTTGGAACAAAATCAATAAGCCTCCTGAATGCACCAGGATCTACTAAAAAGAGCTTTGTTTTCAACATTGGCTGAATTTCATTCTTGGCACCCCGGAAAACATTTTACCAATACATGTGGTATTTCCAGTTTGCTGTAAAGGCTGAGCTTACTGTGGATAATATCCTGCACAAGTAGTCGTGTTTATGCATCTTTCAGGTAGAGAATTATGATATGCACTTGCTTGATTTATCAAGGCTATACAGTACCTGTGTGTGCAGTCATTAAAGAACAACAGCAGAAAACATGGAGTCAGTAGCAGCACTTAACACCTTGTACTGGAGCTCTTTGTCGCTTATGCTTCATCATTAGAGCCAGACTTTGTTACTTTTTGAGTAATGAAAAGTCTGTGCCTGTTGTGTGCCATTGTTTCAGCTTTAAAAGAAATTATCAAAGGTGTTTCTTAAGTGTTTCTAATGCCACTTTGTGCATGCACTAATTGCACTACATTTTATAAATCAAAGTAAATTCATGCAAATGACCCAATCTCAGGATCAATAGGTCGGTTGTTAAAGGCCATGACTATCAATTGAAGTTGCGTTGGGATATCCACTCCATTCAGCAGCTGTATTAGAAAATCATACAATTCATCGTTACCAGCTGTGTTGGAAATCCAAAACATTTGGACATCAAACATTTCTGCATTCTTCTGAAAATGATGATAGATCTTTTTGTTGTCTCTATAATGGGACTTGTAATCTACGTTGAAGCAGGAGCATTAGATCATTTGCATCACCCCCATCAGCTGATCATCAATTGATCTTCCTGAGCACCAACTACACAACCACTCACATTATAGTTTTTGGCCTTTTCAAAATGAAATGGCTTTCTGAGCTGGAAAGCTGCTTTAAACAGAGCCATTACACTAACGTCTTTGCCATAATGGTAAACTATGATGAGAATGTTTCAGACTAATGTGTCATAATAGCATGCAAACAGGTATAATAGCCCACGATGGTGTAGTTTTTAACCTTTACAGAATGAGATGATACTGAGCATTTGCAGTGTTAACCATAAACTTCAAGAGATACTCTAAGAATTAATTTCAGAGTCATTGCTCAGGTGATTTCATGCACAAGTTTTGGAAAAAAACAGTTCAAGTACGAACCTTAGATTCAACTTAAGATTTACTCAGCTGCAGGCTGTACCATATCCAGTTTTTCATTTTTTATTTTTTGCATTCTTTCCGTCTCTAACTCCCCATATCTTTTTTTTTTTTTTAACAATTTCTCTTACTATTGCGCTATGGAAGAACACATCTTTATCCAGCAGTGAATCGAGGGATGTGGGGGGTTGGTGGTGTTGGAGGTACAAGGGGAACAAGGGAGGTGGACTTTAGATTACCTTTGCAATTTCAAGAGAGAATGCAGCTTATAATGATCCGGGATGTTCCCGGGAAAGGTCAGCTGAAATTGCAACAAGCGTAATTAGTAGCTTATCAATAATGCATCCAAGGGTTCAGTGGGTGTGCAGCCTCAGTCTGCATGTGAGTATGTGTGTGTGTGTATGTGAGGTAGCATGCACGCATGGGTGGGCAGGTGTGTGAGTGTGCACCTGTGTGTACCCAGGGATGACCAACGAGATCTCTTTTCCTGACATTCATTAACATAAAAACACCTGTATGCCACTCAGGGGAGCTGCTATGAGCATTAGCATGCAGATCCCCACTAACAAACCATACACTACCCCACAATAGTGTGGACACAAGTGATGGCAGTACAGACTGATGGAAAACTTCAAGAGACACATCGATCACTAAGTCAATTACTATTGATCACAGTGTCAAAATTAGGGGCCATAAGGGGGGAAGAATATGAGATAAGGGTATATTTTGCATGAAACATGCAGAAAATATTGGAGTATTATGCAGAATTGGTATCAGCTCTCACGCAATCACTGGCTAATTATCTAGTAGTGGAATACATTCCCTCAAGCACCGTCTAGGTCCAGGCACACTGTATCATTGGCTACTGCTGAATGTCAAGTCCTCTCTTACAGGAACTACATTACACATTTTCTTACCTATAAAACTTCCAAGAGATGTAAAGGAGGCAGCTCTGGTGCTGCACTGAAGAGGAGTATTGAGACGACTATTTGCTATGTGAATTATACATATATGGGACTTATCATAAGTCTGTACCTAAATTTCTTATAGTTCTGTTGGTTGTTTTTATTCCTATATTTAGTGTAGGACAATCCTCTACATACTCCAATCCTGTCGTCACCCTGTGAGATTGCCAATACCTGATCCAGTCCCACACGCAAAATAATAGATGAAAAGATTGTGTTTATAAATGAATTTAACCACTGAGAGATGACTGATTACATCAACAACACAAAGCGAACAGCGTCAGGGTCATCAAGTCAGTTTCATCTGTCCTTTGGCTCATGCCGTGCAGCTCTTTTGCTCTCTTTGCCTTGCCGTTTTTTCCCTGTTCAAGGGTTTTTTTGGGGGGAGTGTTTCCTTATCTGCTGTGAGGGTCCAAGGACAGCGGGATGCCATATGCTGTAAACCCCTCTGAGGCAAATTGTGATTTGTGATATTAGGCGTTATAAATAAAATTGAAAATTTTAATTAAAAGTTGCTGACTAGAAGTGACGTGTTCTGTCCATCTGTCCTCCGCTCCATTCAGTTTGCACACATGCAACTGTTGCAAGTTTTGGCTATATAGGGGGAATGCTGGCGTGAATCTGTTATGGGGCAAATTAAATTTAACATTAATTTAATACTGACACTTTTATTAATAATAATGTAATACATTAATGGGAAAATGAGCCAAATATCGTCTTGACATTGACAAAGGCTTTGGCTGTTGCTGATAACTCTGATCATCGTCAATCCCCAAGATCATTGTCTGTCAGCAGAACCCTACTTACATTACAAGGTCTATCTGTTTACACTGGACGTCGTCATCCATCCAGTCCCCATGGTGCAAGATGACACAAGTCTAGGTTATAGTAAAGCTCATTCAACAGACATCTTTGCTGATTTCATTTCGTTGGATTGCATCAGAGACATGATCAAAAAAGATGCCCTTGTTTAACTTCTTTCTTGACTAACACTATTTCCATTTTCTTCCATCATGTTGCACATCCACACAAGGCCTGAAAAAGTAGCCACTGACTTTCACTGAGCACATCTTCGAATGATCTCAGTCAGAGCATATAACTGAAATATTAAACTAGAAAAAGGAAACTTGAGTATCTTGCATAAATCATTAGGAATGTTCTTAGTCAGACACCGGCTCGCTGATAAGGAGATCAAAATTGAGGTAGACATTAGCTCGCCTACAAAACCCTCTCCTTACCTCCATCTACTCCAGCAGCAGGTGAAGCATGTGAACCCTTAAGATCAACGTTGTGTTCGGAGGAAGCGAGAAACCTGAGGATGCATGTTAGCGGTGTGGAACGTAGGGGGGGAGATTGCAGGGGTCGAGTGGACCTCAGGGAGTATGTTTGTGCACACGTGTGTGTGTTTGCAAAATTGTTGGTGTGTGTGATGTAATGATCCCAGGTTCTTTGGCCCCTGCCTGTTGATAAGTTGCTGCAGCACACATGAACAGGGGAAACGGGAAGCAAGCGAGATGAATGTGATTGGATTGCCGGCCGAGTGCAGCCTCTCCCATCTGTCTCAGAGTCTGCCATCCCATCTCACAGGCGGCAGGAGGTAATTGGGTTCATTGTTCTCACCACAGGATCCCCCGGATTGAAAGCTTCATTATCTGGATAACCATGAATGTAAATGAACCACACGTATGCAGTGGGGTAATGGGAAAAAATAGATCATTGCTTGCCACAACCACAACACACAGCACATCCCCAAACACATACAGTGCTCATGCATTTTTTGTGCAATCACATGCAAAAATGCCTATACTTGTGCAAACGTGTAGCATTTTTTTCCCCCTCTTTCTCACTGATAAACACTCAAACACAACACACATATACGCACTAGTTTTTTTATTCCATCTGAGAACATAATTTGGCATTAGATCTGCAGTTTTAGGTCAGCTTGCTAAAAGCCTTGTTGTGTTCCTCTGTGTGTCTGTCTGCGAATAAAGAGTCATCTCTGTCTTCAGACTGAACAAGAGAACAGTGCTGACTGCTGACGTATTCGGCCTCTGCGGGCTGGTAACCATGATGTAAACTTTCATGGCTGCAGCTCACAGAACTCTATGTGACAATGCTGTGATGAGCTGCTAACCACACTCTCTCTGTAAGCATATTTGCATGAGTGGATGGCAGGCGCCCGTATACTCACTGGAGCTTCTACCATGAATGGCAAGAGAGGGCCTGAAGAACAACAGTAAGCCTTATGTGCTTTGAATTATTCATGCAAAACCAATGTATAACAGAAACCCAGGCATATCTTTCTCTCTAATTAGGCAGAGTTTGTGGGTGAATGTGAAAGGCAAAGCCTTTGGACAGTTATCTCGCAGTTGATGACAGTATGCTGCTAGCTCCAAGATTCACTGGCCTCGAGTTGCTGGCAGCAGCCAGAGAAGGGTTAAAGCATCTGCCTTCTGAAAATAAACAGGAGCTCACAGTGGAGCCCGACCACTCTCAGATCCTCTGGCAAATCCATCAATTAGCTGCAGATGTGATCTGCATTTGAGATTACTGCAATTTAAGCATGTCGGGAAAACAGCCTAATCTGGTCTCCAATGGGCGCTCCAGTTTTCAATTTGCTTTCCAGGAGGGACCTGGGATCTGGTAGGACCTGGGATGGAAGTCTACAGAGGAAACTGCACTAATACCCTTATATGAATGATCCCCCCATCCCTCTGGATTCATGTATCCCAATTTTATTTCAGAGTGAAGTGTGAGCGTGACTTTGAGCATTGAATATATCTACACAGTAGTGAAGCAGAATAATCCAACTAAAGTGTCCAGATTCAGCAATAAGACCTGATGTGTTGTGGGTCATCATGCAGATTGGAAGCTGGGAGGAAAGGAGGGACGCAGCAGAGGAGAGCAGAGTCGAGCAAAGTGCCGTCCTTACTGAGTGTGCCATGCTGTGCCTTTGCGTCTGTTGTAGGGCCCTGTCAGATTGTGTTTACTTTCCTGAAGGACGTTTCACCTCTGGAAGCCCGGGAATGAATGGAGAACTCATTTCTCCAACAGAGACTAGTCAATCACTCCACATTTATTCTCCTCCCTCGCAGTGACCTCTCCCCGGCCAGGCGAACAATGGCACCCTCGTAAACTGCAGATGAGTTTGACTCAAAGCAAGGCCTTATATACTGGGGACGTCAATACTGCAACAAAAGCTCAGTGAAATCAAAGAAAAACATTGCATTAGACAGAGGCCAGGAGGGCATTTTTCTTGATATATAGTATACAATAGTTAAGTTAAAACCACGTCTTACAGGCTGCTGCATAACCACAGTATATGTTCATGCTGCTGAAAGTATTTAGTGCTTGTGCCATGTTTTGTCTTTCTGTGAGGCATGCATTTGTTTGTGCACCAGCACTTGACACAGAGCGGATGAGGGTTGCTTCATCTAAAAGAGGTTTGAAGCTTAGCATGGCTGCATAGTTAATGTCATGACTTGGGTCTGGCAGATGGCAGAAACAGTTAGGGATCTCATTAGATCATCCAAGCGTCTATGCATGTTGCAAAACCTTTCATTAAAGTTCCATTGCTGGAATACCACTATCTCACAATATTGGTCAAAGTCAAGAGAGGGTAGAGCAAAGTGTTGAAACGTTACATCTGTGTAAAGCCGAGAGATTAAAACGATGCATGTGTCTAATCAGGAGAGATACAAAACAGTGTGCATGTGTGTGGTGCACAGAAATGTGTATACGCGTTAACTGGAGTCTTTATATCTATGTGTTTTCATTTATCTGTGCGTGCTAGTGTTTGTGTGGGTGTGATGAGTGATGCATCCTTGCTGAGCATAGCAAACAGGATTGTAATGGTCACAGAGCACATTTTGTACCATTTGCCTTGTAATTAACTGGAATTTGTTCAGCACAAATGCACTGCAAGCGTGGGAAACTAAAAAAAATCTTCTAGTGCAAATTATTGACAGTTGGTGAGGGGAGGCTGATTTTTTTTTTTTTTTTCAGGGGAAGGATTCAAAGTGCCTTCATGTTAACACTTATTTTATTTGTATTATCTTTAATGACACAGAGGCTAAATGGACCATAGAGGGAACTGATTAGCAGCCCCCTACAGCCTGGCAGCCTCAAGTCAATATGGATGTTTTATGGGTTTTTAAAGGACATTTAAAATGAATTTTCATATATGGCTTAAGGCATAGGGCTAATCACAGCAAGCAGTCTTCTTATGAATGATGCTCTGCACTCCGAGGCATCAGAATTGCTGGCTGGCAGCAGTCATTACAAAAAAAAGAAGGGCATCACTGTAGAAAGGATGATCTTAGACAAAGCAATAGACACAGCAGAGTGAAACGGCTTTAAAACGACTCTTAAAGGCACATTTCCACAACCAAGTGAAGGTGCCATTATTTCTAATGTTGATTGATGCTGTTTGAAAGAGATAAGTGAGAGAGTGTTTTTGACATTCAATTCATGGCCTTTTTTCAGCGATTATACTCAAGTGTAGTCAGTTGCTGAGCCAAATCTCACAAAGTCTACCAGGATTCTCTCTACATTGTTACCAGAGAGAGAAACTGAGTTAAGTCACATCAAATGTCACAATTAGATTATTACCTTATCCCTGACAGATATAAATATGATAGGGCTGTGCCCGACTCAGAATTATGTCAGATATTTGACAATTTGTTCCTTTTTCTCTGTATAGAGTTTATGAGTTTGAGGTTCAGCGGGACATTCAGGGTGACAGTCACATTGACATTTACAGATTATAGTAAATAAGCCAACTAAGTCCTGCGAGCTAATGCATGCTAACAATGCTAACAACACATCAGAGGCTTGCAACATTTTTTGCAGACACTAGATATCAAACAAAAGCCATAGACTGTGTCCTTTTAGGCTGCTGTGAGCTATAAATTCACTACTTATAAGCAGAAGGCAGAAGATTATATTATCTCAGAGCCTGAGTGAACAAAGTCTCTTTTCCTTCGGGCAGCTGCCTCCGTCTCTCTCAGATTCATCTTGGGTCTGGGTCTGTAGCTGCCTGTGGTGAAAAAAAAAAACAGAACACAGACATTCATAGTAGAATTCACTTTTTTTTGGATGAAAAACACATTTAATAAGTGAATTTTACCAGGAGTGCCACTGATTTATCTGTTTATTGATATTCGCCTGTACCATGCACCTTTTTTATTGAGTTGCACACACTGCTATTTTTCATCACTGTACTAGAGAGCAGCCTGAAAGCGAGGAGTGCTCACTCCGCAGCTAAATCTGGGGACCGAAACATCCCCAGAAGTAATGATAAATAATAATAATACACTGGATTTATATAGCGATACTCAAAGACGCTTTGCAGAGAACAAGAAAAGCAAAACAAAAGACAAAAAAATACTCTACACACTGACTAGAAAAAACTGCTTGACTTGAGGAATTTCAGCAGACTGAGGGGTCTCCAACTGATGATTCGAATCGTCGACTTTCAGGGAGCAGCCCTAAAACATACAGTGTATAGTTAGATTTCAGTGATGCCCACTAATTGGCAAAAGTGTGTGTTGAATGTCCAGAGACTAAGCTATGTTACCATAAAAAAGAAAATACTGAACAATGGCAGGTTCTGTAGATTAGTGGTTCTTAAACTTTCTACACCACATACCACCTCAAAAAATATTAGGCTGTTCAAGCACTACCACCAAGACTGACGTTAAAATACAGTAGCATAGGCCTATTCAGCTACAGACAGTTCAGGAGGCAGGTTTATTTCTAATCAGAAGATAATGTATTGTTGACTGTTGTCAGCCACACTGAACAAAGGGGTAGCACTATAACTAGCGCTTATACTCTTTCACACAACTCTCATACACCATAAGGGCCAGCTCTTCATCATATGCCATGTTTTTAAACCATTCATTTTACCTGTGCTTACTGTCTTGTCCATTACAGTTCAGCTTGTAACTAGTCATGGATGTATGCACGCTAAGTTCATGAACGTGACTACGTAGCAAGCCGATATCAAAACAAAAATATTACAGGAAAGGCAAAACGTACCATCGCAGCTCTCATAGTTTAAGTATTTTATTTTAATGTAGTACTTTGATAGTATTCTATATATTTTAATTAATTAATATAAAGGGTTTTTTTATATATTTCAGAGATTCCTCTGCGTAAAAGCTGTTGTGGATTATCCTTTACAGGACACACAGTATGCCACTGTTTATGTCCTCCCAAGATGAACATAGGATAAAAGAGACTCTGAACGCTCAGAAACTTCTAGCACATCACACGGTGGCACCATCAAACGCAGGACGAGAAGTTTGATCTTTCAAAGGCAAGAAGCACAACATACTCTGGATGCCTTTGCCCTGGCAGACTCGGATTGAGTTTAGTTGTTGTGAGCATTACTGATCAACACCTTAGGAAAGCAATCGGCAGAACTATTATGCACAGTGATTTTTCCCTGTTACCTCTGGTGATAGGAGAGCACGGAGGCCCGTGCCCACAGCTCTCTGGTAGATGGTGCTTTGCTGGGATCTGTGGAACAGAAAACCAAGCTATTTACAGGGAACACAGCAGCCTCAGAAGTAGCTCCTAGCCTCGGGGTGCAAAATACTTGAAAATAAGCTCCTGGTCTCTTTGATGTGTGTGTGCACCAAATCTAAAGGCATTTCAAGTAGTGCTGCCTTTGAGCCAAGGACGAGTCTAAATTGTCTCTTGGAGCTGAAGATGGGTGAGGTGGGGAAGAGGGTTAAGCAAAAATCAAGAAATATAATATTTTTTCTGATGGTTGCATTACCATAATGTACACTTCACACGCCTGCTGACAGGAGTAATCCCAGTGGTGTTTTTTAAGTTGGCTATCAAGGATATCTGGAGCACCAGAGGTTTATTGTTCATCCACTGATGAGTGATGACAATAGTCTTGGGAGGCTCTTCTGATGAGAATATGAGTTTTTATTTAGGGGAGACATAACACCTCTTCGCAGCACTCAGCCCTGTTTAACAGCTCTAATATGATGGAAGAAAACTCTTCTGGAGCAAATTAAGTGACTGGTTTATAACATCTGCCTCTTCACAGATATTTCATTTTGTATTGCTGCTGCATTAAAGGCCATGTTCTGCATTGCAATCTGCTGTTGTTGTTGCTGCTCAACAGTTATTTGTCACAGCAGATAAGGCATGTAACAGTGATCGCACGTCTCAGAGCTTGGAAATTACCGACCAAAGCAACATAACGTATTCAACTACAGAGTTGAGCAAAGATATAAAAAATACATGCGAGAGATAAAATTGTCATACATGGAGGAATAATGTTGAATATCAATGCACAGCTAAAGTTATGTATCTAAAAATATGATGAAAGGAGAAGGAGAGTAAAAGGGGGATGGTGGGATGGAGGACTTATTCACATGAGAACAGATCAGACGTCAAGCAGCACTAGATAGCCACTCTGCATGGTGCCAGGATAAGCTACGGCTGGTAAAGAAGGGAAAACGTGATGGCGTACTGTAGAAAAAGCTTTCCACAATTTCATCCAGCCTGTAGACATGGCAGGACTCATACAGTGCACTGCCGAGGATCCCAGGAGGTCTGAATGGCTCACAACATCTGAAAAGACCTCAATTTTGAAATAGGATGGTTACTAAACTGCTGTAACCAGTTTCCTTGTGCCCCAAAAAAGGGAGATGAAAAATAACATTTCACAATCTCTGGACTTGAAAGCTTTCTTTTTCCAAGAGGAAAAAGGAAAAGAAAATTTTCAGACTTTTCACGCTTCAACAGTTATTTGGCCTCTTTTTCTCTTCTGTGGCCAGTGAGTCACCTTCCTCCATTTTCTCTCAGACACACTTTTCGAAGCAAAGGTCCCTCTGTCTGTTGTGAAGACAAGTGTTGGTTGAAAGGCATATTTGAAGATAAGTTTAGAGGAACCATTTTTCATATTTTGACAAGAATGGAAGAGCCCTCCGGCACAAAAACAAAGGCAGTCTGGGCCTTGATAGATTCACACGGTCGGGTCAGAGTTCATACACAGTGGCACAGGGGCCATTGTCTCTCATCTTAAAATTCTGCTACTGATTTTGCAACAATATTTCTTCTTTTTTGCTCCAGGGGTTTTAGACTCTCAAGATTATTCATTATTCATGGACTACGGCCTTCATTGTGGCTGTGGTCAATTTAAATTTGTGTCAGATACAATGTATATAAACTGCTTCTGTTTGTTGCTGCACAGTCAGACAATAAACTAAACTGTGCTACACTAACAGATGCTCCTGTTTATAGGAACTCTATACAACTATGTGTGCGAACTGTAATGTTTGACCATTTCACATTAATCGTATCTTATCCTACTTGAAATTCTGTCATGTGTAATGAGTCCTCCAGTGGTTTGTTGTACTTCCATAATGCTGGGAGAGACAGACTGAAAAAAATGATCACAAGTGAAGCCTGAAAAGGGCGAGGAATCCTGACTTTTACTCCTTGTATGTCTAAGGATGTCAACGGCTGACTGTTAATAGGTTAACCTCAGAGAATATTTTTGACTGGTTACACTCTATAGCTTAGTTTGCATACACACACACATGGCTTTGCTCGCAAGCAGTCTAAGGTATAAAAAAAATGAAGTGTGCTTAACAAATTAAGCTGCATATTCACTGAGGGGACCCGGGGGACACCTGAGGGTGGGCACCATGTCTCACGATGGCTTTACCAGCCATAGTAGCTGAATTAGCGGAGCCGCTAGCTGGTGTCTGCCCAGCAGAGGAGCTTTTCACTTACCAGTGGAGACTGGAGGGTGGGCAGCATGTTTCCGCATGTAACAGCGGCTAACAGCCGGTCTGTTAGGAAAGACATTTACAACACAAAACTTTAAATTTCAGCTCCTCTAAAGCAGTGTCCAGAGTAGACTGGTAGATGTACATTTGTTTTGACAATGTGGGAGGCAATAAGAGTTTGCCATCTTGGTTCACACTATAGAGCCTTCATGTTATTATATTTTACTGTCAGAAGTATAATCACCTCTCATAATCCTAGGCTTCACGTTAGCCTAACGTTAGCTAGCAACAGACAGACAGCGTTAAGTGGACTGGCTCTTGTCCTGTATGCTAAACAGTGGTGCAAAACTCTGACACCTGAAGACTGTCAGTGTCGTGGCACCGTTTAGATGCGCGTAAGAAACACATCTGACGTGTGTGTGTGTGAACGTGTGTCTCTGTGTCTGTGTGTGTCAGGCTCTGACACTGACCGCAGAGGAGCTGCATAGCAGTGTACCTGTAAATGACACCAAACGCAGTAGAGATTCAGCGAATTACATGACTATTTTCTTACGGATATTTAAATGCCAGTGTGGCGGATAGCCCTCCAAGATTTACTTGCTGATCAGATAGTCTATCCACAGTCTGCACTCGGAGGGTTCAGACCCTGCTCTAAAGGAATAGTGCTTTGAAATGTGGTGCCAAATTTTATTGAGTCAGTAGAGTGTCGTACTCTAAGGAAAGCACCTTTTGTATTTCACGTCATTTTACAATTTTTTCTTTGCAGTGTTTCTTTCTTCTTTCACATTTTTTTTTATAAAAGCAGTTACTGGTTAAACAGTTAAGACATCAGAGACTCCGCCTCACTCTCAACCTTCATGAAAACCCTCAAAACACACCTTTTTAAAACTGCCTACAACCTCTAAAACCTCCTCCTCCTCCTCCTCCTCCTCCTCCTCCTCCTCCTCCTCCTCCTCCCTATGGATTATTTCACCTTTTTTTTTTTTTTTTTTGCTGCTGTTGTTCTCTGTAAAGCGTCTTTGAGTATCCTGACAAGCACTATACAAAGCCAAGTGTTATTATTATTATCATTATTAATGGGTGATGTGCTATCGAATGTAAACAGTAACTGAAAACTGCAGTTTTGAGTTCCAGAAATGCTAGATCCTATATTTCCCATCATGCAGCTTGATAGTGCCTTCCATTAAATCTTATGGGTGATAGTGACATCTTTAGTCTCATCTCTTCAAATTTTGGAAAGCTCTGTATGGAGCCACAGAAGACATAGCAAGTTCAACTCCCCCTCAACAAGTAAAGCCGACTTTGTTAAAAGTAAAAGTCTAAGTAAAATCCTGTATTGTAAATTAATAAAGTAAATTAATGTTATCTACTGTCGATGGGTACTATGGATATGAAGTTGTAAACCTTTACAACCTGGTTACTCTTTTGTTGCATGGATAAATATAATAAATTGTGAGGAGGCATCATGTTTGTTTACGTGTTTGCACAGGCAAACTGTATAAGTATATAAAGGATTTAGTGAAAGCAACTTGGTATGCATTGCTTAAAATAATTAGATCAACCAGACTTAATAATTGTATTCAGATCTGTCACATTAATTGATTGAAGATGAGATGGTGCACTGGATGGATTGACTGTGTCTGAAATTTGTGTCAGGTCTATTCATTTCCTTTCACACTGTGAAACTTGCCATTTTGTTCTTTTATTCTTCAGAAGTTAGCGAGTGGTCTCGCTGAAGGTCTGCTCTCTCGTTGAAGAGACCAGATGTGAAGCTCTAATGGTCTCAGAGGGCAGGGCCTCCATCACCGGCTGCCATGGAGACAGTACTTATTCTCTCCCTCTCGTTTCCCTATTATCCCTACATCTTTGAAGTCTATAGAGAGAAGTTGTGGCTATAATTCTGGGCTGGATTTCTTGTCTAAGCCTTCTGTGTTCAATAGAAGCACCTGCATTAATCCCAGGTAACACCTCTGATCAAGGATTTAATTTAGACCTGGAAAGGGTGTTCACACCGCGATCCTACAGGCCAGATTGTTGTGTTGACAACACCGTTGATGGATGTGTTTTGCCGTAGGCAGAAGGAAAGGCAGAGATCTCTCACTTTGCTCCTTTTTATTGGTACTACAGTACAAACACAAGAGGTGACGGGAAATAGAGGGAAATCACAGACTCTTTTTTTTTATTGACATTTCTGCAAATTTTGTCTATTAAGCCACTCTTCCCCTGAAACGCTTGAGGTTAATTTGCCTCGTTTTGTTGTTTTCTGCCTTATCCAGAGCAAATTATATATTTGTGTGCAGAAATTACTTGTCTTTCCTTTCCTCCAACAGTTTCAGATTTTCACCAGACTGGACAAAGGGCAGAGGGCAGGAGTGGAGGTTAAAAGCTGTGATATCCTAATGCCATTTCTCTAAGGCAAACTTGGAGGAGAGTGTATATGTCTGGGTTGGTGCCTACTTCTGCAGACAGCAAAAGTGCCAGCATTTTACTCCTGAGTGATTTATTTTTCACTGAGTGATCTTCCAAAACAAAGATGGTCTTTCGTTTGCTGTGGAAGAAAAGGAGGCTATTGCCATCCCTCAATTCAGAATGTTTTACTCCCGGCTGCATTGATTTCTCTTGTTACTGCAGGTCAGCGAGAGGAAATTGAATTGGAAATTGTAGAAACACTCTATTATTTCATTTTCTGGCATTTGTATTTTTCCTCGCCCCCCTCTGTATTTTCAGAAGTCAGCACTGAAACTAATGGGGAAGAGCAGTTACTGTCAGGACAGTTAAATGACTGCTCTGACTTTGGCTTCTCTAATAACAGTCCTCAGTGCAAAAGGTTACATTCACCCCTGTGGTTTTAGACCACATTGGTTTGCATTTATGGAAGCCCTTTCTCCTTTTCTTTGCCGTCTGCCCTCCGTCTGTCCACATGGGGTTAGCTCTGCTTTTACAGGGAGAACATTGGGTCAGATTTTGTTGGATTGCTTCCTGAGATATCTTACCTTTGGGGAAGGGGTGAGGTATAAGAGTAATAGGGAGGTGAGTGTAGGTAGTGTGGGGGCATGTGGGTGGAAAGAGGCAGACACAGGTCGACATGACACACGCTATTTAATGTTTTGTTAATGCTACACAAGCTTTGACTTGTAACTGTGCGCCATAGGCTTTACCACTCATTGTTGTGTGTCTGTGCACTGAAACTTAGCATATCTGTGGCTGCTGTAACCCCTCACTTACCTTTCTTTAGTCACATTGAAAGCAACATATGGCAATACGATCCATTTCCATTTAATGGCTCCAAGGAAAGTGTCTTCGTATAAGTGACTGGGGAAACTCACTTAGCATTTTTCTCTCTCTGAAAACCAAAGTTAGAATCGTGTTTATGTACAAAAGGAGAGAACTAGAAGTGAAACTCTCAGTACTTCGTACTTTACTTCTCATGGAGTGTTGATTTTGAAAATGATTGCTTCATTACAAAGATATTCAGGCCCACAGCCCCAATATGAGATGTGCTTTATGAGATGTCTGAGGTGCATTGCTTACCAACAATTAGGGGGTCTTGAGGGGGAAGAAAGGGGACAAAGCATTAGTGAATGAGGAGTAGGAATGCCAGAGCCCCAGTAGGATTAAATAGGTAGCTTTTTCATTTGTAACACCTTATCAGGGACTTGTTTCCAACTGGGATGAAAGGTGGACGTAATTAACTTTATGGAGGGATACGGTACGAGTTGGTAGGATTAAAAACCAGCAGTGCTATGGGTCCCCAGGAACAGGACTAACAACTGCTGTTGAATGCAATATCAGGGGCGACAAACACATACACTGTAGCATGTTTCTATATGGGAAAGATGATTGCTTTTGCAGTGTGAACATTCAAAGTTTTTTCTTCCATCAAACCAGAGCTTTAAATTCCTTCCATGTTTCTACTAAACATTTTGAACTTATTCACATCATAATGTTTGCCCTTCCCAGATTAACTATTTACATGTGTTTGTGGAAGCATGCAGGTTTGGCCACTAAGAGTGTGTTTACAATGTATATCCTTGAACAAAATTGGCACATTGCCTCTCACACTTCCCCATGGGTAGCTGGATTAACCAGAAAAGCACTTTAAGATTTAATTATGGGGAACAGAGAAATGCTTGTTCAGTGCTGAATAAACTAAAAAAAATGTTATTTTTTTCCGGAGTTTTGGGCCTGAAATATTTACGTCATGGTAAAGTTTAACAACAACCACTGGAGAAAATGTCTTAATATTCTCTGATGAACGATCGTTAATAACATATTATTGTTAATAAATAAACCAGGAAAAGTCACTTTTAATCCTAAATTTTATTTTTAAAACTAAATGCTGAGTCCTTACAGTGAGCTGCTGCTACAAAGACTGCATGTCTTCGATCAAGTGATGTACTGTACATCTATTCACTGTTTGTCTCTGACAGGGTTTTGACCAGGGTTTTTCTGTTTGGCCATTTATAGCATGGTGAGCTGAATCCAGTATCGTAGCAACAGTAACTATGGGAATAGAAACCTGTGGAGAGGTCAATGTGATGGCCTCCACTTGGCCTCTTTGTACAATGGCTAGCACATTGATTTTTCTAATTCACAACATCTATAACCACCTCCTGCCGCACAGCAGCCAGCTCTGCACGCAAACAGGATCATATTTAATGCCTTCATTTTCGGTTTACTCAGAGGCAATATCTTACTAATTGAAGCAAGACGGAAAACATTATTTCACAAAGATTTCAATATGAAACACGTCAGGTTGTGGTTGGGTCTTAGCTGCACCTTGTTCCTTCCTGTATGTTTTTTCTTTTCCATAGATCCCTCTCTTTTACTCCTTGTCTGTCTCCTATCCCTTTTCCTCTGTGTGTGCATTTGATGTCGGCTTCAGTCCTCATGGGACAGATTCTCCAGGGACTCTTAATTGACAAGTGTGTACAATAACTAATCAGCGGCAAAGCAACTGCCCTTTAAGATGATGAATTAACTAAACTAATTTCAGATAATCCCTCACCATACTGGGCCACGCTGACAGTGACAATTGATATTTGAAATGCAGACACCCCTCCTCTCTGACTTAGGCCAGTCATTTCGCTACACACCCAAACCCCCCCCAGTAAAACTGGCGTGGTTGATAAACTGCTGATGGAGCTCTGAGAAGATTAAAACAATTTCCCAAGCTCCATGTGACAAACATACCCTGTCATACCCACATCCAGCTACACACACACACACACACACACACACACACACACACACACAGTTACTAGCATGCTTATATGCACAAGCCATAATAAATTAATTTGAAAGGGCAGGGTTAAGTCTAGTGGGCATTTGCTCATAAAAGTTTATGCCTTATAAGAGGTTTACCAATTTAAATTCTATTTCTGTGTTGATGCCTAACCTCTCCCCCCTAAAGCTCCATAATGTGTTCTGTCAACACGGTCCTCTCCCGCAGATTAACATTGTCAGACAGTTGTAGAGTGAAAAGGACGACATGCTGTTTTCGTAGCAATAGAAGGAACTCTTGACAGATTGACCTGACATCAGCCATCAGTGTGTCCTGTAAAAACAAGCCCAGTGTATCTGTAGTACACAAAAACAAGGATATCTGTCGTCGTGTAAATGCACATTCTTATTCCAGTGAAATGTGCTACAGGGGTTGTAGTGGACAAGATGGTTTAGGTTGTTAAAACTGATTGACTTGTTCTGCAGGTGTCTAATTGCCAGCGTTTCTCTCTCATTACATCACTTCTATCGTGTGATTAAGGAGGCTTGTGAAGGTTGTCGGGGAGACGGGAGCAGAATACGGGTTCTTTGATTATAACTATCACCGGACTGGGAATTGACAGCCGACAGGTTTCTCCATCAATTCAACTGAAAATATGTTGCGCTTTTTTGAGCGTTTGTTACATGTTGCTTGGTAACAGTGTATTTTTGTTGCTTCATTCTATAGCATGTGGCGGCATTAGGTGTGTCTTTGGAGAAAGGCACATTAGACATTACAGTGGAAACCACGTATAGAGATCACGGTTAGATCTGACAGAATCAACCTGTACAAATGCTGTTCAAATCATTTGTTTACAGCAATTGGGTTTTTTTCATATATGACAACATATGGAAAAGAAAATTAAACGACATTTATTCTGTTGATATTTTATTTTAATATTTTTGCTTTTCTCCTGTTATACTTTGCCTGGCGGCAACCCGTCTGGCTACCTGAGGCTGGTGCTGCGTTCATATTAAAATCATGACAGGATAAAGAAAGTCATTTTATCTGAATAAAAAAAAAAAATACAGTTTCCTCCAAGCTCACTGTGTGACAAACTACCAAAAAACGAGCAACGAGATGCAGCAGCGAAACTTGGGTGAGAAAACGCACTGGGAAGGCACTTGTGCTTGAAGCCGCCCCTGCTCGTCAAGTGGATTGACAATAACCGGTCACATAACGGAACAGCTGTAAATGATTTTAAAACAGTTATTAAAATTCAGTAAATAGCGAAGCTGTCTGTTACATTACTTTATATTCATACAATAAATAAACAAATGCAAATCAGATGGTAATCTTCATTAGAAATATTCTGCTCAAAGTGATCTTTATAGTAATTTTTGTAGTTAGTGTCCGTCTTATTGTCTTATCATTTTTATTAATTTATTTTTTTGCATTATTGGTGTTTAATTAATGTTGAATGTAGCAGATTGATTTCCACGGTCCAGTCTGACAATGCCAGTAATAATGTTGTGACAGTATTTACAGATAACAACAAAAAAAATCTGAAATAAATGAAGTGATTGAAAACTTGACTAACAGGTGAGATACCTATGACATAATACTAATTATCCCAAGTCTGTAGGTGAGTTAAGGCTTCAAAATAAGAGCACTTACAAAGATAAATGTGAAAAAAAATTCTCACCAAACCATATACATCATCTAAAGCATAAATCAAATACACATTGGGCTGAACTGCCAAATACTAATACAAATAGAAATGGCTCCAACAAGGGCAATGCAGTAACACAGTCTTGGTTTGTTGATCAGCACTGCTTAGTTTTACAGTCTGATCAGAGTTTTGTCTGAGTTTAAGAGAGAGAGGGACAGCTCTCTCTTTGATTCTGCTTC
Organism: Cephalopholis sonnerati; assembly: GCA_019142605.1. NCBI lineage: Eukaryota > Metazoa > Chordata > Actinopteri > Perciformes > Serranidae > Cephalopholis > Cephalopholis sonnerati. The sequence continues at coordinate 19,902,940 of JAGQAX010000006.1, forward strand.
TATACTCATTGCGTCCATGGTGACGGGCATTTTAAATGACAAAGTCTAATCTGTAGTTTGAACAACAGCCCTAGAGCCAGTGAAATTGAGTGAATTTGAGCTGGGAGAACTGGACACTGGTAAGATGGAGGTAATTTTACCACAGTTCATTTACACATACTACCCACATTATTATTATACAAAGCTGGTTGAAAATCGGCAAAGCATTCCTCTAAATATCAGTGTACACAAGTGGAACAGTATCAGCATCAGCCCTTATGTCCAAACCAACAATTAATTTGATTTCTATAGACGGCTTATCAGCCTGTTCATACAGCTATCCATTAAATACAACTTCCTTCACCATTGCAGCCTCTCTAGAGTTATCTAGAATATAGACAACTCACAAAGACACAAAGACACTTGATAAACAATAAAAAAAAATGAGCGGACACCATGCCACATGCATGCAACATGCACAGTCTTACTATTTTCATATGTCAGTCTTTCTGTTCAAAATAAAATGCTCAAGCACACTGATGGAAAATGCCACCTTGATATCTTGTTTAACGCTTCTCTAGCTAGCTGTGCCACTTAAGTGTTCCTTTGGCAACATTACATTGTGTACCAGGGAAACAAAAACACTTTCCACACTGTTTGGATATTTTTCCACTTGTGTTGGGTCCTTTCTTACTTAGCACAGTGGGGGTTGCTGTCTTTTGTTTCACCAGTGAATTGTGAGTCCCAAAATGTGACCAACGTGTCTCTAGAGAGTTGTATGTAGACTTGTATGCTGGGGGCGAAGAAATGCGAGTAAGGGGGAAAAAAATCCCACACAGACATTCACATGAAATTCTAATCCAACATCAATTGGTAGGCTAATGTACAATTGATTTACTGAGCTCATAGTTTGGAATTTAGTTGTATCTTAAATGGTGGCCATACATTTAATGTAGTAGTCTGTCAGCATGTGTGAGTGTGTGTATGTCCAGTTTGTCTGAATGTCACTTTTTTTATTCTGTATGTGTTTAGAGGTGTGTTTGGCCAGTCAGCGAGGCAGCACTGTCAGTCGAGGCAACAGGATAAAGAGGAGGAGAGGATCCACAGGAGCTTCCTAGTAGACAACTGTGTACAGGGAGCCACTGTCCCCCTCTCCCCTGCATGCATTTTTCATCACACGCTCCGTTTTTTACACTATTTAGCTTTTCCCTCCCCTCTAAACTTCCATGTGGTGCGTGCTGACATGGCATTTCTCAGCCTTGCACACAAAGCCCTCTGGTGCTCTGTGTCTTAGAGTTGGAGCATGTCCGTTTGTGTGCCAGCGCTTGTGTGTGCACCATGTGTGCATACATGTGAGTATTGGGGACGTTAAGCTCGCTCATTCTCCCCTGTCCTCCCCCTCCACACACACTCGCATCACACTGTATGTGATCCCACAGTCCCATCGGCAAGAGAGAAATAGAGAGAGAGAGCGCTCTCACGGAAAGTCCATTTAGTCAGTTGGCAGCACCCAAACTACAAAATAGTTGAGACTCCCTGCATAGAAAGGATCATCTTAAATTATTCTGAGCTGAAATTCAAATTTCATTTTGTTTTGGCCCTAAGCAACGGGCAAAACTGCCTGGGTGAGATCAGTAAAGGTCAGGGGGAATTAAAATGCTTACTGTAAGGTTTGTCAGTGAGGGAGAGAGTGAGCTAGGAAGAGATAGAAAGCCAGAGGAAAAGGCCATCTGCCTGATAGTTTAGTCTAAGTTGGTGAGAGAAATAAGTCAGCCTTTTTGCGGTCTAATGCTATTAGGTATCGGCTTGACAGGTCCAAATTTCTCCATTCCCTCATATCTATCATATTCCAAGATATAGATTGCATTTATACATTCTGCATGCAAAATGGAGCCTCACGGTTCAAGAGTTTCATCAACAGACAGCGTGCGCTTTACAGTACATTTCTATGCATGCCAGGACACTAGATGATTTGCAATGACAATAAACAAATCCAATAAATCTGATGCATGAAGTAAAACAGCAATGCGAAAATGTAACTGACATCCGATGAAGGAATCCGCCCGCCCCTCTTGATGATTTGTTCAATATATAGATATTTATTTCATTAGATATCAAGCAAAAATATCTTGGAAATGAAAACAAATGGGCTGTCAAGAAGACGGGGGCGGAGGAGAGAGACAAAGAGAGTGAGTGTGTGTGTGTTTGTGTGAGATAGAGAACATTGCAGGGGTCATTTTTGCCACACACACACTTCTATATCTGTTCTTATATGTCTTTATCTTTTCATATAAACCCTGCAGGCTCTGCAGATGGACGATATTAGCTGAGTGACACTCTTGTTATCATGTTTGTATCAATAAACATGGTAAGTTCAGTTGTAGTGTTAAGAATGGAGCACTGGTTTACACATGACAGCTTTACAAATTTATGCCACACTTGGTCTGTCTGTACGTTTCTTGGGAAGAAGCTGCTGCGGAGAGTAAAGGAGGGATTGTTGATGCTCCCGTAAAGGAGCAAAAACATTTCCCCCTCAGCTCAGCAAGATTCTTTTAAACAAAAGTGAGACATTAGCAGAGCGTAGAAAATGCAATGTGGAATACACAAAGGTGTTGGTTTAGCAGAAACTGTAGTTTGATTTACTCAGAATCTAAAACTTCTGTCTAGCTTGATATCCTTTTTCTAAAATGATTATGAGCACAGACACTGAGCAAAAGGGCCCCAAAGAGTCCTGTGAAAATATAAATTAGATATACAATATAAAATGACATTTTCAGTTATTCCTCCCCCAAAAAGTTATACACAACATATGCCACAGAGTGCTTATTTTAGCCAATGAACCCGCTCAGCTCAGACATCAGTGTACAATTCTGGCTGACTATGCACCTGCGAGGGACGATTCAAGGAAGCCAATTTGCTTGTTGATGGTAAAGCTTCATAACAGTTTCCAGAAGAAAATTGAAATGCATTTATCCAAGCAGGGCAGAGAAAATAAAGCAGGAAGAGGAAAGCAAAAAGTAAATTGTTAAATTGTCAAAGGTAGCGTGTTATTTTTTTTCTCTACAGTGGATAAGTCTTGCAAAAGTGCCACAAGAGAACAGCCTACTGCTAACACATGTGATGTTGCTTCATCCAGTAAAGTTAATGATGATTGCAACACTTCCTCCCCTTGTGATAATGGTGATGCTGACAAACCTGTTACATTCTCTTCACACATTAATAATTAAAAGCAGTGCTCTGAAAAACTCGACTCTTTTTCAGCAGCGAGCAGGTCAAGTCAGGTTTTTATGTCAGGATCCTGAAGCAGTGTATTGTTAATTCAGTGACAGTAGTGGAAGATGCCCTCAGTATATGATGCTATGTCTTTTCCCACAGATGTAATATAGAAGATATGTCACGGAAACCTTTGCGGCAGTTCGTTAGTTCAGCAGTGCAGGGCTCTGTGAAAATATAAGATATAAGTAGATCTGATCTTTCAGACAAGAAGGGATAAAAAGTGAGAATACACGTGCTTGCCTGAGGCCCCTAAAACACTACGGCTGTCCTGGATTATGAAATGCTTTCAGTAGAATCACATCCTCTAAAAAAGTGCTGATTGACCTTCTAGCCTAATTAAAGTGCACCATCGCCAATAGAGAGCAGATAAGACAGCTTGGCTGTCAGTGTGACTGACAGGGTTAGGCTCTCCCCCTGCAGTCACATCAGCACTACAGAGGCCATGCATACAAAAAGCACACGACAGCACAGAGAGTGGAAAAGCTCTAAGTTTAGCGTCTCGCCTGCTATTAAGAATCAGCTCAAACTAATAATATGGAAATGGTAAAATATAAGAGTACACCAGCGACATGCTTTAGGGCTTATGTATTTATTTATGTATTTGCAACTTTACCTCATACAGCATTTCCCCATCTTATAACTGTTAACACTGCAGTTTTTTTTTCCAGCGTAAAGAGATGCTCTGCAGTGAACTGGAGTAAATGCAAAATGAAGCTTCTGGCTGATGTCATATGTATAGAGCAAATCTGAATCCACTTTCACCAAGGTCTCTGTAGGTCTAGGCAGGTGAGTGCTCGAGCGCACCCTATATTCCCCCGCAGCTCTCGCACTTCTGGCCGGGGAAAGCTGACATGCAGGGTGGCCTGTAAGCCTCTTTTGTCCATGTGCAGCAAAGTCATCTGCCAGCTCAGTTGCTCTTGCAGACAAAGCTTCAGAGAGATAGCCCATATTCTGGTACATCCTCACTCTCTCTTGAGCTGGAGTTGGGCATGGCCCCTCGCTCTCTATCTCCTAAGCCTCCTCCCTTTCATTTCTCCCTCTCTCATGCTCATCCGCCCTTTTCACATTTTCTCATTATCTTTTTCTTCTGCATTTCTCTTTACTTTTGTTACTTTTGTTTGCTGTTCTCCAGCATTAATACTGTAACCTTTAGGTATTATCTTACACTTTTGGTCTGTCAACCTTTCCATTGTCTTTTCTCAGATAGTGGTTTTTGTTCCAGCATGGGTTTATATGTTCCGATATTGCGGTTGTGCAGAGGTGAGGAGGTGAGAGGATATTGGTATTGTACTCTATATTTAACACAATAAGATCATGGGGAAGCAGGATATCACATGGGGCTCAGTTTAGCTCAGTGTATAATGAAGTTTGTTGTCTCTTGCTGTAGTCAATTTTGTCCTTCCAAATGAGAAAAAAAGGTAATTACTTGAGAGCAACCATGAAGGCTAATGAGTTACCATGAAGGTAACTCATTAGCCATCCAAGATAATCACAAGGTAATATGAGAGAAAGAAGAGAGATGGAGATAGTAAGGCAGAAGGAGAGGGACAAAAACGAGCAGTCAGACAAAGAGAGAAAAAATATGTACAAGAGATGATACAAGAGAGAGCTAAGAGCAACTCTACTGTAAGGAAGAGGAAGGAAAGAGAGAAACTGCGCGTGTAGGAGAAGGGAGGTGGGGGTTGGTTGAGGGGGCTGGCCGAGGGGGTGTGTCCAACATTACCCTCATGAATCAGTGTCAGTGGAGCGATGAGAAAATAATTAAGAAACAGGCTAGCGCTGTGTTAAATACTGCCAAAGGTAAAAGGCCCATTCTACTGTATAGAAGCACAATCTGGACGGGAAAGAAGAATGGCAATAAATGGGATCGAGGAAAATGGGGGAAAGAAAATCCATATCATAACGGATGCCAAAGTGCCCTTCAGATGGCATTATGAAGGGAGACAATATAAATAGCGCTGCCATATTGTAAATGTTTATATACAGTAGCTACGTATACACGTTGCACAGCAGTTTCAGGATTTATGACTGCAGCCGTAATACACTGAATTCGACACAAGGCTGTGAGTAATATTTCACATTTGTTATCATATTGAGTGTAAATTTGCTGAGACGTATATGGTGGAGATAAAATATTTTAAGCAATTTCTCCCTCTATTCTTCTCCTTTCAGCTGTTCTGTTGTGAGGTGTGTGTGTGTGCGGGGGGGGTGGGATGGAAGCTGACGACAGGGGTACGAGCTGAAAAGACTGTACAGACAGGGAGAGAAAAGAAAGGAGCACACAAAACACATATGCACGCCAACAGTTAAACTTACACACCTCAGAGGTTTTACATGGAGCATTTAGGGAAGTCAGAAGACCCTCAGCCCGCAGCACAGAGCAGAGCAGCCATTAGATCGCACTGATGCATAAAATATGTGGAGCTCTTTGGAGAATATTGAGTGACACACACGAGGTCCTGTATGCCCATTTTGTGTTTTCGTATGTACATACCAACATGTGTGTGCACGCGGACGTGCGTGTACAGATGTGTGGGTGAGTCTTTTAGGTGTCATATACAATATCCATCATCCTTTCTGCCAGCGGCACAGAGAGAATTCATGATCACTGGTCTCCAAATCCCCTCTGAGATGGAATCGACTCGGTTGGTGTGCGTGGAGGAAATGTGTACGGTTGGAATGCAGAAGCTATCTTCCCGTGAGGCTGCTGTGCGGTAACACATTATAGTTTGATCTCGAGCTCTTTTGGCCTGACTAATACGCTATAGGGCTTGTGATGCAACAGTTACCAACCGCAACCTCCCACTGCAGTGATGTTTGTTTGTAGAAAGTGCTTTGCCTCTTGATACCGTATATTTGTATGTATACAGCGCGTCATGTACTGTATAGGTTTCTGTATGCGTGCCTGTTGGTAGAGCTACTTGTATTTGCAAGCTGCTCTATTTCTCTGACAGCCTGTATGTGAGTGTGTGTGTGAATATGATTTTATGGTTACTTTGTGTGCTGCCCGCCTGTTTACAGTGTTTATGCATATATGAGCAACCTTGTGTCAGCGTGCTTATGTGTACTTACATGTATGTGAAAGCAGTGAGGCCTAATCCATCCCAGAGGGGTGCTTAGTGAAGGATGCGCTGTTTCTGCAGCATGGCTATCAAGGCCCTCTATACAGCGCTCAATGGCATTTTTACTGATGGCTTTTATGGGTTGCAGCCGAGCTGCCAATGAGCAGCCTTGACACCAAAATGATGAAACTATGACATGAAATCAAGCCGGTGTCACCATAGGAGCTAAAAGAAGTGGGTCCCTGTAGCTACTGCTAAAGGGAACGTGTCTACATTGAAATATTAACTGAATATATGCAGAACATGGCTGCTGACTTTACAGGGAACCTTGATAGGCATCACAATGAAATATAGTATGTTTAAATGTGGGTTCACCCTCTAATGTTCTTTCTATTCTTTATCCAGTCCTATATGTTTTAATAGAAGTCTATATTGTGTTGCTTTGGTGTTGAAATTGCACAACAGGGAGCACTGGGTTTGAAGGCTTTTTGGTGGGAACTACAGTATTGTTTTCTTTGCAACGCTGTTTCCAAGCAACATCTCAGAAGTTGTGAGGGAAACAGCACTAATAAGCTACCTCATTAGGGCCGGTGCATGGTAGGCCTTACAGTTTGTGCTGTCAACTCTGTGGGTTAGCATGCAAACTTCAAAGGACAGCTGCAAATACAACGCATACACACAGGAGTGCTAATTTACTTTTGAAATTGGTAAACAAACTATTCTATCAACCCACATTTCTTTCTAAGTCGAAGGTGTGCTGGTGGATCCTACCAACTGGGTTCTGTCTGAAGTGGCTCCAGCGTTATGACAAAATACGTGTCCGTCCTCTCGCCAGTGATAACGCAGCACATAAAAGGCTCATTATTCAGGAGTTAATTTGGCAGCGTTTTCTCACCCTAAGGCTGTGCCAAACCTCAGACTCCCTCCCTCGTCGGTCTCTCCCACTTCTATCACTGATCTCTTACTGTACACAGGATGGGAAGGGTGCCCTTAGCACACCTATACACACTACTGTACATGTACGCACACACACTTGCATACTCACCATCTCATTAATGCAAACACAACCCTAGTTAGATCCCTATATGTAATAAATTGGATTAAATTCCACTGGCTAAGCACTGTGATCTCTTAGGGTTAATTAATTTCATTCCATTCTGTCTGTGTTTTTTATGCTTGAACACATGCTGACACTGTTATTGTGTGGCATCCTGCTCATTGGAGAAGTATAATAGGCTCGTGAAGAGAGGGAGAGGAAGCCACAACGTTTGGTATTCCGGCTACAAAGTGATTTCGATTCTTTCTTTCTCTCTTTTGACAAGGAAGTACGCTACAGTAGCTAGCTCTAATACGGTGGATCCTTCCCCTCCTCACAGCCTCTCTCCAGCTCTTATCTTCCCCTCCAAATGAGAAAACCTGGATGGCTTCTCAGGGCCCCTGTTTCTGCCTGGATGCTATCTCATTTGGTTTTAATATATTTATCCATTCATTATTGTTCCCTTTTATCGGCCAGCTAATATTGTTCATAATTTGTCCTTATCTCCAAGCCTGACAGTCAAATTTACACTCCGGCTCGGCAGACAGATGGAGAAATGACCCTTCCCCAACCCCTCCTTCCCTAACTCCTCTCCTCCCTTCATTCCTCTCCTCCTCTCCAAACTCCAATGAAACATGACTGACAGCCCGCTGTATAAGTAGTTGTCATAGCAACCTCCCCATCCTTCTGACAAGTGCTTTTTCTCTATCGCACACCCTCTCCCTCTGTCACAATATCTCTCTCCTTCCTTCCATCCCCACACCCTTGCTGTTGCAACGATTGAGAAAGAGACAGACAGAGAAGGGGGAATTTGAAAACCAGAGAGTACCTAAAGCAGTCAGTATGCTCTCCTTCCTCGCATCACCCCCATTCCCATCCCTCCCCCTCTCAGTCTCCTCCCACCCTTCCCTTGCCTCATCCTCCCCACCCCTGACAATGATTTACCAACTCCAATGGTGCACCTCTTTCATCCATCCTGGCTTATCAAGGACTGCAGGACTGTATGCACATCAACTTACAGTTCTCAGTCTCCTACACACTCACTCTCTCCCTCTGTCCTCCTCCTCCTCTCTCATGCTCTCTCTACGTCTATCCTTCCTCTAGCTCTCTCCTTTTCTTTCTCTCTCTTGTTGCTCCAAAAACTACTCTGCCCCCATTGCTATTCAATAAGTCTCATTTCACTGTCAAAATCCTCAGCAGTCTGCATTGTAATCACGCAGCATACAGTAATAAGTCTCCGGACTGTGCAGCAGAAAGTGTATACTGTATGCTGTGTGGACAGGAGATCCCTCAAACTTCTAGGGGAAATAAACATTATGTAACAAAAGAAGGCATTGTGCAGAGATTTGGGGCACATTTACAGGGAAGGAATTACAGTGCTATTGTTTGTCATGCGCACGCTGTAATGGTCAGACTACAGCATGAGGAATTAAGATATGAAATATTACTGATATAAGTTGCTTTTGCGGAGTGACTCAAAGGCTTCACACAAGGCCGATGTGCTCATACTGAAAAGCTTATATTGATTAGAGAGGGTCCAAATGGACCCAGTAATCCTCAGTATGTATAACCAGGCAGCACACTGCCATTTCATTATTCCAGAGTTTAATTTCCAATGCATTTATTCCAAACAAGCATCTGTTTAGTAACTCAGAGTAAATTAAACATGATGGGGGGTGAGTTTCAGGATAGCAGTGGTGTGTCACAATGAAGTTGCATACAGTACTCTGCCACAGTGAGCTGTAAATGCATCTTAATGCCAGCATGCTGCACAGTTTTCACAGTTAAGTTGCTGCTGTTTATTAGAGCCCTGAATTGTTTAGGTGATGGCAATTCTCTGTTAACACTATAGCGCTCCGATTTAGGATGCTATTCATGCTCACTAGGCTCCGTGTGTTGTGATGTAAGCTGGAAAAAAACAACTCATAATTTCTTGTCTTATTTCGTATTCATCTATACAGTAGACACCATTTACCACAGGTGAGTAACAGGAGCAGAGAGATGACTCAGCCTTTTTTGAAGGCTGCAAAAGAGAAAAGAGCCTTCCAAAACAGCATTTGCTGCTAATCATGTTTTAACCTCTCAGCTTTACAGAGTGCTTCAGGGTTGCGTGTGACTGACAGTTCAATTCACAGAGCTGAAAACATGATTCAATCAGAAACACTCTTTTCATGACTTACTTTTAATTATGTTAATGACAGTTGACTTTTGCTTAATGTTCCAGTTCAAAGTAGCTTCCTTGTCAAATGAGTAATCCGTCTTTTATTACTCTTATGTATATATTATATATATATTACTCTATTATGTACTCTGGAAAACACTGCTATTTTCTGTTACTTGTATATAATGAAGGATTACATATGCAGCTGTAGATCTCTGTTAGTGGGTCAGTTCTCCTTCATATGGCACATGCCACTTGGCAGTGAGATATTATGCTGCATGCAGTGTATGTTCTGCATTAATGAGGCATAGATGTGAATGTATAGAGAGATCCTAGTGTGTGATTGAATCGCAGATAAAGGATGAATGCTCATGAGTGATTGTAAAGAGCTTGGAGAAGTCCACGTGTCTGCAGAAACTAGCTGGAGCTGATGTCCTTGGAACAGCGTGGCCAAAACTCCAGTAGAGATAAGTTAGGATAAAGATCAGGATTTCAGAATCTGTGTAAACAAGTGAGCTGATGAGGGAACCACAGTGAGAGACAACAAATGTCTTTTTTCTTTACAGACAAATATCATATATACCCAGCTTTGCATTTCAGTAGAATAACAAACAGATGAAGCAGGATTATTGGTGGCGTGTTGCGGCTTGTAATGCAGCTGTGGCCACTAGTCCAGCGATAGCGGTAGCTACAGCAGCAGCTAGCAGCAGCTTCATGTCCATACAGCCCACGTAGCGAGAGCAGCAGCAGCTTCGGCCCTTTGTGTCGACACAGGCACAAAACTGAGTGCAGGTCAGCGGCATTTTGGCAGTGCTCAAAACCCAGTGCACAGTTACTTGAGTTATGAGTGTTAAAAAAGACACTTTGGTATACGTTTAAGCATGTGTAGTGTGAGTAAAACGTGAGCTGTCACACAGCCTGTGTAGACAGCTGGATTGATTGAAACAGGAGCATATCTGTTCGGACAGACGTCTGAGAGCGCTGCCATTAACAGTATAACCTAAATCAGATAAAGTGTTGAAAGCTAAGGGTAGTGAGAGGTGGTTTGTGTGGCAGAGGCCAGTGGATAGAAGTTAGCAAGAGTAGCAGTCAGCTTTAATAATACTAGCTGCAATTGCAACAGTTCAGTGCAAACCACTAATTTGTTACTTTAGCAGGTCATTATGTAGCAGATACATTAAATCTTTATATTTCAACAAAGATGTGGTTAACATGTGGTTAGGTTTAGGCACAATACCCGCTTGGTTTTGGTTAGAAAACATCATGTTTTGGCTTACTTTTGGGGGCACAGTTCTGGTGGGAAATACAGTGATGTCTCGGTAGAAAATAACTGCATTTTCTGCCACTATCTATGGAAAAACACTGGAAAAACAGCGACCGGTTTCTACAAAACACCCATGTTCAGTGGCTAAACAGCTGCCAGTGACACAGCAATGACTTGCTAAATCACAACTGGTTTTGTTTGTCTGTGGAACAGTGGTCTGCAGCTAGCCTGCATCTCATCTAGGTGACACGCCATCCACCATCCCCTACACATCCCAGTGACAAAGTCAGCTCATATGCTTGATGTGATGGGTATAAAATGTGAAAATATAACGTATCTGTGGTTTGCAGAAGTGTTCATTACCAGCATTTTCTTCTGCCGACTGGGCTGAGCTGATAGCTTCGTATGCAAGTTTTTTTGTCGGTGAGACTCTACATCTTTTTGTATTATACTAAAAAAACACAACCAGACAGCACTATTCTAAAGAAAAGCTGCCCTGAAGAAAAAGTCAGTGTATTGTAGATAGGTGATAGTTAACAGTGAGATGTAAAAACTATGTGTGTGTCCACGTTGGGGGATCTGTCATCTGTAATCCTAAGTGTCAGGGTGTGAGAGGGTATCCTAGCTTGTGCATGTAATTTTTTCTCCCCTCTCCTTTGCTTCTTTTTTCTCCTCCCCCTTCAGATATGTGTAAATGACTGTAGGTGTTTTGCACTCTCTGTGTGTCTGTTTGCACACTGCCTGTGCAGCAGTGTTGTAGATAAATGAGATAATGTTTCTATTGGCGACGAACACAACACCTGAATTCCCAAGGTAGCATTTTAGTTCAGAGCAGCCACAGCAGAATCCTAGACGGTGGAACAGATCTTCTAGATGATCTGTTTTCATGTGTTGTTAGCTTGTTTTCAAAGCACAGTCACTCTGCAGAACATGCACTCCATCTCTCTCTCAGCCACAGATGAGGAACTCCCACTAAATGCTACTGGTGAAAATACAAAATTCTTATGAAGGCACATCTCTCTTACACTCAACTCCTGCATGTATGTTCAGATAAGGTGCTCTTTCAGATGCGAAAGCCGGCAGACTGAACATGACTCCAGTGTGTAAGGCTTTTGTGTAGCTCACTGTGAGCCAACATTGCACAGGAACATGATATATAGTAGCCAATAATCCCGTTATACTTGGAGTCTTATAAATATTATTCCTTTCAACTGGAGGTGACGTGCCAGTTAGCAGTCTTTCAGCTGAAGGATGGATGTGGTGTCGTATTTTAAGACATGCCACATGTGAGCTGTTCACAGTATGATCATCATAGTGCAGCTCATATGAAATTGATAGGGTCATGCATTAATTCAAAACTTGTCAGATCCCCATCATCTACTTGAAGAAGGGAGTTACAGCCAAAGAAGGGCCAGGAGAAACGCAGAGGGCGGCTGCAGTTCACTTCTGTGTGCTGTGTGTAGCTCTCTAGCTGTATACAGGAGTGTATATGAGATGCAGTCTGGCGGCATTCAGGGAAATTTGTGCAGTCCAGCCCCTCCCCCCCTTCTCGACTCATCTCCCCCATCCAACCTCAGAATTTATATTCTCCCTCCAGCAAAAGGAAGGACCATCTTGGCCTTTCATTTTCCAGTTCAGGGCTTTCCTTTTTTTGCAGATAAATGCTCTCCAATCCTCCCTGACAGATGTCACATTGCATCACTTCCGTTTTGATACATAGCCTCTGATCCTGCCACTTGCAATAAGGAGCCAGCACCAGGGACGCCCCTCCCTAGACAACGCTCTGACACGGGTGATTATTTTAAAGGTGCATCATTGGTGCTGCCGAGTGCTGAAACCCTGGCTGGGCGCCGTGTCCGCATGCACTCGCTGCCGTGCCCGCTGCAGGAATGTGGGTATCAGCTTGTGTCTGGGTCAGGGAACGACAACAACACGACACACTCAGTAGTCGTCACAGGTCACCCTGACACTGTGCAATACCTCTGGCAGCGATTTATGCCGCTCTCAACCTCTTCACAGCAGCGGCCTGCTAGTCCTGTCTCTCACTCAGTCTCTCCACTGTGACTTCACGGGTCAGAGTTGGAGAAACAATCTGTATAAAGGGAAGGTTTTAGTGCCTCTGCTGCCAGCAGAGACTCGCTGCACTGTAGCATTAATCATACAAGGCCAGAGTACATCAGTAAACACAGTGTGTCAGGTCAAGGTAAAGATCAGATCCCACAGCATTTAACAGGACTCAATAGCATACAGGCTATCTATTGAAAAGTCAGCGTTATTCATGGCATGTCTCCCAGCCTTCGTTGCTCGCAGGAGAGACACGCCATTGTTCACTGAAGAGCATACTGAAATATTTCTCTGGCTACACAAAAAACACTGGATCAGCAGCAATTAGTAGAGTAAGAGAGAGATAAAGAGAGGATGGGAGGGAGGGAGGCAGTTGAAAAAGAATGAGGTTGAAAAATGTAGAATCAGCGAGAGAAAAAGAAAAAGCAGAAAAGAGAGAGGGGAGAAAGAGACCAAGGGGGAGAGTGGGTAAAAGAGGGAGAGAGCGCGAGTTTCCAGCCAGTACAGTGTGGTGTGTAGGAGGTTGGAGCTGCCTGGAGCCCCTGGTGCTTTTAAAGGACCAAAGACTTTCTCATTGTCTTGGGTCTCTGTGCCTGTGCGTGTGTGTGTATGTGTGTGTGTTTGGTGTGTGTGTGTGTGAGAAACCTCTTCATTAGTCTTCCCATTGCTCTTCCCCCCAGCCCCTGACCACTCACTTACCCCCAGCAGCTACAGTATATGTGCCCATATGGGACTAAACCCAGTTATACAAGAGATTAAAATTATCAGTCTTGGAAAGGAGATAATAAAATGTGACTCAGGCCCAACCGGCGCTAAACAAACCAAGGCTGTGTGAACGTATATCTGTGTTTGCTTCTGCGGAAAAAGAGACTTCTTCCTCTTAAATTAAACCCTGTTTCACCAACAATGATGAGGTTTCACTACTGTACGTTCTCAAATTGGCTCAGTAATTGAGGTCAAAGTTATAATTTAACCCTTTGTCTCGTTGTTTGTTCCAGAAGACAGGAAGTTGTTTGTCGGGATGCTGAACAAACAACAGACAGAGGAGGATGTTTACCGCCTCTTCGAACCCTACGGAGTCATCGAGGAGTGCACGGTCTTAAGAGGTCCAGACGGAAACAGCAAAGGTAGGAGCCATGATATAGTTGTCAGCATTATTTAGGTCACGGACAGCGAAGTGACAGTGTGTGTGAGTGCATACGTCAGCTGTGGTATGTAAAATATATGTGACATATGAACCAGATATGGGTCAAATAGCACACAATTACAAACATTTTCACGCCGTACTGCTTGATGTGCTACTTGGCTGCAGGCAGTGACAAAAAAGTTAAGCTCAATGAGTCAAATACTGTTTGATTGATGTCTGGCTTCCATTATTAGGAACTATGAGAAAAGCTAAGTGGATAATTGGTTAGTTTGATTTTCCCCTCTTTTGTTCACTTTGTAGAGAATTTATTGTAGTTTTTTGTAGCAGCACACCCTCAAAGATTTAAGTATTTTAAAATATTGTCATATTTAAAAAGAGAATAATAATATATGTTTTTCTTTGTTTGAAAACAGAGGAGTTTGGGGTAGATAAAGGGATAATCTGTGATAAAATCCAACAGCCAGATAGAACACCATGACTCTCCCGTTATATGATAGCCACCGGCGAAACAAGACACCCCATGTTATGAGTAATTGTAATCCCATTAAATGCAGCAATGATTCAAAAAATGCTAGTAATTTGAAAACGCTGACTTTGCCATCACAAACTCTTCCTCAGCATGTATCTTGTTTCTGAAAGAAGATCCTCTGCATTACAAAGCCATCATTTCTTTACTGTCACCATTTTTTTTTTTTTTTGCAGAGTGTTAATATGAAGTCTTTTGTCCTGTGGTTGTACTACAGGCACTTACTGTAACCCGAATACTGTAGTGTTGATATCTTGCAGGCCTTTTTTTAAGACAGCCAAAAACTTTTTGAGACATCAATTCCCTCTGACATGCAGCAAAGAGCAAAGGGACTAGTGGTTTTTCATGTCCCTAAAGCCTATTCCCCAGCCAGCGCTTATGGAAATTGTTGTGGAATTATATCTAAGGGGGTTTGAAGCCAGAGCATTCTGACTCTGCAGTGGTTTGCAGGAGAAGGGAAAGATGGATGTCAAAACGATTCAAGTGTCCCTGCTGTGAGGATGGGGGCAGCCGAGGGAAGTCGCCAGTGGTGGGAAGTAACTAAATACATTTAGTTAAATACATTATTCAAGTATTTCCATTTTATGCCACTTTATCCTTCCACTCCACTACAGTTGAGAGGCAAATAATGTACTATTTACTCCACCACATTAATATGACAGCTTTAATTACTTTGCAGATTTATATTATTTATACAAAAAATAATCACCAATAAATCCTAATGCTATATTGTGGCATAAGCCGTCCAGCAGACAGTAGGGATGCAGCGACCTGAGACTGATATTGGACCGATACTGACTCATAGCTGGATAGGGTATCTGTGACAACAGGGCCAATCTACTAAATTCACTTCTATGTTTATGTCTGATTACTTGTGTGTTTTACAGGGCTCAACATTAACTCTTGCCCGGGGCAAGTAAACTGTATTCGGGGTAGTGTAACACTTCTTGCAGTTGTATGATCATGCAAGTGAAAAATAAAAGTGGTGCTGGGTGTAAAGTTATCTGAAAATAAACTGCGTACTGTATCACTAAAGCTGAGCTGAACACGTGTGAGATTGCCTCACCACCAAGCGTTAAACAGGACTGATGGTAAACAAGACTAAGTCAAAACCTAGTATATGGATGGACTGTGTTTGAAATGCTGAAGGACTTTTATTTTGGAATAAGGACTTTTAATGTGAAACAGGAAGTGACTGGCAGTTACCCAGTCAAAGACTTCAGTTTGCCTTATTTTAACCTACAGGCATAAGCTGGCCTCGTTGCTGCATGACCAACATGTCAATACATGTTAAAATAAAGAACAGTACACCGAGGTCTTTTAATCTCAATACATAGCAGAAGAGACTTGTACCCACTGATCAGCTCCTTTCTGCTTCAGTCAACACCACCTTCCTCTCCCATCTTCAGCTCTGGTTGCGGATGTACGTCCCCAAGTGACTGGTGGAAGCTGCGCAGCATCTGTCAATATCACAGACAAGTTTCACTGATAACAATAGTTTGCAAAATGTCCTGTCAGCGCAGATTACTAAGGAGAATTCTGTCACTGTGGCGGCACCCTGTTTCAACATTTTAACATGAAATATTCAGTTTCAATTATTGTCTTACCGTATTTTAACCTTCTCCTCATAATGATGGCAGAACCCATTCTGACATTGTAAAACGCAATGGTCAAAAATGATTAAATTCATTTAATGGTTGTGTCGTACAGACAAAACTTTTCGTCAAACAAACTGACAAGGTGATCCTCACTCTCCTCAGTCCATACCTGGTTACCTTGCTAATTCCACCATGCTTTTATGCTGCTGTCACAGTGGTTACAGAAGTTGAGTGTGTGGATGAAGCCTTAGGTTGTTACATTAGCTCATGTAGCAGCTGACTAGTTAACTATCTAGCTTGTTAATTCCACCATGCTATCATGCTACACTGGGTATAGAAAATGAGGAACTACAGTAATGTGGGACTGTCAGCATCCACAGCTCTGTCAACTTGTCAGTGCCTATTTGTTTTGAAAGAAAAACAGCCAATGGAGAAACACCAACACTAACATCGTCAGTCACTCCGACCAATGGTGTAACTTCATCACGTACTCACTCACTCAGTCACTCATGGATAGACTTTCTTTCGCATTTATAGGGCTGATCTCGTCTCTGTGGTCCGGCCAAAAAACTGACAGTGTAAAAGCTCCAGTGTGATCATATTCCTTTCAGAAGCTCTGTAATCCAGACTTGAACTGCTGTGTCTTTTTAGGGACTGGAGGAGAATGATAAATCCGACACTGAATGTCTCCTGTGATTATTTTTCCATTTTACAGTGTTGTAAACAGTTGTTGTTAGCCATCCATGATGCTTTTTATGAGCCTGTCGACCAATCAGAGGCTGTGTTTCTGACTGTGGCAGGTCTGACCTCAAATGTACTGTGCATTCCAATAACAAGCTACCGTTTGTTTTTGGCTAACAAACCACCTACAATTGGCCAAGTACCAGGAAAAATAAGCAAAAGAAAAAGAAATGAGGCAAAGTTTAAGTTAGAGATAAAGCTTAATGTTATGCCTGGCGTACCACGTCATGCGTCAGCATCACGTGGTGAGACTGCAATTTGTTCTTATATTATGCAATTGTGTTGTATTACTCTGGAATTTTAATACCTGTTTATGGTGTGATCAATTTGTTGCTGCATTTTAAGGGTTTTCACTCAGATTGTAATTCTTGTTACTTGTGAAAAATGTTTTACCAAGTTGCTGGTGCACAGTTTATATAATAACAATTCAGCAAATTTATATTAATGTGTGGTTTTTTTTATATTTAATTATATAAGGTTAGGAAAAAAAAGTCAAGCCTGATGCTTTCTCACACTTAAAAGAATGAATCCACTCACTTCCACACAGTGAGGCATACATATTATTAACACTGGTATTAGATTGGTATCAATATCAGGACTGAAAAAGTTGAATCAGTGCATTCCTAAATGAAGTAGTTAAAATTTCATTGTAATGCTGCTCACACATGAATGCATCTGTAAGTATGATCCAATTAATCCTACAGTTTTTTCTGAAGTGGCTCAGTCTGCATAATACGTACTGTACTTTAAGTTTATTTTTTAGCTGATACTTATGTACTTTCAATCAAGTTATATTTTGAATTCAGGACCTCTATTTTATATTTATACAACAGAGTATTTCTACACTGTGGACGCGTTGCTTTGCAATATATCTGTGCTCTAAGTCATCTTTGTGTGTTCAAACACTCAAAATGTCAGACTCCAAACATTACTATCATGTTCATCTTTGCCCGCTGATGGGTGTCTGTTATAGTTTGTGATATTTGTTTTTTGTTTTTGTTTTTTTTTTTCTGATAAAAGTCTGAACAAATAAAACATTCCGAACCCTTGACAGCAAAAACAGAAGAACAAATCTGTTTTGCACTTACGTAGCCATCACAGAATCCTGTTTGTGCAGATTATGTGCAACAATAAAATCACATACTAGCTGCACACTCCTTTTTGGTTTATTTTAAAAAGCAGAGGCAGTGCATACTGCAGCTCCCACAGTATGGTAAGAGTTAAATTCATAATTATATTGGCATATAGTTTGTACTACTGTAGCAAAGTCCTTGTACAGGTCATGCCGAGCTCAAGCTCTTTTCTATCCATATCTCAATAGGGGGTAGTGGTTTGACAGCTGAATGGGCATCTTGATTGGCTGGTGTCCACAGGGGTAAGCCCATTAAGAGGGGAAGAATGGCAGGGCAGCTGGGTCAAGCAGTAGAGATGATAAGAAGAATAAAGTATGAAAGATTAAATAAGAATAGAAAGGAAAGTTAAAATGAAATGAAATTAGGTGAAATATGGTGTAATTATAAGAGAGGACGGTGGCTCAATAGTTAGTACTGCTGCCTCACTGCAACAGACCCAGGTTCAGTCTTCACATGTTTCACAAGTTAAGGTGTTGTGGTTTCCTCAAGAGCAGTGGACTGGACGCTGTATAATCTGCATACATGTATCATTGTTCATGTGTTAGCTTTATAATAGACTGATCAGGTGCCCCAGTGGTCCTGTTATGAGTTTACTTAGGCATGGGTACATATGGACACCGTACTAGTTTTGAAATTTGATTACAGCATGTTTGTGAGTTTGTTTTGACAGGGATGAAGATTTGTTCCAGTCAAGTAGTTAGTGCCACAGTACAGAGAGTTCTTTTTAAAGGATCCAAAGTGTTAGGGATGGGTATCGTTTGTATTTTATCTATACCAACACCGATACAGATACTGCTTATCAGTACAGTACTTATCAATACTCTTGTTGGTACCACTCTTCAATATTTGGTGCAAAAAATGAAGACGTAACATTAACAGATGTGAAAATATTCCAAAATTATTACAAGAGGTTTAAGTGTTGTGTCATCCCCCAACAGCTGAAAATATTAACAACCATAAGCAATACAAAATTAGTTATCCATGGTTGTCAGGACAGCTCACACTGGGTACGATTGTAAATATTCACTCAGAGCACCACAGCGTCACAAGTTGGACCTATTGTAAGTTCAGGGTGCTGTTTAGTTATTCAGAGCACCTCAGTCTCAGAGTGGCAGAGCGCACACAGGTTACTCTGTCTGAGAAGACAGAGCAGCAGAATGTCATCCATTTTACCTCAACCATTAATTCATGTAGTTATAAAACGCTCTGTTTCCTCAAACAACCGTGCGCTCATGGTAGTGAAGAGTGTCAGATTGGATTTATGATCACACCTGTTGTCAATGGGTTTATTTCGGAACATGAAGGTCCAGTGTGTAGGATTTAGAAATGTGTATTGGTAGAAATAGAATATTATTTAATACATCATTTTCTTTAGTGTATGATCACCTAAAAATAATAGTACTGTTTTAGTTACCTTACAATGAGCCGTTTGTATCCACATAGGGAGGAGGTTCTACATGTTTCTACAGTAGCCAAGAGCCAACAAACCAAACACATTGTCTTGGGCCAATGAGATAAGGCCATTAGTGTTTTCGCATTGGCCACTGTATTTCGCAGCCTCCTCGCAATGAGAGAGCTGGAAAAACACAGTTTTTTGAGGAGGGGTCCGATTGTTTTTGGAGAGGAGGATATCTACGGATAATTTGGCTCCTGATAAAAATCTCCTGAACAATGAACACTGAAGGAATTCTAACCTGGAGAAGCTTCACCTGGTTGCAGTCTGTAGTCCTCACTGCTATATTCCGGTAAATCCCCCTGAAAATGTACACACCGGACCTTTAAAATAGAGGCGCCTGAAACGGAAGCTAACTGTGTCTTGAGATGATAACCCCTGACTAGAGCTGCACAATGAATCGAAATAATAACAAAATAAAAATATGGGCAAATGCAATATCCAAGTCGCAGGAGCTGCTGTTTTTTATGATAAAGATAAAATGTGTCACAGCATAATACTATAAATGAAGCATTGTGGTGCTAAAGAGATGCACCAGCCTGCAAATCATATTCCAGACTAAGGGGAACATGCTTGTTTGTTACAGACCCCAGCAAACATTTCATCATCATCATATTTATATTGTTTCCAGTTAAAAAGAATGAAATGCAAAAATTAACATTTCTACAAAAATCATGACTGGTATCACAATCACAATATGCATCAACATAATCACAATTTTTAAATTCAGTTATTTATTTATTTATTTTGCATATCATGCAGCCCAACTACACATTTATTTTTATAATGATAACGAGTGTTAGCTTGACTTGAAGAGGTCGAGACAGTCACATTTTTAGTTTGATAAATCCCATCAGCATTAATAAGTGTTTCATGAGGTTGCTGGTGTCGCCCCCTTAACATGCAACTTTTAATTGAGTGAAGTGAGCTCATGCTTTTGAACATTTTGTCTGGTCAGCCGTGACTGTACGCCACAGAATGTAAACACGCAGTTACACAACGTCAAATGTAATCGCCTGATGCTGGCAGCTTCATTATCATTAGGACAGTTAGCAATTTGAAAATGCCAGGTTTATTAAAATGAATTAATGGTACATGAATACCAATAGGAGCGCAGTTTGTCCAAGCGCTTATCAGTGTTTCAGTACTGACCAGTCAGGAACTGGTAACACTTTAGTACCGGTTCTTGATTCCCATCCCTACAAAATGGATGGCTTTGAGTCAAGTCATCCAGTTCCAAAATCAGGGCCGTACTCCAGTTTAAAAATTGAATAATTAATGTACAACAGATCACATTACAAACCCACAAAAGCTATCTTCAACTTGTTTTCACTTTATCTACTCCTCACAACATTCCTCAAGGACATTAGAGCTAGTGTTGGTCCTGTGGTTCCTGGACAGACATCGTCATATTCACAAATATTGATCAGAACATCCTGTTGTGGGAACAAAAAACTGCACCGAGTTCTCAGATGGAGTGATTTTCTATTTAAAAAACATTATGAGTTTAGCCAGTTTAGCTCGTATTTAATATGCACAGACAGGCATGTGGTGCTAAATAGCATGCTTTTCTGCTTCATCAGTGCAATCTTTAGCCTGCAGCTTCTGCCTGCTTGTCTGCCTGCCTAATGCCCAGAGTGGGGCAGCCTGCTGTGCAATGAGAGCCTCTCGCTGCACAGTGATTTCTGTGGTGTCAAATACAATTCAACATCCTTTATTAATATACCGTAGGCTTTTAAACTCACTCGATTGAATACATTTACCGTATATATACTCTGTGTGTGTGTGTACCTGCATGTGTGTGATGTGCATCTGTTCTCTCTTCCAGGTTGCGCTTTTGTCAAGTTCTCCACGCATACCGAGGCTCAGTCTGCAATCAGTGCCCTCCACGGTAGCCAGACCATGCCAGTGAGTACAGCTCCCTCCCTCACACATGAGAAACATACACACACACCACGCAACATCCATTGCATGCACAACACGTACACACAGACCACCAGTCACAATAGCAATGTGCAGTCCACCTCTCTTGATTAAGAGCTGTAAACGCTCAGTTTTGAACTCACCCCCAACTCCAAAGTTTTAATCAATTTATAGAAAGTGCAACCATCCTCATAAATATCCCATCTTTAAAAACAGATACAGCCAGAAATAGCCTTCTGTCTCTTTAATTAACATGGTACTTTAAAAAAAAAAATCCAAATCTAATTTCCAGATAAAACTGTTTAGAATGATAATTGAATTTCGGGTGAGTCATCAATCAGTAGTTCTGCTCGCATAATCAGTGAATATAACTCCAGTGTGAGATTACATTTGCTCGTTATGTAAGCACACCGTGTCCTCTGAATTCTCTCTGTATTGGATTTACTATGAGCGCAGAAGCTGTACTGCTCATTTGTATGTGTCTCATGTTTAGGCATGGTCCCTGTATACCTGATGGTGTCAAAATAAAAGCTACTTACTCTGCACTCCAAACCTGAATAGAGTTATTCTCCGTGACATCCGGCAAGCGGACAGAGAGTCACGTCCCATATTATACACTGGCTTGAAGTATACTCTGCTTTTATCCTCATTTTTGTTTCGGGAACTCTCGCCTCAGAGAAGCAGGGACCCTGAACTCTCTCCCACTCTATCTCACAGATGTTGTGTTTCACTGTATGATTTCATTATTAATGGTTGCCAATGTGTGGCTCAAGAGAGGAAAGCAGAGAGAAGGACCAGAAGCCAGCTGTGCCATTTTGGCGCAACCTCTGAGTCAATCTAAGTGCAAATGACTGCAGGTCATGAGGAAAGACTCTGGATGTCCATTCTCCATAGATACCCTCCTTCTCTGTTGCTCCATCCCCCTATCTCTACTAGCTCTCTGCCCTCACTCGTCTCTCTTTGGCAGCCTCTCGGGATATTAGGCAATAGACTTGTTTACTCCACCTTTCACCACATTGGCTGCTGAATTATTCATCTAACTATAAGCAGGGGGCAGAAGGGAGGGAGGAAGAGTTAGAGGGAGAGTGAGAGACGGAGAGAGGGGCAGAGGGAGAATGAGTGAATGGACAGGATTTATACCTCCTGCTCTGGTAAATTGATTATAGAAATCTGATCAGCATCTCATATCCTGTGGCTGCTGGAGGAGAGGGCACAGTGTGCCTGCCTCGCTGAGATTAGCGGACCACCGGTGGGCCATTACGCCTCAGTAGGACGTTGCTATTCAGAGCAATGTGTCCATCAGTGTAGCAAAGATCCTAGAAAAACCTCTGACCATACATCCTGTATCCATTTGGGTCCATGTTGATTGCAGTTGAGTCACAGTTGCAGAAAGAAGTCACGTACAAGTAAACTGAAGGAATGAATAAATAAATGATCATTTCATTTACACCACTGGATACATTAAAAATGGATACATGAATAAAACAACACATAAAAAGACTACTGACAGCTGCAATACAGGATACATACTGAACTTGTACTGTAAAGAACACTGATCGCCTGACAACTGTTATAAGCAACCATCTCATTCTTACTCAGCTTATCGGTTTGATTCTCTTTAGATTCCCCTATTGCAGTGGTTCCCAACTAGTCCATACACCAGGTCCAGATTTCTCCAAAGTCATAAGTTCAAGGTTGCGTTTGGCCATGTCGTCAAGTTACTTTGCTGTCTCTGTCAAATAGCTGTCCGTCAGTCACTCACTTTACAGCAGGAAACAGCACACATTCACTGTACCTAAAAATAAAATGTGTTCTTTACTAACTTGACACGTTTGTGAGTCACTTGTGGTCCATTCAGAATGGACACATGACCCCCAGTTGGGAACCACTGCCCTACTGATTTGTGAGTGGGAAAAAGTATGTCACAGGTTTTCAGCATCAGTGCAGCTGTTTTATTATCTCCGAGTCTGAACACAGAAACAGAGTATTAAACAGGCATGCATGTGACGCAGCATGGTGCTCATGTCATTATAACAGAGGATATTTACCCTCAGGAACGGACGTGCTGCTCGGTTGGGAAGCAGTCACACTCGTGTGTAGATTGTCAAATACATAGCATTCCTAGAATTTAAGCCCATGTTGCATACAGAGATGTTTCAGCAGACTGCTGGTGTTTTCACCCTTACTTGAAATGATCATTTTACTGACATTACAAGCACCACTGCTGTCATCTTTCTTCATAAAATGAAGCCACATTTGGACTGTTTCTTCTCTCCGCCATGACTCCCTCTTGTTGCCAAGTTTCCTGCAGCATAGAAGCGCGAGTTTGATGTTATTGTTTTGCAATGCACAACTGTCAGAAAAACATGCTGGCATCAATAAAAGGAATTGATAAGCTCGAAGGCATATCATTCTGATCTCTGTGTGTATGTGAGTATTTACCGCCACACTGAGGCTGTGGCTGTGGAGCAGACTCAGAGAGATGACCATGAATAAAGCCCAGCCAATAGCATCGCTTCGCTAGTAGAGGTGTTGAAGTGCACTGAATATTAACGCTACGACTAACTACGGCAGTTTGACAGATCTACTGCCAATCCCCCCAAAGCACGAACACTGGCTTCTTAGAGTTTATGTGTGTATGCACACACACACTCATGAATGCATGTGTGTGCATACATAAACATGTACAAACAGAAGCACTTTGTGGCGAGCACATTTGCATGAGCACACACACACACGCACACGCTCTTTCTATATTGCTCCTCTCTCTGTTTCACTGTCACATGCTCGTACAGCCACAGGCTAGGGTCAAAGGCTCCCTGACTGATCTTATTTTCCAGCTCGGAGGACTTGAGCTGAATACATTTGTGTTATTCATGTAGAGGGGGAGTGGGCATTTTGTATGTATTGTATGTGTGAGTCGGGATGGAAAGAGAAAATCCACATGGAGTGTGTGCACATATGTGGAGAGTACTATGTGTGTAGATAAATGACGGTCAGTGAATGCAAAAATATACTTTACGCATGCACACATTGGTGGGAGCACATCCTTCCGTGTACTCTTCCAAATGAAAAATTATCCGTCAATATCTAACTACGACTTAGTGTCACTGTATGACGGATGATAGCAAGATAGTGTAAGTGTATGAATTATAGAAGTGCATCGGCAGGTCACATATAAGACCTTGGCTGGATCTCCATCACGCCCTAACCTGTCATATTTCAAACCTGCATACCTCCACCTCCCATACACACCATTACCGTCCCTCAGCCTTGTTCAGATTCTACACACATGCACACACACACACACACACGCTGCCACAGTTCAGGATATGAGTGGCTCAATTAAACATTTAAACGCTAGAGCTGTAAAGCAAATTGCCGGGATTCAGCAGGGCCGTGTAGGAAGTAAGTCCCGGGACAGAATTACACCGAGACGAGGGGGGGTTCGGGTCAGGTCCGTAGAGCCGTGCTGATTTTTTCACTCCGTATCCACGTTAGCTCAGCCTGGGTTTGAGGCGTTTTCAGCTGACACAGGGCCTGACACAGAAACACTGGAGCAGGATGATGGAAGGATAAGAGCAGAACAAAGGAAAGCAAATGAGGTAAAGTTTGCATAGAAGAGGGAGCTGAATGATTGAGAGTGAAGAGCAAAGACGGTTAAAAAAAAAGCATCCAAATGTGATCTTCTCTATTACTTCAGACAGAGAATGCACACATGCAGGTGCCAGGATTTAATACTTCACAAGACACATTGTCTTAATGTACGGATCAATATATCACTGCCTTAAATATTGATAAAATGAAAGATGGAAAGACAAAAAAGTGGCAGATACTACGGTATATAAATGCCGGTTTAAGTCAGAAAACAGTAATGACCTCATTGTGTATTCAATGAGATGCAGAGTTTTAATGTCAGTGTTTCACAGGGATGATAGATCTTTGTGCTGCTACTCATTAAACAACGTTCTGCCTTTATATTTTTAAGTTAATGTTTATTGTTTAAGATCTGTCATCTCCCCCACAAGTATTTCTACGCAGCCAATTTACATTCTAATAACCTAATAGATTACAGTCATCCATTATTTTACTAGCTAAGCTCAAAGAGGATGTGTATTTATGATTCTGTGGGTGGTAATGCCTTATCAGTACAATAAGCATGGAATGGTATCATGCGAAGGGCATAAATTATAAGATATATACTGCAGCTCTTAACTGTATATGGAGCTTCACTATAGCACCCAGGGGGGGAACAATGGATAACTCATAATTCTGAATGTGACGGAGGGAAATTTGTTATCAACCCAATTGCCAGAAAAAATGTACATTTCTGCAAAACCATGGATACATTACATTTGTAGGTTATTATGTAGCATATGTTCACACTTTATGCTCCATTTAACATTTATGCTGTTGTTGATGTGCAGTAAAGTTTAGGCACAAAAAACAACTTGGTTATGGTTAGGAAAAGATTGTGTGTTGGCTTAAGCCCAGTTCAGACCAAAGATTTGCGACAAGACGGAACCATTTAACAACGTGGCTGAGAAAAGTTGCAGCAGTGTGAACTGGCCAGTCTGAGCTGCAACTCAGATTTCAAATCGCTGGTGGCTTTTAGAACGTAAAAGCCACCAGCGCACATTCTCTGTCATGCTCTTAACGATATGAGCCGTAAAGATGTCTGCCTTCTGTAGAATATAATGGAACTGGATGGCACTCATCTTGTGATGCTCAAAGCATGTAAAAAATTTTAAAAAATTATATTTTAAAAACTCAACGGCAATGTCCCTTTCCAGAAATCACACACACATTCTCACTGACTGATTAATCGGCACTGGTAATTTGTATTATTGTAGCCTATTTATTATGAATACAGTCCATCTGAGGCTCGTTTTGTTTCTGTTTTTCAACTTTTCATCACTACTATAAATGCAACTGTAGCCAGTATCTCACTATCGCTATCCTCATTCATATTTTAAGAAGCTACAAATTATATTTAGCCACAAATTAAACCTGAAAAGCTGGAAATCAGAACTGAAGTACATAGAGTTGTTGCATAGAGATGATACACTGTCTCATCTATTTGCATTGGTGTGAATCGCAGGTTTTTAGAACGTTGCAGAACAGCGCATTGCAAGAAGTTGCCTGTTTCAACTTGTCTCGTCACAAATCTTTAGTCTTAACTGTGCTTTAAAATGCCCAGTTTTGGTGCCACAGTCACAGCTGGAAAGCAATGATGTATTTGTAAAAACAACTGCTTTTCGTTGCACTATCCCAGCAGGCAAGGCAGCATTGTCGCAGTAAAAAAAACTTTTTGTAGCATGTTCACTGGTGGAAAAACAGTGACAGATCACTACAATATAACTACATTTGGTAGCTTAAAAAACCTCTGAAAAAACAACCACAAAGGGTTGCTTAAGAACACACGTTTGATAGCTGAAAATCCGCTAGAGGAACAGGGACAGGTCACTGAAAGGCACCCATGTTTGGTGGCTAAAAAACAGCTCAGAACACAGTGAAGGAAACAGGTTTTGTTGTTTGTTGGTCTTGAGCACAAGTCTACAGCTTGACAGGTGTCTTGCCTAGGTGTCATGCCATCCACCATCCCCTCCACCTCCCGATGAAGTCAGCTCATATACTTCATAATTTAGAGATGTTGACATGATATGTATAAAACGTACAAATGTAACATATTTGTTATTTGCAATGCCAACATTTTCCTCTGGCAACTAGGCTGTTGTTATATGTAAAGATATGTAAATCCCACTATATTGTCAAAACAAACATGTCAAGCGGCATCCAGATGAGCATCACATGCTTTGCCCTCATGTTCTTGAGGGAGCCACTCTGGTTAAATGAATTTTTAATATTAAGTCATAACTCCTTGAATATAAAATTGTATTTTAATCTATGGTAAGCAGTGTGGCTGGAATATGATGCCATATGTTGTGGAGAAACAGGCAGCTTTAGTGGCAGTATATTCTGATTAAAAGAGGCTGCTTTCATTTTGCAGGCGTTGATGAAAAAGTGTCTTTTGTAAGGATGTGGAAATCATGTTTATCAGAGAGACGGGAAGTATTTCTTATTTTTATTTTTGTGCTAGCACTTGAACAGACTGAATCTTAGTTAGACTAAGCCATGCAGACTGGGACAACTTTAACGCCGTCACCATGTGACACTTGAAACCAATGCAGCTAATGTATATACCAATACAGGACACAGGATCAGTTTTCCTTCTAATGCGAGCTGGCTTATGTTTAAAGTTAAAGAAGTATTGGATGTATAGCTGGGCGTGCAGCTTATACAGACACCAAGCCTTCTTGGCAATGAGAAGGAACTGTAAAGAGGCAGACTTTCCTTTTGGTTCTGGATCTCTGTAGTGCCTTTTTTTTATCCTCCCTGTTTAACTCCCCTTCCTTCAGTGGCTCTCTAGGCAGCTGGGAGCCGCCTGGCAGGGGGATTCTGCTCACACTTGGCAGCTTAAAAATTTAATGAGACTTTTACTTCACACTTCATCCTGCTCTCTTTATAGCGATGGAGATTCTACTCACTGATATCCTGACAGGCCTAACTGGGAAAACCTGGGAGATAAACAAATTTGGCATTGGATGCTTAGCCGATAAGCCATACGATTCAGGTGTCCTAAGGAGAACCAGTAGGAGGGCAAAGTCAGTGTATAGACCCCCTTGAAAAAAGCTTTGCAGAGAGTGGGACATACATGCAGGAGTATGAAAGAAAATGGCATAAGGCTCTTAAACAAACACACGTCAGCTCACAATAAACCATGTATCTATCATTGAAGCAGGCACAATCTAGTTTAATTACACTTAGAAAAGAGCTGTTCTAACTTAATACTCTCAGATTGTAAAACTCAGCCTTCCCCAAAAGTTAGAGAAGCAGAGCAGGAACACGCAGCTCTCATTACTGAAGAGGGTAGGCCTTTAATAGCTTTTTTTTTTCCTCCGTTAGGACTTAAAACATTCAATATGTACCTAGCTCATCTCTTCTGTATTCTGGTCCTGCACTGCCCTGTCCTGGACTCTCCCAAAGTTATACCTCATAATAAAGTTAATGATGCAGATAGTAAAAAGCTGGACAGACACAACAGACAAACCCTGAACCTGTAACTGTGCCAAATTTAACCTTGAAGTGACTGAGCGTTGTCTTAAAGGGACAGTTCACCCCAAAATCAAAAATACATAGTTGTCATCTTATCTGTCGTGCTCTTAACGATATGAGCTGTAAAGATGTCTGCCTTCTGTAGAATATAATGGAACTGGATGGCACTCATCTTGTGATGCTCAAAGCATGTAAAAAATTTAAAAAAATTATATTTTAAAAACTCAACGGCAATGTCCCTTTCCAGAAATCATTACTCAGTTACTCAGGATAATCCACAGACCTTTTTGTGAGCAGTTTCATGTAGGAACTATTTTCTTTCAACTGTACTACACCCACTAACCGAATCACCGGTTGAGAGACGTAAACATTCATATTGTCCCCCCTCGACTGAGCTGTAATGTTAGCTAGCTCAGTGGTGCTAGGAGAGCTAGCAGTAGGTTGGTTGTTGTAGTGTGGTAGAGAGATAATAGTTTCTTCATGAAACTGCTCACAACAAGGTCTGTGGATTATCTTTAATAACTGGGTCATGATTTCTTAAAAGAGAATTTGCTGTTTAGTTTTAAAAATGTATTTTTTGGGCACTTTAAGCACCACAAGCTGAGTGCCATCTAGTTCCATTATATCAGAAAGAAGGCAGACATCTCTACGGAGATATCTCCAACACTCGACATCTCGATACACTCAGTAAAATCATGGACGTAGCTACAGTGACGTCACCAGGTGGTTTATGGATTCCTGTTTTGAAGCCTTGAGTTTGACATTTTGACCGTTGCCATCTTGGTTTTTTTGGAGCCAGAAGTGACCTTGTTTGGACGGAGTGAGGGGTGGATCTGACTGAGAAGCTGGGGTGAGGCCTTGCAGACAACCAGCCACTCATGCTTAACTTTAGGCCTTTATGAAATATAAATAGGTGAGTTATATAAAAATTCACCCACTGTACTGGTGTCATAAAGGAGGAAATTGGCTAAGGAGACCAAAACCATTTTTTTGTAATAGATTGCAACAGGGTTTCCGAAGATCCTTAAAAAGTCGTAAAAGGTAGTGAATCAATTCATCTTTAAATAAGGCCTTAATTAGTATTTAAACATCTTAAATCAATCTTTCACAAGTCCTAAAAATGCTAAGACATGGGAGGTAAATTGTTTTTTTGTTGTAACGGTGCATTTAGGGCTGAAACTGACATTGACAACATTGTTGCAAACTATCTTCATCAAAGCTTTTGTTGCACTGTGTAGGGAGACAAAATATGGAGGGATGGAGAGAGGAGAGAGACCAGAGAAAATGACAAAAGTTTGAGCTCATTTCAAGTTAAAACAAAACCAAAACTTTGCACAATGTGTCTATTGTAAACTAAACTAGCTTTCCACAATAACATAACATTAATACTTCAGCATCTCAACTGAAAACATCCAGTCCTGACACAAGGTAACATTAACGTTAGTATTAATGCTAGTCTTTTTCCAGGCTGCCAGCGCCTTGAGCTCCTCGTTCATCCACTGGCAAAAGCGCTGGTTGACGGGAAACCAAGGGATACCCACTGGTGAATGAGCGAGAGGCTCCGGGGCAGCACGGAGCAAAGCCAAACACTTCATCTGCACAAACTGCCCACACTACAGTGACACAAAGTTGTTTGAAAATCGGTTTCCCCCTTAAGAATGCAAATCAACATGGCCGCTGGTTATGTATTTTTTTTACTGTGTTTATTTTCTTGAGCAAAACTGACCGAAGTAAGGAACATAACCACGGAAAATAAGATGCTGCAGTCAGTTTGTGAAAGCCTGGGCTTCTTTCGTGTTATTAATATGATAGTCTCACACATACATACAAACACACGTACACTACTCCACTCACAGCGATGTATGAAATATTCCAAAAAGCAATACATCAGGTGGTGAAGGTGGCAATTGAGCCTATTTTTATATGCAACTTAAGAAATAAAAATGGAGATTTTTTAAAAAAGAAAGGATTAGTTGTTTATCTAAGAGACCTGTCTTATTATCTTATTTATATTTCTACTATTACTCTTTAATAAAGCAAAAGTATTTCTTATCTGATTACTCGATTAATGGATTCATCGGTAGAATACTTGATTATTAAACTAGTTGATAGCTACAGCCCTAGTGGCATTGTAAAATCTCAAAAGCATTGGTAACATATATTTTTTGGGTAGAAAAAATAAAATAAAAGTAAGTTGGGTATTTTAACATGGGGGTCAATGGGGAGCCAGCCTCAAGTGGCCGTTCAAAGAACTGCAGTTTTTGGCACTTTCACGTTGGTTTTATTTTTCAGCCTCAGAGGTTACCGCTGGGCAACTCATACCAAAGCAATCTAAATTGTCAATAGCACTACAGGCAAAATATGTAATTTGATTAAGGGGTGAACTTTGCCTTTAATGTATGAGTTGTTGCTTTACGAGATTGTTAAAGAGAAAGCATATCTCTATCTAGATTTAGTTGTTCTATCTCTCGTCTCTATCCCGTTTATTGTAGAGTCACACACGGCTGTCAGTGACCAGGAACAGTGTTGTTCCACTGCGACAGGATGGCACTCACAGCAAGAAGCAAAACAATTAGTCACTCAGCTGACCGGAGTACAGATGTCAGCCAGCTTGACAGTCTGACAGTTAGTCTGTCAACCAGCTAGCCAACCATCTAGCCAACTAGCCTGCCAGTTAGTCAATCACTCAACTAACTAGACAATCAGCCATTTAGTCAGGCAGCCAACTAACCAACTGGCCTCTCACCTACAATCCTTCAAACCTGTGATTCAACCAGCGATCGAGCCAGGAGGAGAGGGCCAGGGGGGATATCGAGAAAAGTAGGGGGAAAAAAAGGAGGGGATAAAATCTATATGCTACAGTCGAAAGGTCCAGTGCCTGTCCTCGAGCATCTCTGTAGATGTCTTTATTAGCAGAACTCCTGAGACCTCGGCCAGAGGAATATGCAAACAAGGGAAAATAAAAACTGAATAATGAATTATGTAACTGTAACATGGCTAGCATAACAGCCATTTATAACTGCCCACCCAACGTCCAACATTCAGTGCAGGCAAACCAAGAAATCCCCTTTTGGCCCTTTAAAAGCCCCAACCCCCAACCTTCAATCCAGGCACTTCACCAGTCACCACTGTTATTGACAATCTTGCATCAATTTCAGGGGGCCTCTTATCGTGACTGACACACAACCTTTCTACACTGTCAGATCAGAGTAATATTTCGGCCTTTTATGTGGATCGATTGGCCAGTTTGGGGGCGCAGAGGGGAGGAGAGGCGGAGCACACAAAAGGTCAACTGTAGTGCTAAATCATTTGAAGATTCTTAATGAAGGGTGTGTGGCAGACACACCTGCTGTTTCATTATTGGGCTGCAGAAAGAGGTGATAGTGTTGATAAGGGGATGGATAGCCGCAGCCAGAGAAAGTAAAAGGGAGGCTAAAGGGAGGGCAGAATGAGAGAAAGCGTCCTAAAAAGCAACATTTTCTTTGAAGAACACTCTCACCAAGGTCAATAGCAACCACTGCCAATTGTAGCTCTTATTCCAAATCATTGTACATTGCAGATCTTTTAACCTTATCTGCGGGAGGGAACACCAAGGTTACATATATGTACTGTACCAGAGGAGGAAAGCCGGGGGAAAATATAAAGTATTTATGTCATGCACGGCGAGGCTGCTCTGCCCCGAGTGACTTTGTACATGTTAAACACTGATTGAAAGAACGGAAGGTTTCTGTCTACACATCTGCCTACAGAGCTGTTCACTCAAATAGAATATTTTTATTCTTCACATATCTCTGTTAGGTTCATGTTTATGTATGCAAGCCACAGAATACGGAGGCATGATTCTCTGCAATAATACAAATGTGCAATGATGTTGCATCTAGAATGCCAAAAAAAACTCTGACATGCAATTAGAGGAGCTCACAAGATATTGATGTAAACACCGGTTGTTGTTGCTAATGAACACAGCATACTAAGAAATCAGAAATAATAACCAATAGCATTCCACATGCTCTTGTATCGGACTTTTTAAGCCTTTTGTTAGTGGCTGTCTCTAAATACATGGTAAATCCTAACAGACACATATGCAAATGATTCCTGAAGTGGCTCAAAGCCTTTTGGGGATTGAGGATGAGATGCTGTAAGACTGTGATCCTGCTGTTGACTGACTGCGCGAGTGTTGGCGTTAAAGGTGCTTGCAGTAAATCAGGGTTAAGTGTCCGCGCTGTTTTCTACTCTGATTTTCTGTTCTCTCACTACCCCCTCAGGGTGCTTCCTCCAGCTTGGTGGTCAAGTTTGCCGACACAGACAAGGAGCGCACCATCAGACGTATGCAGCAGATGGTTGGGCAGTTTGGCATCTTCAACCCAGCCATCGCCCTTCCCTTCAGCACCTACAGCTCTTACGCACATGCGGTGAGTTGGATAAGACATATGTAGCACACACGGGACAACTCAGACGGAAACATATTAAATTTCAACATGGTTTACTTGGTGATTACATATATTATGCAGCAGACACACATAGGAATGAAATTGCAATACAGTTGATTGGAATGGTTTCTTACATGTTTACTCACGGATTCTGAAACTGTCCAGATGTTGGGATGCTGCTAACTCACCTTGTTCTATAAAGTCCTTAAAGCTTGAGGTTGATTAAATAATTACTTTATAAGTAACAATATATTAAATAGCAATGTGTATGTAAAGTGTTACTCATAATGGTGAAACGCCACAGAGAATTATTACTGGACTCTGCAGTCCCCCTCAGCTCTACTGAGTGTTTGAGCATCTTTTAGCTCATTGTTTTGGTTTTATGGCCTTCGTTGTTTTGGTTCACTCTCAATGCTTTCAGCATTACTTGCAGCTGCAGTCAGCAGTCGGTTTTGTCAAAAAAGCTCTAAAAACATATTGTTATCCAACACCAAATAGCAGACAGACAAAGTTAGCCACTAGCTGGTGAACATAGTGGAGCATTTAGCACCTAAAGAGACAGATATTTTCTTCAGGAGTTGGTGGAGAGCAAACAATAGCAAATTTTGGGCCTCACGAGTGGCCAAAAACACTCTAAATGAATCTTAATGCTGTTCCATATCCATTTACTAACTTGTGCCATATCAACCAAAATGCCCAGACATACCAAACTGACATTTTTGTCTCAACAAAAAAAAATTCTCGAACACATTGCAAAGACTACAGCCGACGGCCAACTTGCACTTATGTCTGGCGCCTGCATGAGAGGAAATAAGTCTATAGCAGCAGGCAGCGGTATTCTGTATTTGTCATTCAAAAAGGGAAAGCGGAAGGCCAATAGGACAGATATAAGAAGCTTGTTAGCCAGTTAGCACATTAACATCACAACTCCATGTTGAAAAAATATGGCTATTTACGGTGAACAGTACTGAAGACAGTTACGAAACATGTCTGCTTAAGAGCTCATTGCATAAAAAAAATTGTTACATAATATAACAAGTTCGTTTCAATCTCACTCTCGCTTGACTTTAGTCGTTTGTTTACTTTCCTCACTTTTGTTTCTGTTCTTGTGCAGAGCTGAACTGCTAATCAGATTTCTCTCAACAACATGCTCCGCCGTCTCCGATGCCAATTCAACAATCAATTGGCTATTTAAAAGAAAAAAAAAACAGACAAGGGCTGACCAGTGCCAGTGTTGCGGGACACATTGCAAAAATTAGGGCGACAGACGCTCAATGACAGCTTGGGACGGACCAATGATTGACCATTAGCTTGGTGTGTAGGAGCCCTAATCATATGTCAGTGTTTACACCTCCTTTCTGCTGCCCCCAAGTGGCCAATGTTCTGTTATTACAGATTTAAATGCATGCATCTTTACACTTTAATTCCACCAAACTTACCAACATAAAGAGTCTGAGAAGGTACATTTGATGTAGCCAATATGCTTAAAGCCATTATGTGTAGAAAAGCCTTTTTATATTGATCCAACCTTGGGAAACTGAGATAAATGGACTGAAAGCTACACATTGGCTGCGCTAACCTTCACCATGGTCTGCTTTTTCTACAAAATTTAGTGACAAAACTCATAAAATCTGATACTTGAAAGATAATGTAAAAATTGGACTCATAGTGGCTTATAACTAATGTTTTAAAAATGTATTGTGGCTGCAGCAGTTGATGCTGCCCCATGTTTGCTAATTAGTACCAAACATATCATTTTTATTTGACCTGTAATCCCCCTTGGCTCGTTCAGTGTATTGCTGAGGTAGGGGAGTGTTAGAACACATCACACAGTGGGACACATAATTTCACTCTTACATTTGACCGTCAGTTTGCCTGTTATTTGGTCCAAACACACATCAGAAGCTGAAATCTGTAGTTTCTAACTTTTCTCGTAATTTCAGTACACAGAGATACTGTCTGTTGGTGCTCTTTTCTGTGTTTTGATCCCTGCTTGGTAGAAGTTGTCGCAGGTGAAAATTAGCTTGCCAAACTATCATCACTTCCATCAGCACCACTTCTTCGTCCTTAAGCTGAGCTGCTATGCCATTACTTTCAGGCTTTCACTACCCACAGCACGTAGGCACACACACATTTAGTTAGCTCGTACCCTCCAACCCCCTTCATCAGCTTCCCTCTGCCCTCCCACCCCCGCCCACCGTACCCCCCCTCAGGGCATGGCACCATACACACACAGCAGACCCCCGGCTCTTTGATGAGTTCAGACAGCCTATGCAGCCCCTCTCACCATGCGCCCCCTCTACCCTCTATCACACTGCTTCTCTACCCTTCCCCTCTCCCTCCCCCTGTCCCTCCCTCTGGGCCCATGAGATGCTTCAGGGGCCACAGTTGACTCAGAATATTCCATGGGCAACTTATCTGCACACAAACTTTCTTCTTCCCTGCCGAGGCAGAGCACACACACGTACGCTTTCCCGTGCACACGCATGCACACACGCACAGCCTACTTGAAGCAGGCTAAAATGAATTTAAGAAAAGCTTTCCATCCAGCGCTGAGATAAAAACCAGGGCCTCTGTCACAACACACTGCATAAATACACATAAACATCAGCAGAGTATTTATTTACAGAGAAGGAGGACCACAAATTCAGTTTTTCCTGTACTTATTTGGATGTTAAAGTTATATATTTTCTGCTGTTTCTAAATGCCAGGATTAATTGTTGACGTTAGCCAGGTCTTGGGGGCTTATCCATTTCCCTCGTTTTCACATCACAGCCATGGGACCTGGTGTGAAATGTGCAAATTGACCATCCCAGAGTAATTGCGAGGCCATCTCTTGTGCTCTCCCCAGTAAAACTCCCACCTTCATTACCATTCATGAAATGCAGCCCTTTCCCAGGAAATGTGGAGAAATGCAAATGTTTAAGGGGTGGTGGAGGCAGTGGCGGTCTGCGGGGAGACCATTGTGCCCCGCTCAGGTTGGCCATGACTCTTATTTACTGTGGCAGAGACCCGTGTCGACTCATACAGACGCACACAAGAGTGTACACACTCACACGCACTGCGCAGCAAATGTTCTTTCTTTCGCTCTCCTCTCTCCCTCTCTCTCCCTCATACACATATATAATATGACAAAGAGCAGGATGATGCTAGGAAATTGAGTTCCGAGTGAAAGTAACAAGGGCACGGGGGATACTTCAGCATTAGAGAGAATCAATTACCATTAAATCTAAAGGAGAAATTGCACGTATGTGGTTTCTCGACACAAAGATTATACAGCATGAATGATGTTAGTGAAGGTGAGATTCTCCTTGTATTAGTATTATGAATCACAGAGACTGTGGGTGCCATGCACCTGCATATAATGAATTTAGCTAAATAAAGCGAGTTGGTGGAGGAACTCAGAGGCAAGGCAACCTTGGAGATAAACTCACCCCAACTTTTGATAAAGTAATGAGTGCACAAGAGGCAGTAATGGATTATCAGCGAGGCTCTTGTTTTCATATCTCGCTAAAGACTTATTTAATGAGCCTAAATACCGGTTCGGACTGCTAGGTACGCAATAATGTGGAATAAAGGGAAATATTAGTTATCTTTAGTGTGGGTGTCCTGCTTGTGCAGCGGTTATGATTACATTACAGTCATTGGTGCTGGCTGCATGTACATGGTGCGCAGCCTTGATTCCCCTGTAGCCACCGGGAATGTGCTGAAGTGATACGACGAATGTTTCTTTACTGCAAGATAAACTACACATATTCCCCCAAGACGAAAAACCTGCAGTGACACAAAAAGGACTTTATCTCCAAAGACACACTACACGTTCGCCCACTCTCCATATACACTGGCCAAGAGAAGAGGAGGTGGCACAGTATAGAATACAGACGTGGGGAGAGATGGTATATATAGCTATAACCAGGGAGTACAGTAAATGGTAAATTCAAAGAGCTACCTCTCCACTACAGCAGTGGATAGGATTATAGAGTTGAGCTGACAGCCAGTAAATTGGATTTTAGTCAAACCAGGAGAAGGAGGGGGCTCTGAACACAAATTGGAGGGGTACAACACTGACAACATATGCCAAAAATGAGAAATGTGCCATTTTCACGATAGACACAGACACTGGTGTGCTCTGACAGGAGACATCCTATTTGCAAAAAGGTGATTTCATAAAACACAAGCGGAAGGAGAGCGAGAGAGTGAGATTCCTTGTTTCATTCCAGCGTTAGTAGTGAGTGATAATAGTCCTCCCATGAATCGCTGAATGCAAGTAATAAAACCAGCTTTTATTACCTTTTGTATTTCCCCTTCAAGACACAAACATCGTATTTGTACACGATTAGATTTGATTCAAGTCACTTTTCTCCCCCCGTCTTCTAAAACCGTGTCTCCCTGTGAAGACAGCCATTTTAGCTTCCCTTGGTCTCTTTAGGTGGAGGACTACATGCTGTGTCGGGGGACAAGAGAGAAGTTTTAGATTTAAAGGCGCCTCCAGCACTGTGCCCCTCTTGCCTCCCTAAAAGATGCATTGGACTGAGTGTGAGATAGATAAATGAGAGGAGAGAAAATGGTTTAACTTGGCGCTAATAGTGACAATGTGTGGGTGGATGAGAGGGAGGATGATGACTGTAAACTCACATTAGGAAACATCTCCCCCTGTTGGAGGGACTCATATTCAAACAGCAACACGGCACACATGAGAAATGATGGTAACAGATTACTGCATCATTTAGTTGTGCTGTAAACTGGCTGCACGCATACACACAGGAGCGAGTGTGTGACCTGGTTTAGCTGTATTATACTTGTGAGGACGAGCTCCACACACTCAACAAAGTGCATCAGATGGAAAAAACCTATTCAAATCTTTCTGTGGAAATACAGCCTGCCAGCGTGGGGGTAACAAATGAGGCCCTTGAGCTTCAGTCTTGTGTCTTCCGTCTTTTAGTTCACCTCATTGACCTACTGTCTCCCTCTCTCTCTCATTTTTTCAACCTCTTTCACCCTCTCTCTTTCTCTCCCTCTTTGCCTCTCTTTGTCTCTTTCTCTCTCCCCCCTCCCCTCCCCGGCTGGTTGGGCTATAAGGGGTCACATGTGACAGTGCTGAGAGTCAGCGAGTCACAGAGCAGCGCTACAGAGATAATTGCCATGTGATAAAGAGGTGATTGCCTGCTGGCACCAGGGGAGAGTAATGCCATCAGGTTGCAATAAAAAAGCAGATGTCTGACACTAAATGAATGCTGCTGGAGCCCGGGCAACTTTCTTTGCTCCCTTTCATCTCACGCGCTTCTCTTTTGTCCCCCTTGTTTCTGTCTGCCTTTTCTTCCCTCTTCCTTTCTTTTCAAGTGGAAGCAGAAAAGGTTGTGTCTGTGATGATGAAGACTCAGTTCTGCTCATTCTCTACCGCAGACATTTGCTATCTGCTGGGTAGTGCATAAATAAAGAAACGGGAATGGCTTTTGAATATAATGCCTTTGAAATTTTGAAAAAGAAGAAAAAAAGCATATGAAAAGTAAAATGGAACGACTTTGAATATCTCTGTCAACATAACCACTCTGCTTTTTGCTCTTTATTTTATTTTTTATTTTTTTATCAGAGCCAGTTTGTATTAACCACTGCATTCCAACATAATTACATGCTTGGGTTTCCAATTTGCGACATTTTAATTTGGAACGAAGCATCAATGAATGCCAGAGTTGTTATCCATGACAATCTGACGGATGGCATTAAGGATTGCATTATCTAAAACATGCACTGGGAGAGAGGCTAGTATTCTGGAGACGGTAGTCTTTACTCCCACTCCATTATTACTCCATCCAGGCCTGTAGCTTGTATAAGGCCACAAGGACCACAACGAATAGGCTGCAAGCTTATTAGAGTCAGCCCTAAGTCCCCAGTCCTGGCTGAGAGCAGCGAGCAGAGCCAGAGAAAAGACAAAAAAAAACTGTGAGTGGTGTGACAGTGTATTTATTCTGTAATGCCAGCCCAGTCAGACCCTTCATCCTGAAGTCCAACCCTGTTCACATCCTAATAGGGGGGCAGTCACAGCATTGCCAAAGCAAGGGAGCCCCAGATCCTCTAGACCTCTTTGTTTGTTTCTGTGTCATTGCTTTTGTTTAGTTTCTTGTTCCTTTGCTGTCTTTTGCAGCTATGCCCCCTTAAAGGCTCAATTCATCTTATTTGGAAAGGAATGGATGATTCCCATTTGTCACGTTGAAATTATGCAAATGACAAAAGGCGTTAATAGATAGCAGTGGCAAGGCATGTGGCTAATGGATGAGATGCCAGCGCTGGGCATTCTACAGCGGGACAGCAGCTTTCAGGTTACCTGACAGGGGCACTGAGGGAAAATAATTGGCTTTCCCGTTGCAGGGTCCCCATGCAAATACAAGCAGAGTGGCATTCTATACCTCCAGTGTCTCACAATATCGTCATTAGCATTAGTGCCAGTGGCAGAAGAGTTTGATTTCTGCTTATACGAGTCATTCTCAGGCCACGGCCATCAGCAGCTCCCCTGACACATAGCAGCTATGCCGTATTAAACGGATGCAGAGACGGGGGTAAAAGGTTGGCCCAGCTGTGTTTGTATTCCTATACCACACAGGTCTGCATAGCTACATAGCCAGCAAAAGATTGCCGATTCCCTAGATAAACCCGCTGGTTCACAAGCTGCAAAAGCCATTGTACAGTGATGGATTTTCTTCTGAATTAGGCATTCAGCACGTGGTTTGCACAGGGAGAATTTAAGCTGAGTGCGGAAACTCAAATAGTCTCTATCGCTCTTCATGCATGTTGTGTGCGTGTGTGTATGTGTGTTTGTGTGTGTGTGTGTGAGCGCAGTGCAGGGCAGCGGTGCATGCGAGCATGAATAAACACTCTGTGGGCTGCATTTGATGGAAAATAGTTTCAGCTCCCACTTCTCACTTCATGCTAAGTAGAAATGCAGAGTGAATGAAAGGCTATTGATTTTATCTCTTTGTGGGATTGTCCAACGGGTGAAAATCGACTGCCATTTAAATTTTCTGACTAACATACTGTATTACTAACACGGTCTGGAATCTGAGTTGCTTGCTACGCCTGCTTCATAAATATTGTTTTAATGACTCAGGGTCTGGATTCAGTGACACCTCAAAGCAGACGTACCAGAGTCCACAATGTTGTTTGGCAAATGTTTGTCTCCAAAATGACTTTTCAGTGGCAAGAACTGGTCATTTAATAAAGCTCCAACTATAAATGTATTCCGTACGCAAAACGCCTTCTAATTTTGGCAAAACTAGCCCAGAGACAGGCCTTGTGGTTTCTGACTAAATTATAAAACAAAGCTAATTTTAAACTCTGGATGAATGTCAGGCTACAAG
This sequence comes from Cephalopholis sonnerati, assembly GCA_019142605.1. Taxonomy (NCBI): domain Eukaryota; kingdom Metazoa; phylum Chordata; class Actinopteri; order Perciformes; family Serranidae; genus Cephalopholis; species Cephalopholis sonnerati. The sequence continues at coordinate 19,943,201 of JAGQAX010000006.1, forward strand.
CAGCAATCATTACAAATACATCAGAAAATTTAGAGATGAGGCCAGGGAAAAAACAGAGGAGAAAATGAGACGTCTGTGGCATTTCCATACAGCCAAACAGAATGTTGTGAAGTTTGACAATTGTAAGGAAAAAGCATTGCAACTCTTCTGCAAACTTTGCCTGTTCCCTGAGCACAGAGATAATGTCCACATGTCAATGCCTTGATTTGTATGAGCCCAACAGACAGCTATTAAATCGTTTCTGCAGCTGGTGACAGGCTTCCTGCTGGGAGGATAGACAGATTCACTAAACATAGGTTGACAGGCTTCTTTTTTCTTCCCTTTCTTTTATTCCGCTCTACTTTCTCTGTACTTCCCATGCACTATCCATCCATCAACCTCAACATACATCCCTCCCTCTGTTCTACCCTTGCTATGTTTCTCTCGACTCTCTCGCCCCCCTTTCTCCCGTCTTTGTCTGACTCCTTCCCAACTTACTATATTTTTCATTACCATCTGTCCTCCCCTCACCTCTCTCGCACCCTGTTCTCCCTCCTGCTCTCTCACACACACCCCATCCAACCCTCCTTTCCTCCACCCATCTCTCCGTGTCCCTCTTCTTTAGCTCATGCAGCAGCAGGCAGCCATCATGGCAGCAAGCCACGGAGGTTACCTCACGCCTAGTGTGGCTTTCCCCGCCACACAGATCCACCAGATGGGGGCGCTCAACATCAACAGCCTCCCACCCACCCCCATGACCCCGGTGTCGGGTGAGTTTCATCAAGCCCTGGGTGAGCACTTAGTTTCATTCCCTTTCCTCTTGTGAGTGTGTATGTGTGTGTGCTTGTGGGTTGAGGGTGGCTTAGCGATGCTACGAGCAGGGCCTCCTGTGTGCTTGTGTTAATGTCTTAGTGTTAGTGTGTGTAGGTTTTGCGTGGGTGTGTGTATCTGAACATGCCAGCAAGGTTCTTGCAGGTCAACTTGTGTTTCTGATCATGTCTGTAGGAATATTTGCATGTGTGTGTGTGTATGTGTGTATGTGTGCCTGTGTGTGTGTGTGTGCGCAGTGTGAGAATAAAAAAAAAAAATTGAGCTGCAGCAAGGCCAAAAGGAAGGGCGCCTGGTTACTGCTATTCAAAAATGATTCCACTGGAGAGAAAGAGCGACTAAGATGAAAAAGTGCAGTCGATTGAATTTGCATGTTTATGCTGTTTGTGAATGCAGAAAATATTTGGGGATAGTCGCAGCAGAATAAGGAATATCAATAAGTAAGTTTACAGATAAGGCGCTAATTTCCCCGTAGTATTTTGACCTTGTGCTTTGAAGCACTTGTGCATGATCTGCATGCAGTTGGTTTTGTTTTCCATAACAAACACCTCCTATGCAGATACATTACAGAGGAAAGGGAAGGACTTTGAAATACCTACCCACTGCATAACATTTGCTTATTCAGCAGTGCTTCATTTTCCTTGAGACAGAGGAAACTTCAAGATTCTCCACTCAACAAAAGCATGAGCCGAAATAAATAATACAGTATCCAAGTCTTTGTTGTGCTCCGCTCACCTACTTTGTCAACACTGCAGTATTGAGTTTTTAAGGTGATGACTTTGGTAACTTTAAACCAATCAGTGCGAGAGAGAGAACTGCCATCAGTGCAACAAGGCCTATTTTAGATTTTCTTTATAGCCATCATAGGGATCCGTACTACAAACTTGCTGCACTATATCAAATTCTCTCTGCACTGTGGTTCCTGTGGGGAAGAAAAATATTCTCTTAAGTTGGTATTCTGTTCACTCCTTCATCCGCACACACAAAGAGAGGACAGTTTTATTGTACAAATCCTGTTTGGTTCTGCTTTACTTACTTCACAACTGTCAGTTGAATTAAAATAAACAAGACAGACAGCAGACCAGGTGCGGGAATCAATGCGACAGGACCCTTATTAACCTTTTAATCACGCATGTGTCCACCTCAAGCCAAATGAACGCAAGTACATAAAGCGAGATGATGGAGCGTGTGTACAGTGCATCTGCAATAATTTCCAACATCGGGCAATATATCTGGAGAGGGGATTCATTTGTCAAATTTTCACGGTGATGTTTTCAGTGCAAAGTGTGCACTTTTGGGCGGGCATAATCAATCAGAGACAGTGATTAAAAGTGGAGCTCAGTCTTGCTGAGAGGCCTCTTATTTTGATGGGTAAAGCACTGACAGTATGGCAATTCAGATCTTTGTGTTCTGCATGCATACCTATATTTTGCAACACAATAGTGCTGATGAAAGATTGTGCAACTGTATTGCAAGGAACTCGGTCTCTTTGTGTGTGTGTGTGTGTGTGTGTGTGTGTGTGTGTGTGTGTGTGTGTGTGTGTGTGTGTGCATTGGAGGCTTTGTCCTCCAGTCTGATTGTATTGTTTGTGCTGTTTTTGTGTCTCGTTTGAACCGAAGCCTCTCGAAAGCCAACATCAGTGCCTTCCTCTCAAAGAAACATTGCTGAATTTTGTTAGATATTCTGTAAAAGCTAAACAAAACTACTTCTGTATAGGGAAATTTAAGGCAATTTTGTATCAATTGGCAGTGCCAGGAGCTAAAAACTTGGCTCAGGCAAAGAAAAAAATATGTTTGTGCTTGTCACACGGAGACAGGAGGGAAGGAAGAGAAGCGAGTGCCTCTAAGTCTGTGAATCTGATGTGTGAAGTGGTGCCATTTATCTGCTTTTGGACATGCTTCTGTGTAAGCTACAGCAGACTGATTACCTTTTATTATTGAATGTAATATATTATTAATCCTTGAGAGAAAGCATGGCTTTCGTGAATTCTCAAGGACTATCATAAATATGAAATGTTTTATTTCCCCTTTCTTCATTCATTAATTTGAGTGTGGCTGCCAGCAGCTGCAGGAGTGGTAGTGTAGCTTGCTGCTTTGGTATACACAGCTATTTTCTCTCTCCCTTTTCACACTTGTGGCTATGACTTATTTAGAGTTCATTGAAGGAATACATAACATTACTGGCAAGGCTGTCTGTATAAGTAGGCCAAGAGACTCTGACACTATTGAGAGACTGTAGGATGTCTGCCACGAGTCAGTGGAATAATTCATTGTAATATCAGAATCTGTTTTTAGGGTCTGGGAGCAGAGTGCTTCTCTGCTTCGACAGAGGTGTAATTTATGCATTAAGTTGTCTCATCAAGCAAATTAGAGCTCAAAACAAATCTATAAATTCTGACATTTGGCTGCTGTGTCAGATGTACTTAGGCATAAAAGGCAGAAAGGTTAATGTCCCCTTTCCTTCCAAAATGAGAGCAATCGGCATTGACAGCTAGACTACCACCTTTCTGAATTACCTACACGGCTCTGCGTTAACATAAAGCTCTAATAGTAGCTTAACACATGAAAAATCCGGCCTGATCTTGTGGTAAATGTGTGACATTAATCTTTTATTTAAATGATCAGTATAACCTCCGCAGCATAAAAAATCTTGTTTGTGACAGCGAGCCGAAGTACAAAGAGGCTCAGAGGTTAAGGGTGTTACTCTGAAAACAATGAGACATCCATTTGATCAACAGATGCAAAGCATTTAAGCTTGATGGTGCATAAGCCGTTTGCCAGATGGCTCAGCTGATTAGAGCATGTATCCTTACAATGATGCATGATGATGCTTTTTGAAAATAATGTTCACCAGGTGCCGCTCCCTGAGCGCTGCAGAAGAAATAAAAGTTAAACAAAACAAGGGAGAGAGAGGCAGAGCTGGAGTAACAGGAAGAGAAAGAGGTAGATAAAGAGGGTGAGGGAGGAGAGGAAGAGAGGAATGGAGGGAGATGCAGATCCTGCTGGGTGTATGTGGTGAGGAACACGTCTTGTCAAGGATGCTTTGTTAGGTTGTGAGAAGTGTGTAATCAAAGTCGCTCTAATGTTCTGTTGCATGGTGCTGAAGATGTACATGCGCAAGTACATATTAGACAAAGTACACTGCAGATGCTCCACAGCCAGAGACAGCCCACTCACAGGCAGGCTAGATGTGCCACAACATCCCTGCTGGATTCAAGCATGGTTACACCATCGATGCAGAACACTGCCATGGTGGCAAACACCATGAAACTAATGAGCTGTTTGACATGGTGATCCTTCTCAATATGTGCACCTGTCCTCCACGACGCATCATACATGTGATACAGACATTTTATATTTAATGGCCAAGTCTAATTTAAACAAATGCTAAAAGCAAATAAGGTTAGAAGTTAACCTGCTGAAAACAAAATTCAAAAAGCAGCACTGTATGGTGGTGACTTAGCTAATGAGAATGAATGAGAATCCTAGAGATTCACTGCTATGACTGACGTATCACATCCAAGCTATTTGGAACAGAGCACAGCACTGTATTCTGTTCAGAGCCAGATGAAACAGCTGGGGAAATGAACACCTGTGTGTCTTAATTGATGCTGTGACCTCCAGCTTTCAGCCTATCTCAAACTGTAAAAATGCATTCACTGTAGCTGCTTTTTTTAAGACATTACCTTCCCCAAGATTACTTTTACAGTAATCTTATCTTTAAGGGAAAAGATATCAACTTAGAAACACGTCCCGTCGCACAAAGGACCATTGTCCCTCCAATACAAATGTTCCCCCTTTCAGTTTAAATCAGCCTTATTGCATCAGAATCGTAACAACTCCCAGGAGCACAAGTGAGCAGCTCTGTGACAGCCAAAGGTATCCTTGTTCCCTGTGCGTGCGAGTACTTTCAGAAGCACAGCCACAGTTCTCGGGCAGCCCAAATCTGATGCGTGTAAGCAAAACTGAGCTTCGCACGAGCAGCAGAGCTTTACAAGCTGCCCAGCTGCTCTGCTCAGGGATCTGAAAGTCAGGCACATTGGTATGGTCAATGCATTGTATGTACTTTAGCCTCAAGAGTGGAGCAGACAGCAGTGGAGGCATTGCTGTGTGGAAGTTGTATTTAGTATATTACTCTGCACTGTGTTTGATGCTGAAGGTTAATGATTCAGGTTTTTACAGAGTTCAGTTTTAACATGAGCTGAAGACAAATCATAAATATTTTATTATTATTGTCAACATTGCAGAGAATTAATGTGTATTTTAGGGGTTTGTATACTTGGAGACAAGTGTTTTTTATCTGTCCAACACATTTGACCAGCAGTGTGGAGGAAGCTCTTATCCAAAGAGATGTTGTAATGGAAAGATAGAGAGTTGTGTAGTTTTGCCTGTTTCTGCACTTTATATTATTTTTTTATTGTCATCGCGATGTCAACGTGCATTTAAGGGTTGAGAATGAATAATTATGCACACATTACGTAGTTGCAAGGCTATTAAAAAACAGCGTACATGAGGAAAAAAGTAACGCCTGCACACTTACTTAATGTCACACAAGTTTAATCAAAACAACGTGAAGATCCTACTCGAATTGTCGTCAGCTCAAAAAACAGAGTGAGTGAATAACAGACAGCTACTTTACAGAGACAGCAAACTAGCTCGACGACATGGCCAAATGCAAGTATGACGTTGAATATATTAAACTGTGTGGAACTCGAACTAATGACTAAGGAGAAATCTGGACCCCGTGGCTGGACCAGTTGGGAACCACTGATCTAAGAAGCGGCAGATTGTGGCTCAACTCTTCGTGTTCAATTTAGTTGCAGCTCTCCTCAGAAAGCTGAGCTCTTCTGTGGACTAATCATCAATCATGGATTTTTTATTTTAATTGTTTAAAGGTATCTTTAATTGCTTCCCCAGATATTTATTCATGTATTTGTGGAGGCGAGCTTCTGCTTCAGCCTGCAACTAGACACGTTACACGGCTGTACAGAGTTGCGTCATCAGCATACAAATGCAATCTCACAAACATTAACAAGGTCATCAGTGGAGATGACAAACAGGAGGAAGATTTAATGAATTAATTAAGGCATTGATCCTACTCTACCCAAGCTGAAATCTCTCAAATTGCAGAGTACAGATGAAGTGCACATCATTGGTCTTTGTTATGATAGCAAAAAGTGTTTAATTAAAACTTAGAGTCCCTGAAAACTTGACGTAAAATATTAAATATTTCTCCACTGCACTGAGTATTCATTAAAAAAATAAAGCAAAAATCAAAGTAAAACATTAATCATCTAATCTGCGTCATCGGGGCTGTGTGGGTGTGGATGACTGACAGTGACCTGGCAACCCACCAAATAAATACAGATCTCTCATGTGAAATACCAACCAAAACAGAAAATTGTGTTTTCTTGTAAAAGCCCATCACTCATAGCAAGAAAATTAGTGAGAAAATAGGTTTTCAGGGCCTTTAAGTGGAAAGACTCGATACATCCTTAAAGCAGTTTCGGATGACAGTATTGATAAGAATCACCCGTTATCTAACCCTGAACACACCATGCTTCCATTTTAGATTATTTTGATATGCATTTTAATATGCACTAGACAATACAACACATTGGTTTGTTGATTGTTTATTTGTTGGTTTTACAAATATTTATAAGTAATTTAAGGCATGGAAGGATTATTAGACAACGGGCCCCTGGGTACAGACATGCAAAAGGCCCCACCACCTCTCCTATATAGGAACACAGACTTTGTGGTGGTTTTGTCTCTTTTGTTGTTGTTTTGTTTTGCCTTTTTCTGTCTCTCTGTGGTAATTTTATGTGTCACTGTGGTTGTTTTGTGTTTCTTCATTATCATTTTGTGTCTTGTAGGGCTATATTTGTGTCTTTTTTTGGTCATTTGTGTCTCTGTGAAGCCGTTCTGTGTCTCTTTGTAGTTTCTTTGCATCTGTTTGTGGTCATTTTGTGCCTCTTTGTAGTCATTCTGCATCTCTATGTAGCTCCTTTGTGGTGATTTTGTGTATCTTTGTTGTCTGTTTTGTGTCTCCTTGTAGTCTCTTTGTATCTCTTTGTTGCTGTTTTGCGTCTCTTTAAAGGTCAAATTGTGTCTTTTTGAAGTATATTTGTCTTTTGATCATTTTGTGTCAGATTGACATTTTGAAGTCATTCTGTGTCTCTTCGTAGTTTCTTTGCATCTCTTTGTGGTTATTTTGTGTGTCCTTGTAGTAGTTTTGTGTCCCCTAGTAGTCCCTTTGCATGTCTTTGTTGCTGTTTTGCATCTCTTTAAAGGTCAGTTTGTATCTCTTTGAGATATATTTGTCTATTTTGTGTCATTTTGTTGTTGTTCTGTCTCTTTGTAGTTTATTTGCATCTCTATGTAGTCATTTTGTGCCTCTTTGTAGTCATTCTGCATCCCCTTTGTGGTTATTTTGTTTATCTTTGTAGATGTTTTGTGACTTCTTATACTCCCTTTGTATCTCTTGTTGCTGTTTTGCATCTCTTTAAAGGTCAATTTGTGTCTCTGATGTATATTTGTCTTTTTTGATCATTTTGTGTGACTTTGAAGTCATTTTGTGTCTCCTTTAGTGTATTTGCATCTCTTGGTTGTCATTTTGTGCCTCTTTGTAGTCATTCTGCGTCCCTTTGTAGTTCGTTTGCATCTCTTTGTGGTTCTTTTGTGTCTGCTTTTAGTCCCTTTGTATCTCTTTGTTGCTATGTTGCATCTCTTTAAAGGTCAATTTGTGTCTCTTTTAGGTATATTTGTCTATTTTGTGTCATTTTGTTGTATTTCTTTGTCTCTTTGTAGTTCCTTTACATCTCTTTGTGGTCATTTTGATTATCTTTCTGGTCAGTTCCTGGAAATTTGAGTTGACATTTTGCAGGTGAAAGTCAGGGGAGCCCTGACACCTTGGGCCATCCATCCATGATTCAAGGGGCGGTATATGTAAAGTCACAAAGTTTTTCTTGGTGTACCCACTGGCCTTTGAAAATGCTACCCTCCCCATATTCATATTTATTTTTCACACTTTAAGGACCAGACAGACATTTTCTCCGCGAGTCTAAATGCATCACATTTTAAATCAGTTAGATGAAAGCATCTGTTTTGAGTGCTTATTTCGCTCCAGCGAAAGGCAGTCCTTGTGCTGTTAATGACTGCACTCTTCAGAATGGGTATAGCATTGCTCGTTGATTTGAATGTATAATTAACATAATAAATGCTTCTGCCGCATGTGAATATTTCTTTCGTCAAGCAGTCGTGGCAAGAAGGAAATCAACAGTTTTCTCCCTCTAAGAAGCAGCCTGCAAGAATATGAATGTAATTCTGCTTCCATAACATAAATATATGTGACACACACATATACATACTGTTTTGCAGTGCAGGCCTCTTTCTTGCAGTAATAAGAGTGGAGAAGTGATAGTTAAGAGCTAGCTGTATAGAATATGTAATCTGTTGTCCCGTGGCTTCGTATTCACCCATGCCAGAGTGGGGAACAACATGTCATTATTACAGGCCAATACACGCAGCAAACACTGACATCCGCACTCTTGTGTGTGCATTGTAAACAGGCTATGAATACAATTTCCCACAATGCAAGAACTATATGTCCACTGAGGTATAAAATGAAAATGTCTTGTTATTTTCTAGTTCAGGATAGTAGGAAATACTTCCCCATTCCAGCTGAGGAGAACATTCTCAGGGTCTGCTGATGTTGGATATTGGGTCATTGTGACAGTGAGGATGAAGATGATGATGAGGCCACGTAAATGACTTTCTCATGTAATCAGTGTTTTATTGGCCATGGTGTTGCTTATTGTCTTTTCTTTACATCATTTTGACCTACTACATGTACAACCCAGCTGCTGTAGTATTTGTTACAGTTCAGTTTAGTTTATTTATTGTGGAAAAATGTTTCAGAGCTTTGCCTCACCATATCACTGCTGTCTTTATGACACATCTGATTTTTATGCTTACTCCCTGCTGTGATATTTCCAGCAGTGATAACAGGACTGGGCTCAGTCTCAGGGCCTCAATCTCTTACTTCTGTCATGTGTTCTCCTATACCATACATGTCATGTCCAACTGCTGACCCCAGAACTTATGCAATTGCATGTAAGCGGTCCACACTACCACCTACTACTACCACTGCAGCTCCTACTACCACTACAACTGCTACACATACATAGCCGCGCGCTCCCACAGCTCTGCTAAGCCTTGGAAAATGAATTTGCCTGATGATGGAGAGGGTGCATTATCTGGCGGTACAGTAGAGTGCGTGTGGCCCGGGCAGACTAGCTGTCTCTAGCCCTCAGAATAGGAGCGGCAGTCTCCTGGGTCCTGGTAGGAGAATGGGCTGAAGCTGCAGTCTAATTCATCACAGCTCCGCAGGAAACAAGCAATCGTGGGGAGGCTTCAAAAAAAAAAAGGAAACCAGTGCAAAAGACACAACAGCTCTCACTGGACCCGGGCAATTCCCCTGGTCACTGCAGTTGCCTGCCTGACTGTCAGCCTCCTCATGACTTAAATGCTGAGGCAGAAAGAGGAGAGGGAGAAGGAGAGGAGGGATCGTAGGTAAAGAAGGAGAGAAGTGATTCCATATGGATATGTAGATGATATTACTCAGTGGTGGGAGGTTTCAGCGTGTGATGTACAGCATATTTACCGTGGCATTAGCATAAATCTCAGCGTATGGTATGTGTATACGAGATGTGATTGTTTACCCTATCTGGACCACCTCTCACAGGGGGTTCTTTACTCAGGCACCAGATTGTAGGGATATGGCCTGCTGGAGGGTTTCCGTGACAACCTGGGCTTTCTGTCCAATCAGGGCGAGGGTTTCCAGATTGAGAGGTGGTCCTCGGGGGAGCTGTACTTCAACAAGCTTGGATGCTTTGCCACGGAGCAGCCCTTTTAGAGAGACCATCACACAGTGAGATTCTGCTCAAAATGGGTACTTTGATGTTCCTGGCATAATTGGAAACACTTTCCAAAGGAGGGTCCTTTTAAAATGCATTGAATGAGAGAGGACAGGGAGCATCCAATTTCAATTCCACTCATGAACCATGCTGCAGCTGCCTTTCAGGCGTGTACCATATATGTTATGACCCACCCATTTGTCAAACTGCCAACTGTTGTTATTTTGTCTTTTTTTATAATGTATAAAAGTAAGAGGCATCTTTGTATTTTTGCTACCTGCTCGTTCAAGCGAATCTCCCTCTGTAATCTCCCTCTATTTAGTCCAGATCTTTTTCCTTTTTTTCCTTTTTTCTCTCTCAGAAGTTGCATAGTGGTTTCATCATCTTGAGCAGTAGGAGCCAGCAGGGTATCGCACAAACACTACGGACAGGCTCATTTTTCACAGGTTGACTTCCCAGCTATCCTGCAGGATGTGTCACGACAAACGGCGGATATGTGACAGACTCACGTCGCACCCGTGTCCTTGCATTAGAGAGGAGATGCAGTGCTTTGTGTGTGTGTGTGTGTGTGTGTGCTTGTGTGTGCGAGTGTGTGGATGTGCTCATGCTGGGGTGTGTTTACTCTCTGTACACAATAGGAAAGCATGTCTATGTGAACACGTCTTAATACATTTCAGTTGTTTTGTAGTATCATGTAGAGCTATATGTAGATTGAGTGCTCATGATCCGGTAACGGTAAACCTTTTTTTCCCCCAGCAGGCCTCAGTTCTCCACCAGCCAACATCACCACGTCCGCCGTGCCCAGCATCGTCACGCCCATCGTCAACGGATTCACCGGCATCCCTCATCAGCCCAACGGACACCCCGCTGTGGAGACTGTGTACACCAACGGCCTGCCGCCATACTCCACCCAGAGCCCCACCGCTGCTGACACCCTCCAGCAAGCCTTCACTGGAGTACAGCAATACACAGGTGTGAGACAGCTTTGTTTACTATGCCGTATTTCTGTGATTTTACAATCTGCCGTAAATGCTAAATGCATAGCAGCTACGGGACAATTACTGCAGGGTAAGTACTGTGTGAGTGCGAGGCTGTATGTATTCAGATAGTGTAGGACAGCGCCTTAGAACATAACATCAGAGAGCCTTTGATTACACATGTTATGCTTGTGTGATCGACCTTAAGCATCCTTGACATCGTTCTCTGTGGGATCTCCGTTTTTACGCTCCTCTCCCTCTCTCCTCCCTCCCTCCTTTCTCTCCCTCTCTATACCTCTCTGCAGCGATCTACCCAGCCACCACGCTGACTCCCATTGGCCAGACACTGCCCCAACCACCCCAGGTCATCCAGCAGCAGCAGCAGAGAGAAGGTGAGGGTGAGAGAACATTATTACTTTTTACACTTCACACCTCTCATCCACTGTAATGGCCATATAAAGAAGATGAGCATGAGAAACCAATATTACTTTAGCACTGTACACACCTCATTCTGTGTAATACATATATAAAGAATCTGAGGGTGAGAGACGAGCGTTACTTTAACACTGCACACATCTCATTCTCTGTAATAGAGAGGGACAGCTGAGAGAACAATGTTAGAGAATGCAGTTCACATCTCATTTAAGGTAATAGATACATAAACTCTGAGAGTGATGGAACAGTGTTAATCCCACTATATTATTTTGAAAATAGGCTCCATGTAATCTACACAGGCCCCTGCTTTTTTTTCCACAAGTAATAATTGAAGTTTGTATAATAAAATCCTTAGCTGTGAGGATGGTGGCAAAATAAAATTAATGAAAATGTAGAAAGTGGGGTTACAATAAAATTGTGCAGCTTACATGGAGATAAAGTAACTCACAATGCAATTTCCCTTCACTTCCCACTCATTGCTACCACAGGTTTATACAATAATAATTCATTCAGGTTGCTTTGAAGTTGTGTACTTTGCAGTGAATTTGTAACAGCTGTTCTTTTGGTCTTGGCTATGTCTGTCTTTTAATATCAGAAATTACTATGTCAGGAGCGACCCAAAGGCAGAGTGGTTAGGGCGCATTCCACACAGGCACAAATGCCCTGAGCAGTGAGTCCCCAGTTTGATTCCCAGCTTGTGGGATTGTTTCCTGCATGTCTTTCCCAAGCGACAACCTCCAGGGCTGAAAAATGAAGCACACATGGAAGTACAGTTCTGTGAATGACCACTTGAGGCTGGCTCCAGAAGCAAGTCAGTCCCCATTGACACCCATGGAAATATTCCCAATTTTACGACAGAAGTAAACATGTTTACAGCCTGGTAAAAAAAATCTCTACAGCCAGTTTCCCCATTCATAACAACTTTACAGGGGGATTGTTAAATAATGCCCTGTTTACATTTTATTAAGGGATAAAATTCTGCGTAACTGGGGGAGGGGGGCAGTTTGAGTGGCAGGCTGTCTGCAAAGCGTCACTACAGTCTGTGAGTCAGATCCAACCATCGCTCCTCCACAGCTGCAAGATGGTGACAGTCAATATGCCGAACTTAAGGCTTCAAAACGGAAGACCACAAACCTGTGTGTGACGTCATGGTGGCTACATTGACTTTTTTATACAGTCTGTGGTCCTTTCCTTACATTTCCCCAAAATATCTTAAGAAAAAAAAACAGGAAACAAAAGAAAGAAATAACTGTAACTTTCTTTTTTTAAACTCTTTTGTAAGTTTTAATCGATTAGATTTTATTTCCTTTGCAGCAGCGTAAGTATCTTTATTTGCACAAAATGTTCTGGTTTTTGTCCTTATTTTTAAAAAAAGAAAATATTCCTTGTAAGCTGTTTTCATGGCTTATGAAAATGCATAGTCCACTAATTTTCACGGTTACATGCAGCCATCAAAAAAGGATTTTTTCAAAAAATTTTCATCTGTTTTTCACCAACTTGTTTTACCATGTGAACCCAGCCTTTATTTTTCATTCCTTCGACCGCCTTTTTGAAAGGTTGGCATCGCAATATTTGCGCATATCCAAAAACATAAGAATAATCAAGTCTTTCAGAATTTGTAAAAGTAAGTGTGTTTCTCCTTCCAGCCAGAAGTTTTACATGTAGGCATGCATCTTTACTCCAGCTTTGTTAGCTAGTTGGTTTGTGTACAAACTGCAGGACACACCGCAACTGATACACATACATATATATACTATACATATGTTCAAAAAATAACCTGTATCCCACGTCTTAATTGGTATATGCTTCATTTAGGAGAAGGCCTAATTCAGAATATCCAAGCAGAATATGCTGTTTACATGAATACACAGCCCTGTGATAGTCTGGTGACCTGTCCATGGTGTACCCTGCCTCTCACCCAATGTCAGCTGGGATAGGCTCCAGCCCCTTCTACGACCCCTAACAGGATAAGCGGTTACAGGAAATAAATGAATGAATGACTTTATAGTTCTTTATAAAGAATAAACTTTTGCAATACTGTCATAGTCAGAATAAAAATGAAATATAAGTGTGCATGTAAATGTAGTCATTGATCGCACCATAGATGGTTGCTAGATGGAGGACGTGATCTATCATGTAGATTTAGTCCTTCTATTAATATTTAATCAGAAAAGTTTTAAAAATGTAAATAGAAATTTTAATCCCACTCGCGTCCGTTCAGTATCAGCAAATCAATGCAAAACTTTTCAATTTATCTTTGTGTGTTTAAGAACAGTTATGTTTTATCACTGATAATGTCAGACATCCTGAAAATCTATTTCCACTTATCTTAATTTAGTCGACACGAGAGACTGCATAGATCAAAATGACAAATTCACAGCTGTCTCTCTTTATCCCTCACCAACCAAACACTCTCTCTCTGTCTGTCGCTCTCTGTGTGTTCAGGTCCGGAGGGTTGTAACCTGTTCATCTACCACCTGCCACAGGAGTTTGGAGACAATGAACTCATGCAGATGTTTCTGCCCTTCGGCACCGTCATCTCCTCTAAGGTCTTCATGGACCGGGCAACCAACCAGAGCAAGTGCTTCGGTGAGTTACTCACTGCCACTCACGCACAGCTATCGAGTCCACAGCACACAGTCACACCATGGTGTCAGAATGGGACTTTTGCTTTTTATGTATATTTTTACTGACTTCTCCTCAGCTTTGGGTGTGATTATATTTGATTGTAATTATAAACCATCAACATAAAGATGCATTAATGGCAGGTCTGGATGCACAGGCCTCCACTATGATTTGTAATAAGTAGAAAGTAATACAGGGGGAAATAACCTCACCATGTATTTGCATAAATGCACTCAAGGGAAATGTATAATGGATGTTTTCAGGAGTTGGACAAACAGCAATGTGCTCTTGCACAAAACAACATTTGTTTTTGCAGCCTGATCTCTTATAGTTTTTTCAAAATATTCAGACATTTGTGGGTGTTGTGTAAAAACTCACAGCTAAGGCGCGAAGCTTCATAGTGTAAGTTACATTTTCACAATAATGGGAGTTTTAATTTTCATACCGCACACACCAAACTATTCGTTTAACAAATATATTTTTTTTAGGCGCTGTAGATTTTGATGATGTTTGACAGCACCCAGACATGGAGGATTGAAGGATCTTTCCCCTGACTGACCTGAATTTGCATCTTGATGACTGTTGTGCTTTGGCATCAGTGCTGCAGAAAAGAAAATGTGCTGAATACATTGTAGCCAAACTAGCCATGATGCAGTCGATCAGAGCCCATGTCCTTGTTTCTGTTTGGCAGCTGTGTGACCTGAAAACCTTGAGGTGCTGTATCAGCATCCACATCACCGTTCTGTAACCCCAATATCTGTCAATACCCTCAGTGCTGAGCTGATTCACACACCTCCGCGCCTCCCGTCCCATTTAGCTCCGTCAGCCAACACACACCAACAAGCCCCAGGGCTTATAACAACTTTGAGGAGACAGGCCGGGATGGCGGGGGGGAGAAAGGCAAAGGACAATTATGGATCAGCATTTGTTTTCACTTCAGGGAACAGCAGAACCCTGGGCAAAATTGATCGCCAGCCCCGTCTCCCTGGGGGGACTTAATAACATATAAATTCATGAAAGAAGAGCTATTTGCAGTATTGACTTATACACTATGCATTTACAACATAATGTTAGGCCTGGGGAAGGAGGGAGCACACTGGTGTAATTAATCTGGAGAGGAGAAAGAGGGGATAAACTTAGATTGATGGTGTGCAAAAGACAAGGAAACAGGGAGTAAGAGAGAAAGCACACTTGTAATGTGTGACAGGACAGAGCGGAGGGCTTAGAGCTCTAAGCCTGCATCTCCTCTCCATCTCATCTCCGCTCCCAGCCCGAATGTGTTAACCTGATGGCGGGTTAGGAGGTCACCTCCTTTCCATGCCGCTATACTTTCTTCAGACCTGCATTCAGCCCTCCTTCGCGCCGCCCAGCCTTCGCCCTAATGGGCCAGCCCAGAGCCAAGCAGGCCAGGCAGACATCTCTCCCAGGTGGCTGTGGACGTGGAGAGGCTCCTGCTGTTTTTCATGGGTCATCGACTGCTCCTAATGACACCACAGACACAGGGGAGCGCATCAAGCGGAGACACACTCCACTGCAGTTTCTGGTCACTGAATTCTCAAGGCTTTATTTTTACACATGATGAAAACAGGATGTTCAGCATAGGTTTGAGGAGGGGTGTATCTTGGGGGAAATGCAGACTTGTCTCCTCATGATGAACTATGTTTGCTCGTTTTTGTCGCACTACTCTGCACAGGGACCTGTGCTCATTCATTTTTGTATTTTTGGGCTTTCTAGGAATGTTGGAAGGCTACATTAAAAATATATATCTAGTAAGAAACAAAGTATTTAAAGGGATAAGCTGATAATGATGCTGATTACAAAAGTAAGTCGTCATAAAAGTATCTATTTATATGAAATAAATGAGTCATTACATCTTTTTATTTTCCATTAAACCCTCACAAATCAGCAGTTGCATCCCTCTTAACCTTCAAAATATTGTGGACATGTCTTACTCTCTCTCTCCGAGGGATTACAGAACTGCCTGATATTACATCTCTTTCAGACAAAAACTGTCACAACAGTGATGCCTTATGACAGTAACGCCCCCACACTTGTTGCATCTGGATTCCCACAGTGGTCGGTTATTTTGGCTGCTGCTGAAAGTTGATGAGAAGTTGTGCGACAAGAAGCAGCTGGTCAAAATCCAATTCTAACACTGTGTTGTTCACTGTGGACATATTAAACTCTGAAAAAATAAACTGTCAAGCTTGTTTTTGGTTTAAAAACAATTTTATAGCACATTGTCACCAACACTGAGCACTTGCTAGGCAGCCCGAAGGTGCTGCCTGCCTCAACAACGCCATCTAGACTCCTTCAGGAGGGAGACAGGCCCCGATGATCAAGCAGAGGAAACACTGAGAGATATTTGTTTATATCTCTCACCCCTTTTTCCTGCAGTTTTCACTTCCTGCCAGATGAGTCATTTGCAATAGATATCATCTCTAAATATTGACTTAATTTTTTATGTTAAAGCTTGTTTAGGTATTAAGGTGTAACAGTGTGAGATTTTCACTGTATGACAAGCGTCTCAGAAAATATCACAGTTTCACCGTGTTCAGTATTACACAATTATTGTTTTGTATTTATTATCAGTTACAGTGACCCTTAAAGGAATGACAACAGAGGGGCTTTTTGGTTGAACGAACACTTAATTATAATTCAAAATTGAAACCTATTTTCTGTAAAAAAGTCTGACAGGCAGTCGAGGAGGAAAGGAGACACCATAGGTGCAGATTTTGGAGGGGGTATGTCCCTGTCAGTATTTAGAACATGTGCATTTGTCATTCCAATAAAAACATAAGAGGTGCAGAGGACTTTTATTAATTTATTTATTTTAAACAAGGTATTTTTATTGGTAATTCCATAAAGATGTACAGAGTATTAATAAACAAACACAGGACCAGTAAGGACAGAAAATGCAACCCCACCCACCCATCAACCCAGGGACAAACAGAGAAAGCCGGACCAGTCAAAAGAAATCTAATAGAGAGGAAAGAAAAATAATTTTAACAAATAATAATAAAAAAAGAAAAATAAAATAAATTGTCAGAATTTTTCCCTTTTGAAATTGTATATATATGATAAAAGAATTAACTCTATTTATATATAAAGTTTAAAAATGGAAAAATGATGACAACTTAATTAACTTTTGTGACACAAGCAGAGCAGTATAGCGTGTTTTATTACCATTTTTCAGCTGCTTTATTTGCTATAAAAGTTAAAAATGGTTGCCAGGTGGCAAAGAAGTGTGCAGTTGATCCTTTACTAAAACAACGGATTGTCTACAATTGTAAATACTAAATTAACATCATTGATCCAGTGTCCATATGTTGGAGGTGAAGAGTCCTTCCGTTTACACAGGACGAGCCTTCTGGCCAGAAGAGAGCAAAAGAGACAAGGTCCGCTTGGGCTCTACTTAAATTAACATCTAGAGGAGTTACTCCAAATATTTCCATGGACACAGATGGGTCAGCCAGCCATCCAAATATTAAATAGACATTTATGCTATAATTAAAAGACATTTATGCTATAATTTAATGCAGAAAAGGCAGTAAAGTGTTTGATGCACAAAATTTTCTGGTGGAGGACCCCCAAACCCCCATTTCATATGTGTCCCCCTGAATGTTGAAATAAAACTTACACCCTTGGTGCATGCACAGTTGAGATTATCTGTCCAGTTGCATTTTTTTCCCCAAATACCATAGATAATTAAATGTACATGGTACCTGTCAAATTTCATAGAGAGGAATACCGTAAAACTAGTCTACCACCAGTTTACCCCTGCAACCCTATTAGGCACGCACAATTATCTTAACTCTCAGCAGAGCTAATGAAATTGTAATCTTTCACAGGTTTCGTGAGCTTCGACAACCCTGCTAGTGCACAGGCAGCTATTCAAGCCATGAATGGCTTTCAGATTGGGATGAAGAGGTTGAAAGTCCAGCTAAAGAGACCGAAGGATGCCAGCCGCCCTTACTGACACAGCCTACCTTCAGTATTCATTGCAGCAGCACAGGTGAGCCAGCAAAGTGTCAAAGCCCCGTCACCGGTTCAAGATTTAGATCATTAACCTTGCTTCTGTTGAAGCTGAAAATTTAACTCTGGTTGAAAGAGTGTCAGTTGACATCTGGCACGCTGACGGCCAAACGTCCTTATGAGTTCTCTGGATTGCTTGAATTTAAGAATTTTCTTTTCTATTTGATGGATAGAAATAAATATACTGTGTGTTCAGTGAATGTAAAGCTGAATATTTTAATATTTCTGGAGTTTTAGTATCTGCAGACATGTAGAAACTATAAGGGTTGATTTCATATTCCTCACAGAAGGCGTATTAATTATGGGAAAATCTGTCAGCATGGTGATTGACAAAGATTGATTGGTGTGCCAGTGTGGGTTAGCTCTCTCCAGACCATTTCACTGATATAATAGAGCCATATTGAACTATCCAAAGTTTAAAGAAATGGATCTGTGGAATGACAGCTTAATGAGCAGTGAGATCTAAAATTGCTTTTTTTTCCCTTCTATTTTTCAGGTTTTAGAGGACACGTGAAGATATCTCGGAGGAGTTAAACTTTTTTTCTTTGAAAGCAAAATATGTTTTAAAAAAATCAACACATAAGGAATTTTTGAAGACATATCAGCATTTACTTATGAAGATATAGGTTACGGCAGAAAAAGGAAGATGCGAAAGAGGAGGAGGCGCTTCACCGGGGGACTTAACAGTAACAGATGGCACAGTGCAAGAAAGACGAGAGGAAGAAAAAAAAACTGAAAAAAGATGTGATGAGACTGAACAACAGAACTTTTTTCTTGTTGAGACTTGAATTGTTAATTAAGCAACAAACTAACAAACAAAAAAGCAGCAACAACAAATAGATTTCTATATACATATTATATACACATATATATAAGGAAAGAGGCGCTTGTGGCTTTTACTGTACTGGACAAATGAGGGTTAAACTTGAAGATCAAGAAAAACAGTGGAAAAAAAGAAGCTATTCTATTCGTCCACTGACAGACTTTCTTTCTCTTTCCCTCTTTCTCTTATTCTCTCACCGTCTCTCTCAGCAAGCGCAGAACTATGACTCTTGGAGGTCACTGAGGTTTCCATTAGCAACAGTAGAACTGCAAATCTTTCACCCCTAAGGGACCAAAGGACCAAACATTTTTATTGTTCTGAACAGTAATATATAGTATTAATGATACTAATACTACAAACTACTACTAATAATATTACAAGTTAAACTTAAGAAGAAATACTAGCTTCAGGTTGAAAAAAAAAAGAGGAAATGGGTTTTGGTTTCTTTTCCTTTTACATTTATAGCTACTGGGTTTAAGGAGTATTAAAACAAAACAGAAAAAAAATGTATAAAGCTATACTATTTTAGTGGCGTAGAATATGTGGGTTAGACATTGTTTCGGGCATGTTCAGATATGTTCTTTTGCCACTCATTGCTTCACCCGCATGACAGCATTTCATCTCGGAGGTGTGATCTGTCGGCGTTATTGTGTCAGTAGAAGAAGAAAACAGTCCTGCAGTGCCAAAAGTGACACAATAACAGCCTCTTAAAGCGAGCATTGCTGATCCGCAGTGTGTTTAGCCATGTATCGCTGTCTTCTCTTCCTGTCAGCGCATTGCAATACCATAATTGAAGCAAGAGTAATTCCATGTCATCATTAAAGCCTTGATATTACAGATAATCTGACCATAAAGCACTGTGGTAAAAGTGCCACCCGGCTGAGCTGGATACGCAGCAGTAAAACAGCACAGCATCTGTAACTGCTTAATAAAATATACAAATGAGCCTGACAGCAGTTGTAAAAATTTCCATCGCCGTGTCACAGTGGTCCCTGCCGGGTCGTGCCCTCTCCCGCTGCCAAGCTCCTCCAGCTGCTCTCAGCAGGCGAGAGCAGACTCCCCTCCTCTTTCTCCTCCCCCCACACCTCTCGCTCTCGCCTCACCTCCAAGTGCCAGCATATCTCTCTCTTAATAGGGACCATCAGTTCACGGGGGCCGAGAGCTAACCCACAGCATAATTAGGATAATGATAATATTGATCAGATGGGGAGCAGCACCGCAGGGCAAGAGATGCGCAATCAATTACACATTGGCATTTTGAATGAATTGACTGAGTGACAGAGTCCATTTTTCTCTCAGTGGTTGCGTTTGAGTCTTTTCTCCCTCTAACGACTATACACACTCTCAGAGGGGACCCCGAGTCTGACAGAGGCAGCACATCCTGCGGGAAGGCACTTAAATCTACGTCATTATCATTAAAAAATGAAAGGTTTGGAGGGTTACATGGCTGCGACAGGATCTGTATATAGTGTTTAGAGTAGATTGTACAAGTTCTTCAGTGAAGAGCAGCTGTATATTTTTTTTTCCAAAGGGTATAATAGCACAGTAAGAGCTTGTACATGGTGAGGAACAGCCTGGCATTACCAGCCTTAGGAGGTCAAATTAAGAGCAAAATGATCCATCAATTAGACAGCAGCAGGCCTGTAAGTGTAGCTGCTACAGCTGCTGCTGCTTCGACGAGACGACAGCTTACCATTAGCGCCGGTCACACATGGCTCCTATACAGTGTGGTCACGACACATCACGCCGTATCAGATATGATTAATTAACTAAACTAGCGTCATCTGCGGCGATGGTTTTTACAAAGAGACACGCGTACAGTACATCCGAGATGAAATCTGTTTTTTATGAGTTGTTTGAGTTCTTTTTTAAATCCATTTCACTTTCAGATTTGTTCAACTAACATCCACTCTTTTCCAACATGCCATTCAGCTCGCTCTGAAGCAGCCTGCCCCTCAGGACTCTGTGAGACCTTCGATCATCACTCTTAACTTTAGACACATCAGTGCTTCAATGGTCGAATCACAATGCTGTCTCTGCGGCCCCATCCCCACATGTAGAGTCTTCAGAAAACACGACTACTCTGCCTCTACGACAAATGTCATCACCAGAATGGCTGCCCAGGTCCTGATCTTTGTTTCAGCCATTCTGTATATTTGTACGACTACTGATTACCCTCATTCACCGTATATTGTTCTCTTGCAGGCAATACTCAGATGCTGTAAAAAAAAAAAAAAGAAAAAAAGAACGTCTTTAAAATGCCTTTTCTCATAATGAATTGCCAAATTATGCAAGCATATCCACTGCATTTCCTCATCAGACTTCAAACGTGCCAGATTCCTTGAAAATGTTCTTATAATTGTGTTAATTTTCAGGAAATATTAATTAGTAGGAAACAAGTATTTGATTTTGTGTTATAGTGTAACATCAAAGGAGGAGGGTCCGTCCAGGCTGCAATGATATACAACAGAGTTTCCCTGTGAAAAGGTTAGATTTCATATATATTTGCCAGAAGACAGCTTTTTCCCCCCTGGTGACTTACTGTTAGTTTCCTCTCTCCTGTCAGGGCCCAGCAGCTTTAGGAAGCTGTGATATATGCCCTCCTTTCCCCGGGCCATACAGGGCCTTATAAACCCACTCAAAAATCTTTTCTTATGGGATTTCTACTGGAGAGTTTTTTAAATTATTAAAATCAAATTAAATTTGGCCTTCACAACAGCTTGGGTAATGCAAATTAAAGATGCCAGCTGTGGCTGAAATTTAATGAGTTGGGAAAGATGTTGAGTTAATTTCATTCTGCCAAGAGAAAAAAAAATGAAATTTGATTGAACGCAATTAAAAACAGTGAAGGTTTGTGGATGGAGACGGTTTGTATGTAGTGCAGAAGCCTAAGTATACATATCGACTATGAAACTCTGAAAAGGGAAAGTAATAAAATGAGTGAAATCCAAGAAATTAATTGAGTTAACATTTTTAAATTAACAGAAGTGACTGAGAGAAAGGAAACAGCAGCACTGATTCCAGTAGTGTAACAATGCAGCTGCATGTGGTTAAACTAAAGTTTATTTCCTACATTTTCTCATCCATTTTTATCCTTTTTTATATATAAATATATTTCTCATCCTACCATGGTGCCCTTTCAATCTCTGAGCATGCTCAATGTGGGCTGGGAGGGTTAAAGATTATGGTACTACTAGTATTAACAATATGATTCTTTAACTATGGTTTGAATGCTAAGGATAGTAGCTTATTATAAATATGAAATCTGTATATTATGGAAAATCAGCACAGGACCTTTCTTTGGGTACATATAGATTAGGGTTTGAAATGGGGGCGGGTGTCGGGGGAGGGGGTGGGTCGCTTTATAAAGATGTTAACTTTCTGGTTTCTCAGCACAAAGCATACAAAAACATATAAACAGCAGTATGGAGTCTGTGAAGAAGACTTTACTGACATACAGGGCGCAAAAAGAGGAATCTCAGTACTATTCTTTAAAACCTGGAGGAGAAAATGCAGTTTACAGGTTGTTTTTCTTTGTTAATTTATTTATTTTTAAAGGAGAGCGCCACCTGTTTTTGTGGCAGCGTCAGTACAGCATGGATTAACTGACAGGGAAAGCAGTATCTTTTTATAAAAAAACTTATAAAAAAAAACTATGTGTTCTGTATTAGCCTGAGAAACCAAACATTTTTCCCCTGTTGAAATTTCTTAATACTTGCTGCTTAGATTACTTCATATTAATGATTGATGATTAAATAATTTTATAATTAATTATCGGGTCAAGTATGTAACTTGATGTTTATTTATTTATCTATTTATTTATTTATTTAATTTATTTATTTATTCAGCCACTTTTCTTTTTCTTTTTCTTTTATGGTTATGGTAAGATAAAGATATGTATCAAAAAGAAATGCTTATTGGGGCTTTTCTCTCTTTCTCTCCTTTTTTTCCAATTTTACAATAAAAATTCAAACAGGATGTTTTTGTTTCTCACAGTTATATTATGTCGACCGGAGTGCTGAACCACCGTGCAAAGAGAGGGGGTGTTGTTGCTCAAGGATTTGCTCTCAAGGACCTTGAAAGTTTGCGAGTGCAGATGTTGCAACCTCTTCCAGCTCGCCACCTCGGAGTCTGTTACTGATGCCTCGTCCCTGTTAAGTGATGAAACTGTGATCACAGTGTCATTGCCCTTTAAAGGATAGCCGGGTTATTACTCCATATGCTCAGCTTGAACTTCTGTAAACATTTTGTTTTTCACACGAGCCACTTTCTGCTGCTCTCACACCAGGCTCTCGTAAAATGCTGGAAGCTTCAGGAGAGGAAATGTACCCATTTCATACTCACATGGAAACCCAGCGGTGCAGCGTGTAGGCTGATTGGGATTATCTGTCATTGTGGAGACTGAAGGCTTTGCCAGTTAGCGGGTCACCTGATGCTGCTCTGCTGCAGGGAGACACACTCCAGCTGAAATATGTGTCAGGACGTATGTGATGGGAGCAGAATTCACAAACAAAAACCACGGCACGTAGACAGTTGGGAGGTAGCGTGGATCATGAAGGAGAAAGACAGGGGAACAAATAACATTATCATTTTGACAAGCAGGAAGCAGTAAATTGAAATAAGGAAGGCATCGAGCATCAGTCAAGTTCACATCACTAACTACAGCGCCGCTTTGGTGCCAGAAGCCAAAATCTGATGCAACATCTGTTGACAGTTGACTTGCCTCTCCACATGCACTTTGTAATCATCACCTTCTTACATCAGGAGTCAGTGTAGCATCAGAAGCAGCTGAGATAGTCACATTTTGAGGAGCGGCGACAGATATGGGGAAAAAAAAAAAAAAGTGGGAGGGACAAAAAAGTAGAGCCACTGGCTCATGAAATAAATTGTCCCAATTACAATAAAGTGTGGCTCTTGGTCAGTGTGCACGGCAGGCAGTTCATCTTTATTACAATCAGTTAATGAAAATCAATCCCCCTCCTGATAAACTCTTATCTCCACGGCCTTTGCGCGCCCCTCGTGCGGGGAGATAATAAATTAGGGTAATATTGCCTTTGATGAGGGAGTGAATTGCAAATTATTGTAACTTTCCAAGATTTATGATGCAGATGCTTAATTTCCGAGCTGGGTTTTTCGGGGCGTCAGGGTGCCGGGGGGCCATTTGTTAAAAGTTTGGTGACACGGGCTCGTTAATAAAAATACACACACAGACAACCAGGTGTTCTCAGCTGTTCTCTACTGTTACAGTAGCAGAGGAAACACTGCTGAAGTGGCAGGAAGTCTCAGCTCGTGTAGGATTTGCAGGCCGTCTGTGTTTTACCTTTAACAGCGGATACATGTGAAGAGGCAGAAACCCATGGGATGCAACGTGTTTACTAAAGTAGGACTGCCAATCATACAGTGTTATCCCCCACCCCTCCACCCCTTCCCCAATCTCTATCACACGAGCCAGGAGCATATGATTTGATATGTAGGTCAATACCCATTCTGGAGCGAGCCAGTGGGTGAGATATGTCTAGTTGCTCGCTGTCACTCTGATTATTGAGGAGACACAGAAAGATTGAGTTGGTCAGGTATGAGAGAGCCTGCGGTATGAGATAGCTGTATAATCGCTCCGACTAGAGCGGTCTAAAAACCACACACACATACACACAGGCACACTGAGAAATGAGTAACTTCTCGCTCTCTGTTCTGCAGCAGTGACCCATGTAACAGGGTGTAATGTATGTGTATGTTGAACGTCTTCTATTCGGTGCAACAATCAGACTCTGAGTGCATCATTAAGCAAAATGCTTCAGTGAGAGGAGGTTGGGGGGGTCTTACGAGTCAACAGGAGCTGCTGGAATGATGCAAGGTGATCGTTTAAGGAGACACTTGTGAGACTGAAGGCAAACTCAATCTCACAGCTGCAGGTGAATGAGTTTACAGCGATGGCTGACCAACATCACATGCAGGGGCAAAAGTTTCGCTTCAAGATTTGGGGAGACATGAAACAGGTGGTTTGGGACTCCTCTTACAGGAAATTTGGAGTGTCAAACATTTAATTTCCTGCCCTCTTGTGAAATTTTCTACACAAATTTGTCCTTCTCTGCATTAATTTAAGGTAGAAATGTCTTTAATTTTATCAATATTCCCCTGAGACCATGTGTCCTCTTGTGAGGACATCACATTTTAGGTTTGCTGCACCCTATACTTTATTCTGCCCAATTTAGCACATGGCCTACGCCATTGTGCATTTATACTTGTGCAGTAGTGTGTCTGTGTCACTCTGCAGTTACACCTCCAAAACACTAGTCAGCGGCAGGGTTTCTGTGAAGTTTAGTTGATTCAAAACACACATTAAACATGGCAAAATAGAGACAATTTCAAACACAATTACACAAATTGGCTTCACTGTAACTCGCAGCATTCACAGATAAAGCACTTGTCTTTATCTTTCCCCACAAATGCAACATGCTAATGTTTTTAGCACAAGCCTATGGCATTTTACATTGTATAAATTAGCCTAGCATCTAGCAAACTTTCCTCTTCTCATATGAAGCCTGGGACAACAGCAACATTTAACAAAGGTAATGTTACAAAATTCGGCTTCGTTACAACTCACAACATTCACTGACAAAACAAGAGTCTTTTGCTAAACACGTTTTCCAAACAAATACAACATGCTAACGTTATCAGTACAAGCCTATGGCATTTTACATTGTATAAATTAGCCTAGCAGCTAGCGAACTTTCCTCTTCTCAAATTAAGCCAGGGACAACAGCATTTAACAAAGGTAATGTTACAAAATTCGGCCCCATTACAACTCACAAGGTTCACTGACAAAACAACTGTCTTATACTAAACACGTTTTCCAAACAAATGTGACATGCTAATGATATTAGCGCAAGCCTATGGCATTTTACATTGTATAAATTAGCCTAGCAGCTAGCAAACTTTTCTCTTCTCATATGAAGCCAGGAACAACAGCAACATTTACAAAATTTGGCTCCATTACAACTCACAAGGTTCACCAATAAAACAACTGTCTTTTACTAAACATGTTTTCCAAACAAATACAACATGCTTACGTTATTAGCAGGAGCCTAAGGCCACAGTAGCAGTAAGAGCACAATACATCACTTCATGTAAAAACAAGATGGCGGCCGTCTCTGCCAAGTCAGTCTGCAGCCGATTTTTAACGTTGAAACTTGTTTATTTGTGATTGATGGTGTTTGTAGCTTGACATGGCAACAAATTTGACCAATTTTAGCTACAGTAACAAGCTAAGACACTGTTGAGTAGGAAGTATCCGTTCGAAGACATTGGGTCACAGGACACAGGGACTTTATTGTTGTCTGGTTTGAGGACAGAGGACAGGACTTTACTATTGATGACAATGTTTAGTTTTTCATACTTAAAGGGCTCTTCTGATCCCAAATATCTAGGAGAAAAGGGTCTCGGGAGGATATAAAAGTGCTTCTTTCATGTTTTTATTTGGAGGGACAAATTCACATGGCCTCAATATTGAGGGAGCGTATACCTATGATCACGTGCATCATTAAATCAAGTCTAAACTGCATAATATACTGTTTGCAACTAATGTCGGATATTTTCCACACTTGCTACAGTCACTTCATGTCCTTTCCTCAATCTGTTATAATTATTATCATATAATATGAACCTGAGGCCTCCAGCATCCTCTCTAACTGGACGTATGGCACCTTAAATATCAATATCAAAGTAATTTTGAGCCCCATAATGCTCTGAGCGCTTGATCATCTCGTGATACGAAAGTCTCTCCTCATCAAGGCCACCTCATTTAGGTCTAAGGAACATCTTGTATTAAGACAGCCATCAATCTATCCATTATCAATCAAGGAGAGGACTCACACACCACTATCTATTTATCTTGCCAAGTGCTCTATTAATATCAAATTAATTTCCCCATTGAGAGTATCAATCACTCAAGCAGTTTTTTCTCAACTCATTAGCTTGGTAATTGTCCTTGTTTACGGGGGAAAGTCAAGACAGGATGGCTCAAAGAGGCTGGTCGAGCAATCTATGCAGGCTTGGGCAGTTTCGCTGCAAACGTGTGATACATCCTCTGTAGATTTTTATTTTGCATCTCCAGTTTTTAAAAAGTAGAAGTTTCCAGTGTCAATCTTTGTTTTAAAAAAAGGAGCTTCCATGTTCAGAAGTTGTCACCTTCTTTCAACAGACTGCGAGGGCGCTCTCACATGGGGTTATTATATAAGGCTGGTGCTGCCTGACAGTGCTGTCAGATGGCTGCATCTCAACAGACGACATCAATCAAGAGCAGGCTCGGAGCTTTTTAGCTTTGTTTCACATTCAAAAGAAACTGGAAGGACACACAAACACGGCTTATATGTCATCAGCTCAGTTTACAGCACATTTAGAGCAATCATTACGCATCAAGGTGAGCTCAGCTCTTTTGCTTTAAGTAAAAGGACCAATACAATAATGCAAAAATACTCCACAGCAAGTGAAGGTCCTGCATTCAAATCCCCAGTCCCCTCCAGTAGAAGTACAGGAGTACTGCCAGCAGAATGTACTTAAAGTAGTGGCTCAGCAGGAAAGTCTCCCCTGTGTCTGCTGTATTTATTATATTTGACATTATTAGATTGTTGTTACTGATGCAACAAGGTGTAAGCAGCGTTTTGCTGCTGTAGCTGCTCATGTACAATTAGCTAGTTTGGTCCAGTGTTCCTTAACATAGGGGTCGAGCCCCTGCAAAGGGTCACAAGATGAATCTGAGGGGTCGTGAGATGATTAGTGGGAGAGGAGAAAAAGTTCTGATGCACAAGCTTGTTTCAAGTGTGTTTCTAATATTTGCTTTTTGAGGGAATGTCAGATAATTTTTCCTCTTTTGGTCTCAAACATGGCGGGGTCACGGACTAGACACTGCTTTTTTGTAAGGAGTCAAAGCATGGGAACTACTGATTACAATTTAAATCATGTTTTGTATTTTATAGCGAAGTCAGCAGTGAAAGCCACGCATGGGTGTGTGTCAGGTGTGCTGTGGAGGTGCTGAAGGTGCAAACCATGAGCAGTGATGCCAGGTGGATGTCCCAGAAGGCCCAGGTGAGCTCAATCAAGACAACGACCCTCCCACGTCAACCACCTGCCTGATGAGGCTGGCTGGAACATTACAAGGTTTTTACATGTGAGATCACAATCTGAAAAGTAACTATACTTAGAGATATACGTGGTGGAGTGCAATATTTTTGAGTAAAGCATACAGTAGCAGGAAACAGAAATACTCAAAGTACATCAAGATTGTGCCTTAGTACAGTACTCAAGTACAGTTTTTACCACCAGTCCCCCTCTCCTCATCCCTCTCCATCTCTCAACTGTCCTCCTCATATTAAGAACGAGGTGATGAAGTCACCCAAGGAAGACTTGATTTAGGACATGAGGGTGCTGAGCATGTAACGGGTGAAAATGGTGACACGTTTCATTGGCCAGCTCCTTCCTAACCACGCGGCTCACTGCGCCGTTGTCTTTATTTGAAGAAATGGGACACAGAGAGATTAAGTATGATTGCATGTGTGACGAAACATTCTGTCACTCAGAGTAATAAAAGCACCAAGACACTTTCAACTTAATTCAAGATATAAATTAAATCTACATCTACTAATTATAGCACATTAATTCTTAATGTCTTCATAAGGAGTGTGCAGGAGCTTTCTTAATTGCATTTTTGATGGCGATAAAAAACTGATCACATCCCTCTTTCTAATCAGAGCGCTCATTGTTCGTGTATAGTGCAAATATCAGCACCGTGCGTGTGTGTTGACTCTAACCTGGTGTTAAACCACAGACTAAATCCTATTTGGAGCCATGCAGCGCTCTGGCAGACAAAAGCAAAGCCAGCAGCCAGCTCAGCACTCAGAGGTAACATTTACACAGGGGACTGAGAACATACTGTGGATCCCTACAGCTACACAGCCAGCTTGTCAAAACTGTCTGTATACTACGAGCTGTCAGGCCTTATGGACTGAGGACCCCATCAGGACATAAGTAGCATTACAAGTACACACTTAGGAAACACTGTCACTGTAAAACACTGTATTAATTCTTGAAAGCTTTTGTGTTTTTCTCATCATATTATGTGTTGTGTCTTGACCCAGAGACAGTAAATGTGTTTCCATATTAAGGTTCATGTACACACCTGTTCACCATGATATTCATATGATGAAAAAACAAAATTAAAATACAGTCTTTACCTTTCCCGATACCAATTCTGATACTTGAACTTGCGAATCATCTGAGTATCAATCCAATACCATTGCACTGAAAGAGAAAGCCTGTACACCACTAACCCTGTATGGATGTGAAAGGCTTTCTGTCATTATATGGCGCGACTCTACACCAAGAGTGTCAAAGATAGGGCCCGTGGGCCAGAATTGGCCCACCAGAGTCCAATCCGGCCCACTGGATGGCTAGACTATGAGGTGCCAGGTTTCAGGAGCAAGTTAAACAATGTCAAATTCATATAAAATTCTGCTTCAGAGGATTTTCCACCCTGACCAGAATACAGATCTCTGATATAACAATGAATACTTACGGTGACCATGTTTATAGATACTGAACACTGCCCTAAAAATAGTCAGACATCTAGGCTTCTCATCTGTTGTGTAACAGGATGAACATCTACAGAATGTACTTGTAATTCTTTACACAAAAAAAGGGAAAATATTGGAGCTGATGTTACCTACTATTCAATTGTTTATTGGTCTGGCCCATCTGAAATCAAATTGGGCTGTATGTGGCCCGTGAACTAAGATTAGTTTGACACCCCTGCTCTGAACCGTTGGTACTTTCCAGTTTAAAATATTGCCAAATTGCTGATATTTTGCTTACGTCTTACGTTACACTATTTACGGGAGGTCAATTCGTCCTCACCACTATGAAACAGTAGTTGCCAGTGGCTGCGCAGTGCAACTTCCTGTGTAGGATACTGTTTTGGAGCAGCAAGAAATATTGATACAGTACAGGGTGCAGTGGTTAGCATTGTAGCCTCACAGCAAGAGGGTTCACAGTTCGAATCCTGGGTGAGGGAGCCCTTCTGTGCGGAGTTTCCTCCCACAGTCCAAAGACATGCAGGTTACTTGGTGACTCTAAATTGTCCGTAAGTGTGAATGGTTGTCTGTCTCTATGTGTCAGCCCTGTGATATTCTGGTGACCTGTCCAGGGTGTACTCCGCCTCTCGCCCAATGTCAGCTGGGATAGGCTCCAGCCCCCCCGCGACCCCTAACAGGATTAGTGGTAACAGAAAAATTCATGAATAAATGTGGTATTAAATTGGTGGATTGGCTCGCATACTCGCCGATACCCGATCCAGGATTTTAAGCAGCATCTGAGGCATTTCTAATACCAGCATCGTAGCAACTCTTGAAAAAACATGAACAAAAGAGGAAAAACAGACCTTGGTCCGGAGTGTCCAACACTTTAATACAGAAAATTACAAACACATATTAGTTTACTTTTCTTACAATGTCTCAAAATAACCTACTAAACACAACAAATGTAAAACATATTACAGTTAAAACATCTATACACAGGCAAATGTACACAATATAAAACACATATATACACTCTTTTAATATATTATTATATAAAGATTTGTGTTTTTTTTTTTTTTTCCTTTAAAACTGGAAGCCAAACAGCTTGAAGAGGGAGTGTTTCACAGAAGAAGATGAGTGTTGAATATCACACTGACACATCATATATTATGGATAGGTAGTTTTTACATACAGTTGTTGGATCCTGTGTATTTAGCACGCCAAATTTATGAGATAACAGTTGAAAGAGACAAAGAAATAACACTTGAGTACACGTAACTTGCTGTTAGAACCGTTAAGTGCTGTTGATATGATTGGATTATACAGGATCTGGAAGCCACGTTGCTCTGCACAAGAGCAGCTTACATACAGTATGGAGTCACATGGGCAGCTTCATACATGCTGGAGTGTTTGGAGGTTGTGCACGACGATGACTTTTCTATTTACAAAAAAAACCTCAATGCTGTTTAGCTGCCGTGACATCAGCACACACAATTATGAGTTTTAAAAGATTTCTGTAAACCAATTAACAGCGAGCATATAGAAACAACGTTATACTGTTGGACCCTAAACCACGTCTGTTTTCAACTGATGATGTGACCCATGTATGAATCCACGGAAGATGTGAAGTGGGAGGACATACCATCCTTTATGAGTGTGAAATCCTTCAAATAACAAAAACAGAAAAAGATCACAACATTCACAAATTGCAAAAAATTCACAAAAAAAATACAAATATATATGTCTGAGCTCTAGTCACTCTTTCCTCAAGCTGGTAATGCTTCCACGTTCTGTTTGTCTCCATGTTTCTCTTTTTTAAATCATTTATATCTATTTTTTTACAAAAGCAGCAGAATGAGGAGTAGGAGTGAGAGCAGGGAGGTGTTTGCTGCTGCCGCTGCAGCTGTCGTGTGTGACGCCCCTCGGTTGTAAAGACGTGGAGTCCTCGGGGAATTCTGCTTCAGTTTACTGGGCGGCAGCGCTTTTAAATCCTCCAGAGCGCCGTAGGCTGCCATGGAGAACTCAGGGTCCCCTGTGGTCAGCAAGTCAAACACACAGGACTGAAAGTACACGTCCTCCACCTGCAGAGTCTCTCTACACTTGGCCGTCGGCCCGCTCCACCGTGTAGACCTGGTGAGGAGGCCTCAGAGGACCCAGCTCTGTGTTGGTGCCCTGCAGGCGGGGCTGCTGGCTCTGACGGCCCAGCGTGTGCTCCTTGATGAGCTCGTTGCGTGGGCAGCCGTGCAGGCAGAGCTGCAGACCGCCATTGTCCTCCGAAAAGTCCAGGGTGTCCTCTGGCATGCGGATGGCAAAGGTCAGGTAGCTGCCTACGCGCCTGACGATGATAGAAGTGCCGATGTAACGGGCCTGTATCTTCACCTGCCGGCCCACCCCGGAGCCGCCGCGCTCTACGATGGTCAGGCTGCCGCTCTCGCCACCACTGCGAGTCCCATCCTGAAAGGCCAGCGGCAGATCCTCTGTGGTGGCCTGGTAGACCTTCTGATCTGTGCAGCCGTGGAAAGACTTGAAGATCACTGTGATCTGAAACAAGAGGAAAACATAAGATTAGCATTCATTTTATATCAGTATTGATAATTCTTCAACACACAGAGTCAAGCGTCTTTGCTTAGATGTGATTATAACTACACCATGTTGCCCCACTTAATCTTAAATAAGGGCAGTACCAATTACGGCCACAAGGTGGCAGCAGGAAACCAAACATTGTAACCGCTGTGGAAGGTGTTGATGGGCCACACTGGTCTTTTTACAGAGTGACAGTGATTGCTGTCAGTGGTCTTCTGAATTGTTACCACCCAAAGAGAAAACTGCTAAAATAAACCGCAATTACAATCATTGTGTGGTCTTCACTGACACCTTTCCTTTCTTACCTAAGACAAATTACTAAAACTGAAGGCAATAATTCCACTAGCCTTCCCCGAATGTTGGCTCAAACAACACCGTTTCATAACAGCCTCAAAAGCCCCATGCATCTTCCAACACTTTTCCTACACTGGCACGAGTGCTCGCTCAATGACTGACTGTGATTTGTATTCCAGCTGAGCTTTGAAAAATTGGGGCCTAACCTCTGTTTCTTCAAAGTATCTTGACAAAGCGGTGGCTGTGGTTACGTTTACACTTAACGGGGATACCGTATTTGATGGATGATTTCCTGTCTTAAGTCTGGCAGTTGCAAACAACTCCAAAAGCATGATGGGGGCATGTGGGTGCTGGCACAGATGTACCCACACTACAGGTTTGCATTAGGCTGCACAGCCAGAACACAATGAGAGTTTGCTGTGAAATCCCTTGCACAATGTTACAGTTTATTGTTCTGTATCGCTGGTTTTTAAGCAGGGTAATATAAATTGGCAAGTGTAGGGAAGATAAGTGACATTATCTGACTGTGGGAAACAAAATTATTTACTATTTATGCACACGAGTCTCATAAAAGCAGCTTAATTGACCTATTTTAATGAACACAATCTGACACAATGGTGAGCCTATACCAACGTGGCTTTCAGTACCAAACAAAGATAGACCTGATAAAAGTGTTACCAATTCCAAAACATCTAGAGCATGACAAACCACCCTATTTCATTAACAGAATCAAAAAACCCTCACTGCTGTCCAATTATTCCCTTATTTTTCCACATTATTCCATATTTACACAAAAAGCACCCAGTTAATTATTTGACCAGAGGGGTGAAAAAACATTCCAGATCGTGGCGGTGGAGGAAAATGTTTGAGTGAGCGTTAATCACTACCATATGACCACCCATGTGTTAAAGGTAGAGCGCTCAAGCATGTCTGTGATTCAACACCGCTGAAGGACTCCCCTCCTCTCTCTTTTCCCTCATAGATCTGAAGGAGCTCCAAGACAAGAGGAATGCTGGAGGCTCGAGAGGCACCGTGGAATGACGATTAACTTCACATGTTGATACTTTATGGCAATACTTGAGCGAGCAAGCCAGCGCTCAGAAACAGCCTCCTCATATTGGCCATTACTTTCAAACTTAAAACCAGAGTGTTCTTTTTAATATTGTCGTGGGTCGTTGTCGTGAGAAAGGCGCTGCTCCCTCCCTGAGGGGTTGTAAAATAAATCTGAGGAGCCGTGATTTTGTTTGTTTTTGCCAGATTTTTCTTTAATCTTTTCTTCCTCCAGCGCAATCTTGGAGGAGATTTAGCTATTCAGGCCTTTAAAATGTATTCAAATGAAACAATGTGAGAGAAGCAAATTAAAACTTAGGGACATATGCAAAATGTGAGAGGGTTTGCAAGCAGACTTTACTTCATTTTAAGGGGTCACATGCCCAAAAAAGTTGAGAAGCACTGCTTTATAGTCGGGCTGCAACTAACATTTATTTATATTATCGATTTATCTTCCAACAGTTCTCTCAATTTTACTCGCTTAATTGTTTTTCTATGAAATGTCTTAAAGTTCTCAAAAGTATCAGCGTCCACAGTCTTCATTTTGCTTGTTGAGTAGCTCAAAATTTAGAGTAAACTATCACACGTGAAAAAGACCAGCAGCAAATCCTCACATCTATGAATGTGAATCTACAGAATATGTGATATTTATGCTTTAAAAATTACCAAAATTATTGGGCGATTATCAAAATAGTAGTTGATTAATGTTCTGTCAATCAACTAATCGAATAATCGTCTGATCACTGCAGCTCTACTGGACACCCATCCTTACCTTGCTGGTTGCCGTGGCGCTGGAACCCAGGACAACAGGCACGTTGGTCACCTGCACCGACAGGAAGCGGTTGTCAATCAGAGGCCACGCCCCTTCCACCTTGCAGGTCTGAAATTCATCTCGGAAAGTCCGTAGGTGCGGGTCTCCGAATAATCCACAGTGGGCGTATTTCTTCTGCTGCCCGGCCGAGCCCGACACTAGGACCCGATTCTCATAGTCGCACAGCTCTGACACGGCTGGGCGAGATGTACTGGGGACCTTGGCGGAGGAGGTGGGCCCATCGCTGGAGCAGTTATGCTGAGAGAATAACTCCTTAATGCGGAAGACGGCTGAGTGGTAGACCAGGTCGCCCCTGCAGCTGCGCGCCTGCCGCCGGGTGCACAAAGCGTAGGCCCGCAAGGCGATGCAGTAGTCCACATCCATAGCCACGTCCTCCTGCAGACCACTAGAGGGTGAGGTAGAAGCCACATACTCTGCGTTGCAGCGCTGGATTCGACACTGCTGGCAGTGAGCTGGAAAATGAAAACAATGAGCATCAATATTTTGTACTGTGATGTCATAATGCATCAACATTACTGTGAAAGTGTTTGCTTCTTATTTTCAGTAGTGACCTCCCTCTCTGCTGAAATGTTGCTGACTGGATCTTTCAATCTCAACAAAAAACTGCTTTCTCCTAATCTTAAAATCCATCTGACATTTACAGATACATTACCTCAGCACAGTGCACGAGGCAGTGGAGTCAAAACTTTTCCACTATCAAGTTTAGCTCAATCAGGAGAGCCATTAAAACCCAAATGCGTGAGCTCACGAGGCCATGATCCCACACTGTGCTCCAGAGTCAGTCAAATCTTATTTCCCCCAACTAGCCCTCACAGAAATAGCATGTAGCCTCACTGTAGGAGGAAACCAACCTGTGTTAGTTTGCCTCAGGGTGTTGAATGTGGTTTGGCTGTTGCTGGGGTAATTGAAGTCCATTAAGCTACACTGCATGGCACGGCAGGGCTCGGTGTACGGGGGCAGCTAACTTCAAGAGGATCACAAGAGGAGCATCACAAAGAGTCACACTTGTTCAGCAAGTCGGGAAACAAAGTGGAAGCTCGAGGGTGGATGGTGGGGGCTGTGGAGCTCAGCGTGTAATATTTGGGTGGTATCGCCTGAATCTGGGGCTTCCTGTTAAGTTATGACTCACAAGCGGGACATTTATTATCAAGGAAAACAAAGAACTACAACTATTTCTGTGGGAAGTCAAAGTGTGGATATTCATCAAGCTCGTTTCTGTGTTGTCTCATCATATGCTGACTGACTCCTGCTGTGTTATGGATTGAGTTTCCACTTCAGATCAGCATCAGCCAGCATTCACAACACATACATCACTTCTACAGCAAAAAAAACGGGATCAGTTGCAACACACTGCTCCTCTACAGCAACAGAATACTCCTCGCTTTACTCCAAAGCTCCATCTAATCTCCCCAACAGCGTGGACAAAGACAACAAGATAAGCAGGAAGATTTCACACCAGTGCACATGAATATTTTTGCACCGTTTCTTCCCTTTCACATGCGTCTGATGCGCCAGAGGGGGGCATGACAGATGATTAATGCATCTCACAGTCGCCGCACTTCAACACGAGCTCTGATAAAAAACTGAGATGGAGTGCGAGAGGTCAAGTTGGAGGCATTCTGCATCCCTCCTCTGAATTCCAACAGGCCTACCCTGTCTCGCTGCGAGGTCACACAAGTCCGCTGTGATTGACACTTTCTGACAATCACTGCCTACACAGCCATCAACAACCATGCATCTCCCTAAAGGGTCTTTATGCTCCGGCACTTAGTAAGCTACCAACAAGTGTGAGGACCATGTGGGACACATTAGAAGATAGGAGAGGAGCAAGCAAAATGACCACACAAACAGTACATGTATTAGTATATTAGTAGATTTGAGCTAGAGCTAGAAACAAGGACAATGTTTTGCAACAGTTTGGGCCAAGTTTTTAGGTTGTAGACTAACGACAGTCAGCATTTTCACCAACATAGTGCCTTACCAGGTCATAATGTGTACAAAAACAAGGCTACAAACACCTTTAAATCATATTAAACGCTACTTTTTACAATCTGCAAATGACTGCACTTTAAACTGCATAAATTTATGTACTGTGATATTTTTCTCATTTAACAAATAACCTACATTACCATCTGAATGTATTTAAGCAATTATTTTGTGCATATTTCAACCATAACACTGCACTTTAGAAAACTTATTTTAAGAATAACCACAGTAGCCTTAGATATCTTACAGTCTTTAGATATGGCTATCAAGACATGACTTGAAGTTTTCATGTCCCAAATAAATAATATGAAGCCGATTTAAGTTATATTCTGTCACTTGGGAATCTTAAATGCCAGACAACTTTTATACATGTGATTTTACACATTATAGCACAGTGCTGACATTAAACATTTCCATTTTGAAGAGATGCTCTGATAATTATGAGTTTATTATTATTTACATATTACCAGGGGATGCCAGGTGAATTATGCATTTTAACAAAATTAAAAAAGCATATAAACAGCGATGTTTTGATAATAGTTTTTACTAATTTTCATATAGAGTTAGTGCACAACTTTATCTAAGTTTGTTAACACTTAAAAACAAAACAAATGTGAGTCTCAATTGTGTCATAAACACAATATTGGAAACTTATTAGGAGCTGGGCACAAATATGAAATAAATACATTTAAAAATCCAAACAAAACATGCTCCTGAGTTTGATTTTCTGATCTCTAACTGGGATTAAAAGGAGCGACCAACACGTTCAGAGGCCAAAAAGTTGGACCCCATGCATGGTAGCTAACAAAGTTAATAAATGAAGCATGAATAGGGGAAAATACCATGATCCGCTTAACTTAAACTATAAACTAAACAGCCCAGACTATGTGTAACAGCCACACTTATGACTTTAATAGTAACAGTGGGTTTTTGTGTCCGATTAGCGGCGTTTTCTGGTTAAAAAACAAGCTCCGTGGTTTTCTCTTGGTTTGACTGCGGGTGCTGCTGCTGGACGCCAGAGGCTAGCCTGCTATGCTAACAGGGAGCTAAACCGTTAACTCCACAAAACTTGGCTAAACCTTAAAAGCAGCGGTGTTGGAGTGTTTGCTAAACGTGAAAGGTAATCGGGAATTGCTGATAAGTTGTTTGGTGTAAGTGTTTTGGTGGGAATTGTTGGAAATTTGCTCAAAAAGACGCCCGTAAAGTGAGTTAACTCGTGCTGCTCGGCTAGCAGCGATACAAGTGGCTGGAGGCTGGGATACTCCGCAGCAACAGGACATTACTTTGTCCCCGCAGTGGACGGGATACTTTGAAACAACAGCGACTTTGCGTCTGAATTAAACACCAAAACACGCAAAAGTTAAGTTAGTAGGTGTGAGAGGGGTTTAAGCTAGCAAAGGAGTTTGAGTTCAGCCGCACAACGAGAGTTAAAAGTTAACTTTTTCCACCTCCATTGCGGGGAGAGCGGGACTCAGCTTCGCATGCAGCAGAGGAGTGGAGGAGCACGGATTGGAAAAACACACACACACACACACACAGCAACACTTACCTGGTCGAAACAGCAGCGAAAGTAAAACCATCGTCAACGTTACACAGTCCCAAAGCTGCCGCTTAGCCGTGATTTGTGGTCCGCTTCTCCCCATACCAATCCATTCAGTTAGAATGGAGTTCCTCGACTGCTTCTCATCGACGCTGCGGCTGCGGGAAATCAGACAAAAATTCGTCTTCCTTCGCAGCGCTGTCATTCAAAAGGGGCCCCTGTCTTCAGGGCGGCTCTACGGGGGAGGGGTCTAGAGTGTAGACGGGGCCCAGAGGTGATTGCTGGCCAATGAAACACTAATTATTCACTAACCACTTGATATTTACATGTAGTGGCAATTACTGGGGCTGAGGACAGAGGAAAAGTGCCTCCAACAACAGAGGGGGCGGTGTGAAATTATAATTACCCTGATTATAATTGGAGAATCACAGGGTGCTGTGGTTATAATGGCATTACACCTACCTATTATCTGTGTGTACAATATAGTCATGCTAAGGTTACAACTTGGAGCCATTCACAAGTTTTGTCATCATCTGGGCTGTGTTGGAGAGGCTGTGAACTGGTTGGGGGACTTTACACACATATTTTGGGACTGTCCAAAGATCCTAGACTACTGGAAGAAGATTCAAAGAGATACCAAAAAGTTTGTGGGTGTTGACTTCATCTTAGACCCAGAACTATTCAATTTGGGTATCACACAAACAGGGGAAGGATTATTTTACCAAGGATACTTCTACTATTGTACTATAACAGCCTCCTGACTAATGCAGCATTTATACGTCTGTGCTGAATCGATGCCATAGCTACTCTGTGGCATAACCTACGCCATAGCCTGACGTGCACCTCCCCAGAAATATTTTTGTAAGCTGAAACCATTTCCCTCAGTGAAAACGTAGCTTTTATTTACTCTTACTTCACAAATAAGGATCAATAAATTGTGAAGACAATAAAGCCTCCACAAAAATAGCACTTTAAGTCTTACATGTACCTTATCCTTCAGTGATTTATCCTTCGGGAGTTATCCTGGCTTCATATGAGCTCATTGCTAGGCTAATTTATACAATGTAAAATGCCATAGGCTTGTGCTAATAACGTTAGCATGTTGTATTTGTTTGGGAAACATGTTTAGAATGACAGTTGTTTTGTCAGTGAACCTTGTGAATTGTAACGGAGCCAAATTATGTACCGTTACCTTTGTTAAATGTTGCAGCTGTCCCCGGTTTAATATGAGAAGAGGAAAAGTCCGCTAGCCCCTAGGCTAATTTATACAATGTAAAATGCCATAGGCTTGTGCTAAAAACATTAGCATGTTGTATTTGTAAGTAAAATGTGTCCAGATAAACAAGGGTTTGTCTGTGAATGCTGCGAGTTATAATGAAGCCAATTTGTGTCCTTGTGTGTGAAATTGTCTCTACTAAGCCATGTTTAATGTGTGTTTAATGTGTGTTTAATGTGTGTTTTGAATCAACTAAACTTTACAGCACTTCACAGAAACCCCGCTGCTGCCTAGTGTTGTGGAGGTGTAACTGCAGAGTGACACAGACACACCACCGCACAAGCATAAATGCTCACATTGGCATAGGCGACGTGCGTAGGCTACAGCTAGGGTCTGCCACACAACTATAAATCCCGTTTAAGGCCGCAGCCCCCCAGCATAGCTCAGTGTAGAGATAGGGTAAGAAGTGTCTTTATTATGGAAAAGACCACAGCAAGATTACAGCAATTACATGTGTATTTCCTGTGCTCATTTAACGTATGGGTTTTGTGCCGACATACAAGGGGTACTATGGAAATGATATGACTAGTGTAGATGACTGTTGTTCAATGTGAGCAGGAGAAAACCTAAAACAGGATTAAGTGTGTAAATTTTAATGAAAGCATCTCCTTCATATTGTGTTTCATGTTCTGTGTTTTGTGTATGTTCTGAAGTTAAAAAAAAAAGAAGTTTGCTCATGCAGAACTGAAACAGGCTAGAAATGAAAAGTCTTTGCACTACAAAGCTCTCAGGGACAACTGTCCTGTGTGACTCCTCCTCCTCCTCCTCCTCCTCCTCCTCCTCCTGAGGACAAATGTTAGTGTGTTTTCAGCTTTAAGCTTGATTCTCCCACCTGTTGTTTTCTCACTCCAGATTAAGTGCTTAAATAACAGGTCTGATTGACAATTGTGTGGGCAAACTAACAGATTACTGTAAAACTTCAATTAAAAGCCTCATCCCAATTAAACTTCCATGATGGTGCAGTGCCAGCCAAATGTTTGTAAATGTTGGTGTGCCTACCTGTCCTGCTTTAATATGAACTCTTATATATCAATCTTATATATCGATATACCGTACCATGCTTAAATCACTTAAATCAACAGGCCATTTGGGACAGCCGTCTGTATGGGACAGGCCTTTAAATTACTTTAACACAAAGCTGTTGCTCAGCATAGATGGGAAAATCTAATTGTTTATTTAAACCAGTGTGATTATTACTTGTTAAAATTAGGCTTTTTTTCAACTGGCACTGGCAAAGTGACTCTGGGAGTGAATAGTGTTAACGTTAGCTGATTCAGGAAATGAATTGATTCCTGGCACACTTTTTCAGTAGCACAGTTTTTAATCTTTTGGGGAAGGTATCAAGTACTCTCAAGTCAAAAGGCTCAAGTCCAAGTGAAGCCACAAGTCACTGATGTCAGAGTCCAAGCTGAGTCACAAGTATTTATGTTTTTGTCAAGACAAAGTCGTTAAATTTGTGGCTGGAGATTCGAGTCCGAGTCAGGTGACTTGTGTCCAGCAAGATTACTGTAAAACTTAAATTAATAGCCTGGGCTATTATTTGCTTAAATCACTGATATCATAAATGAATGATTCATAATTGATATATTGTCTGAAGCCTATTTTCTGTACAAGTTATATTCGTACTGATTTAAATAAACCATTTTTCCCATCTTTCCTGAGACACAGTTTTATGTGAGAAGAATTAAAGGACAGTCCCAAATATAGGCCCAGGTTATTAATTTAAGTTTTACGGTATGTCTTGCTGGACACAAGTCACCTGACTTGGACTCGATTCTCCAGTCACACATGCAGACTTTAGACTCAACTTTATGAAATCCAAAATACTTGTGACTCAGCTTAGACTCTGACATCAGTGACTTGTAATTTCACTCGGACTTGAGCCTTTTTGACTTGAGAGTACTTGATACCTTCCCCAAAAGATTAAAAACTATCGTATTGAAAAAGTGTGCCAGGAATCAATGAATTTCCCCTTATTTCCTGAATCACCTAACGTTAACACTATTCACTCCCGGCAATTTAACACTTAATTCCCCAGGTCTGCTTCGTTTGAACAGTCTGATAACATCCAGTCAAGTTGCAGGAGAAAACCATAAAGAACTAATGTTACATTACTGAGTGCCAGTTGGAAAAAAATAGATACTCTGTGTACAAATACTAGGTGGTAAGTTGCACGAAGAATAGTAAGTTAAATCAAATATTAACATAGTTAATAAACTATGTTTAGCTAACATTAACCTGACAGCTAAGTTACCTTTACACAAACTTATTTAAACAAATAAATGCAAGTTTTAAAAAGCATTCATGATTTGCTATGTTGTTAAGGCGGATTTAAATTTGGTGAAGAGCGCAAGATGAATTTTTTAGGACTCAAAACACAAAGTTCAGGATTTGGGACTTGTTAGTCTTGACTTGTGAATTGACAAAACAATGACTTGGTCGCCCCTCTGTCACATAGTTTATCTAAGAAATAAATGCAGGAACTGATACATGTATAACAGGTGCATTATTTTGAAGGTAGAATTGGCATTGACTACACAGTAATGGCTGAGGGTGAGAAGAAATATATGTTAACATAACCTATAATGATGTATAATATGTGATTTTCTCCATTACAGTGATTAGCTTTTATACTAGAGGTCAATAAATACCCTCTGTAGTCATTTTCTTGGTGACAAAGTGGCCTTTTATCTGCCATAAGACATGGATTTTGTCTGGTTTTGTCACTTAACAAAATTCAGAGAAAATACTCTGACTCAATTATTTTCTCCCACCAAATCTCGGCGCACTATTCATTTTTCCATTACATTTTCAGTTAGCAACTTGCATGTTACTCTTTTCCTTTTGTGGCCAACTTTCCATCTCTCTCACCTCCTTCAACGACACTCCGTCTTTCATTTGCACAGCTGCTGGGAGGCCGGACCATCTGCAAGGCACACACACTCACCAGCTTTCAGCCCTTTTTTCCTGAGGCACACTCTGCGGTTTTTGTGCCATGCAAATAAAGAAATTTAATGCACCGACCAATTACTGAATAAAATATTGGTATTAAGAAAATCAACAGTCGCACCTTGTGCAATTTCTAGAATGAGAATAAAAGTTAAAGCTTTGTTTTGGTGCAGCTGGAACATTTGGCTTGTAGCTGTGGGTCTCCCTCTGCGCCTCCCTCCTGACTTTATGAGAGAGAAGTGAACCCAGACAGTTATTGGATCACTGGTTTTTCTATACACATGCAGGCTCCTCCGGCCACACAATTGTGTGATTCAGGTGGCCTGTCAGTCTTGTGAAAGGTCTTCACAGGCCCATGTTGATGTGGGGCTGATATATATAGTGGAGGGGGAAACGAAGACAGCTCAACCCAAGTGGAACGTTTGGATTGTTCTGAGCTGCCAGAAGGGCCTCTGTCACACTGGGTCCACTGTGCCAAGTTTACCCCCCCAGAGGGCTCTACCTTACTCTGTTTGTTCAGCTAATTTTGGAGGCTTGGTTGGTTGATCTGCTTTATGGCTGTGCTTTATGGTCACATTTTAAATCCCATCAAACAGGTTACACTTCGTATTCCCCGTGACAACTTGGACATGGGGCAGTGAGGCAGTGAAGGAGGGAGATGTGTTGATGTTGTGGATATACTGTACAGCAAATTAGAATTAATTCCTGCAGGGTATGCCTCACCTGTTACAGTGTGTGTCTTCAGGAGTGAGTGGTGACATTTCCTGCAGAAGAAAACACATTATTTACTTCAATTTATAACACCTAAATATCAAAAACTGCTCAGTCTTAGTGATAGAAATAATCAATCTGCATGCCTAATGTGTTACATAAAGATAAAAGACAACCAAATCAAAGCCATAGTTTCACTCAGGGAGCTGCTGTCTACTAAATGAGCTGAGGGTCCACACTGCGGGACTGATGACCACTGAAGCAAACAGTTAATTGATCCAGGTGGACGGTAAGGATGAATTCAGCACATGAAAGAAACTCAGAGACCGCCTGTCAGGCTTGATGGGCGGAGAAAGACCTCTTTCTTCCCATGTTTCCTTATGAGCGTATTGCATTGCATGACCCAGCAATATGAACATACTACCAACTCTAAAGCAAGTCAGACAGAGGAGGAGAGTGGCTGCGCTATTAGGGCGTACATCAGGTAAAAACAAGGCTGATATATTTCTCCTGTTGACAGTGGATCGCTTGTTCTGTCACAATAGGAGAAAAGAAAGAGGCAGTTTTTGTGGACCTCAGAAAGAAAACCAAAGTGTCGGACAAACATTAAGAATATCTGACAGAAAACAAGAACAGAGCACCTAAAAGCAGTGCGACGTAAAGATAAAGAATGTTGAGAGTGAAGCAAAAGAGAGTGAGAAAGAAAGAATGGGAGAAAGGGGGGAAGGGAGAAGGAAGGGGGAGAAAAAAGAGGGAGTGAGGGATTGGGTTTCCTCTGACTGTGTGTCTGGGCAGCTCCACATGTTCCTCATTAAGGTCCTCACACTGTGGGACCAGCTCCACACCGGGATGCTTGTTTTTGTTATTAGGCCCAACGTGCTGTGGTCTGGTGGAAGCCCGAAAAACAGGGCCAGTCCGGGACCATCTCCTCAGCTCACTGTCCTCAAACCGAGGAAAAAATAACTGCAGTGACCTCACGTATCTACACTGCAACATGGTAGGCATACAGCGCTCTTTAGAAACCTATCTGATCTGATAAAGAATCTGCACTGCACTTTTTAAACGTGTAAATACAAAGCTGCCTAATTGCACAACCCTGAGCCATCTGTTCTCTCTATCATCAGAAGCTGTCAACAATTGCGTTTCTCCGGAAATGCAATGTTTACAAAATCATAAAAAAGTACAGTTGCAGGAAGTGGTTGATGTGTCATGCTTCTGATTTTTGTTCAATTTCATGCCCATCTAGAGTCGCCAACTGAGACATGTATCATGTTTCTTCTAGGGGCTGATAACATCAGAGATTGGGATCAGAAGTAGCACGCGCCCTCTGTAGCCTCCGCTAGCACCACACGGTTGCAATAGAAGAGACAAGCTTATTGAATTTTAAACAGGAACCAGAGCAAATTGACTGTTTTTTTTTTGGTTTTTTTTTTGCTGAGGGCCCGTGTCTGAAATGAAGTGGCCTATAGCGCAGCTGAGACAGAGAGTGAGAGGGAGATGGAGAGAGATGCAGAGAGCAAGTGTGTCTGGTTCAGGCCTCTCACTGTTAGAGGGGATCTGTTATCTCAGCAGAGATAAGGGAAACTGTGGTGTGAGTGTATACGGGGCAGCGCTGATAGCATCTCCACTCAAGGATCCCACTTACGGCACCCTGATTGATAGCTGACAGCACACACAGGGGGGCTTTTGGAGTGTTTTTGTAGGTACCCCTCAATAGGTATCCATGCAGGCATCTGTTTACCAAGTTTCTTTGGATCTTTGTCTCTAAGTAAACAGGAATTATCACACTTGCATGTCATCTGAGAAGAAAGTCTGCCAGTCGGGGCTCTGCACTGCCTGAAATCTGAACTTCTGAGGATAAGGGAGGATTAATTTTTATTCATTATTTTCAGTATAAAATAAATAATTTCTTTCTAACTCACTCTTTTCTGTTTGGTCTGAACCAAACTTGTCTCTTCTTCCTCCCTTCTTTCTCACAGAACAAATGTTGACACAGCGTCAAGCCCCGTGCTCATGAATAGACAGTCAACTGACAGGTAACCCTAGCTCCGGGGTCGCAGGGTCATCCCAGCCTGATGAGGGATGATGGGTAAAATAAATGGAGAGCAGCACACAGAGGGACCTCTGATGTCCTCGGCCTAAAGGGAGAGAGTTCAGAGCCATTTGACCTCTGACCCAAACCCTGCATATGTGTTTGTGTATGTTTTGAGGGATAAGCCTCTCCCCAAACTCGAACGCTCCAATATTTTTCTGC
Source organism: Cephalopholis sonnerati (assembly GCA_019142605.1). Lineage (NCBI taxonomy): Eukaryota > Metazoa > Chordata > Actinopteri > Perciformes > Serranidae > Cephalopholis > Cephalopholis sonnerati. Next base: position 19,987,863 of record JAGQAX010000006.1, read on the forward strand.
TTTTTTTTTAAACCCGTCCTGAGTGTTTTTGTCCAAACTAATAAATCAAGTAGCAAAAACAGTTCAATGTATGGCTCCACTGAGCAGCCCGTGGAGCTTATTCCAATGCATAACTTTGTTTGAACATGCCTCGTCTTTCTCTTTTCATGACGACACTCCCACGCTTCGAGTCACCTGGGCCATGATGCATTATGGAAACAGGCAACAAATTGCTTTGTAACGACCTATGACAACTCTCTTTGCTCCCAGAAAACTGAAATGTTAGTGATACCTCTGCGCCTGGCCAGCCTGAAGAATGGATATTTTCAACCCATTATTTTTCAACTTTCAGTTTGAGCATGGGTGTGAAAGCATGCTCCTACTATGCAGAAAATGTGCTCTCGTTTAGATTATACTTTGTGGTTTAAATGTTTGTTTACCAAGAAATAAAGCCTGCTAGTGTGTTTGCTAGTGCTCAAGTACACCTTAAAATACAAAGCGACATATGAGCATGCTATCACTAAGACTTCAGGAATTCTCCTGTTTCTTTTTCTGTCTTTTTAAATAAATAAATCTCAAGCAGGTGGTAAATATTTTCGGGAATCATAGAGTTGGATCTTTAAGTCCCTTCTGAAATCTTTAGCCCGATGAGTGGCGTCTTAAAAGCTGGTTTAGGTTTTTCTGCTGTGTACTCTCAAGCGTGTGCCCTTTACACCTGGCAGCTCGATCCTTAATCTGCAGATGCATTCGTGATAGAGCGTGTCCTTCAGTTAGGCTGCAACAGTTGGTATTGTTTCTGCCCCGGCTCACCCTGAACCAGGAATAGATGGATAGACAATAACTCATGAGTGTATAATTTTAGCCATTCTGATCCACCAGATTTTAGCCAAGAAGGCATTCGGAGAATGTTCCCTGCTGCTTGAGCTGATTTAAGGCAGTGAAACATGGAGGAACATGGCAAGGGTGTACACTTCTACCAATCAAGTATGATTGACTCACTGCCATGTACTCTGAGCGCCGCGGATCTGTTAGGTGGAGAAAAGTCCACACGAAGTGCTGGGAAATTGATATGGGCTGTTTTTTTTCCCTCTCTTTGCTTTTCAGCAGATGTTTCTCACATTCACATTTTTTTAAAGAAAAAGCCAGGCCTTATATGGGTATATGGGATCATGCATGCCACGCTGTATAGATTCAAACACCCCATCACCTGCTGTGTTTGTGCTGATCAGTTGCTATCATTAACACTCAAATATGTTAGTTAATTACAATATCAGATCTTAAGACAATTATTTTTAGTGGCATTTCAAAGTAAAAGTCACATTTCAAAGCAGTGCAGTAGTATTTCTATCAACATCTTTTTATCACTGTGAAATCTTGATTAGCAACTTCAGGCATGTCTGAATCTGAGGATGTTGTGAGTAATGCCAGAGAGGAGAAAAAAGACACTTACCTCAGATCAGTGTGTTTGTGGTATATGCTGTGTTGTGAATTGGAGCACTGCTCTGACTGGAGTTTGAATTAGCAGACGGCGTTAACCCTCGTTCCCCCTACAACCTCAGCTGGCCAACTAAGAACTCGGGCAGCTACAGGGACAGATAGCCATTTGAATCAAGGCACATGACAACAGCTGTCTGTTTCAAGAATCGGCACTTTGATTAGAGTAGGATGGTAGTGAGCGATGTGGCCTAATTCCCACATATCTGGGTAGGGCACTTCTGAGAATAGAGAGAAGAAAAAAAAGAATGGAAAAAAGATTGAAGCGCAATCACACGCATGCATATTCAGAAACATGCACACTTGCAAACACACCCACACTTATACTTCACTTATGATACTTATATTCACAGATATTCATAGGCTTGAAAGCATGTGTCACACTTGGAAAGCTTCCCATATTCTCCAAAAGTCCATCAAACACACAGACAGAAGGATATGAGTGCAGCCGACCATTGGCCCCAGTGTAAGCTGAGCATTTGTGCAACGTGAATGAGACCTCTGTCTGTTATTACGGTCGATCCTCATCCACTTCTACCGCAGCCCCACCCCTACCGTATCAGTCTCTCTCCTTTTACAGCATTTCTTTATGTGTTTTGGCTTTATTTCTGTTGTCCAAACATAACGAGACTGTTTATGCTTGGTAACAATCACCAAAACACTATGGACCCACAGCTTCACCTACACCCAACTCTTTCATGTGGCGTCACTGTTAAAGCATGATATGAGCAGAATCCACTAACAAGAGGGATCATGCCCCGTAATGTGTGTTTGGTTATCAGTTGGCTGCTGCAAACAGTCTGAGGAGATGTGAATGTGATTAACCTTGCCAGACTGACTCAGCGCACTCGCTCCGGGACATAAGCATGCGTTCCTGGTGATTTATAGATGTGGAGTAGTCAGCCACAAGGCCTCAGGCTGAGGGAGAGAGAGAGCAAAACAACAGTACTTAATTCAAGTCTGACAAATATTCTGCAGGAAATCCATACAGACTGCTCCATCAAATCTTTCAGACCCCCTGGTTCTTCCACAGCTGTAAATTGCAACTTGTAAACTCAAAAGTTCCACATTAACAAAGCTGAAAGGAGAAAAAAAACATTGTCTGCTTTAGTTTACTTTATGCAGTAATACACCATACTGTTTCTGTCTTGCCCAGACAGCATAGAAAATGCATCTTTGCAAGCTCCCTGGGAAATGCGCCTTGGAACAGATGTGAATTTCCAATAAAAGTGATTCTTAATCCTGCATGCATTTTTTAAAGTTGTGAAATTGCAAAATACCTCATAGGCTGAATATGATTCATTCCACATTGTTCTCTCCTCCCTCCCAGAGTTTGCTCTGTCTTTTTAGGCGAGCAGCTGTTCACGCAGACAGCTGCAGCGGCCATTCATTGCGGCCGAGAGGCAATTAAAAAAATCAAGTCAATGTTGTGTTTCAGTTGATCCATTGCTATTTCTACATATAATCCCCTCTCTCATGCCTCCCCTCTCTTTATGTACACACGCACACACCAGCTCTTTCTCAGGCACACACACATGCTCACAGACAATCAAAGAGCGATGACGGTGGGATGGACATTCAGTGTTTTTCGCAAGACAAAAGCCCCAAATTGCAGTGACATGGCACCGTTGGATTTGAGGCATTATTGAGTCCAGAGCTGAGAGGAGCCATGTAATCTCCAAGACTTACTGGTCCACAGATTTTTTCCATATCTTCTTCAGTGGAGGTATGCGGCCACACAAAGTCTGCCTGGCGTCACAGTGGCATTCAGCGGGGAGTTAAATCGAGCTGAGGCCATGCCTTGTGCCACGAGCACTGATGCATTCTTATAGGACCGTGCACACGTAAACACACACATTCATACAAGAGTTTGCATGCCCAGTTGTGCTCTCCTCCACACACACATACACTGTCTATGCCTCCAGTTGTTCACTCCTCTCACGGCACACAGCAGGTGTGAGGCGGAGTGCGATAGAACCGGGCTGGGTGGGGGTGTCTGGGTGATCTGCAGTCTTAAGAACAGCTTTTCTATTGTTTCTAATATGTGTGTGCGTTCGATTTGGAAAATTTAATGGGATTAAGCCATTGGCCATGCACTTTGACTACCAACACAGCACAAGCACAGACTCATTTATGATCCATTATATAATTATATTCACCATATGTTGAAAGATTCTGATGGTTGTTGTTTATTATTTTGGGGCATTTTGAGGATAGTAAACAGAGTAATCCCTCTCCTCACACAGCTCTACACTCATCACCCAACGTGGTGCCAAACTGGCTTGGGTATCAAACCTCTCTGTCAGCTGCAGTCACAAAACAAAGTGATGGCCTTGGGTGAAAGGCCAAGCTCTTTTAGGAGGAGATTTAACAAATCAAATGCATCCTCAAGCTGCCACAGTGTACTGTAGGTGAAGCAGAGGCAGAGGACGGGGTGATGAGAGGACACTAACTAACAAGTCAAGCTGGGACGCAGAACTTCAAACATCAGAAAATTGCAAAACCAAGTAGCAGCAGAAATCTTATATTAGGGCTTAGCCAAGTTATTGTCGTGATTCAGATGCTGGAATTAAAACTAATCCACTGCAAAGAAAGACGATATTCCGTCTAGTATGACAATAATTTGACAGCTCTCCAATACCTACCGAGCTTTACTGAGAAAAGAGAAGTTTTTATTTATGGCATGAAATGCTGAACAAGCTTTTATTTTCCAACTCTCTGGGAATAAACAGCCAGGTGCTGCCAGTTCTTATTGCTGCAACTCATTATTAGTTCTGGAAGAGGAACAAGATCAGATTTTATTTTCCATAACTTTAAGTGAAATGTGCCAGGATTATCATCCATCCACTGTGCACAATTTATTTCACTTTGCAGGAGAACTATCAGGCCTTTGGCTGGAATAGCCATGACCTCTCTTTTTATATCAGCAGCATGAACTAATGATGTTCCAATAAAGTACCCTTCGAATGGTGATTTACGGTGGACTCAAGGTTAAAAAAGGAAAAAAACTCACTGCCTTATTTTCTCTTAACTCTCACAAAATGAAATGGAATTTTAATATGCTGTTGCTGTTTGCTCTCCTGTTTGTCTACCTTGTCTCTCTGTGCATTATTCCTGGCAGACGCCTTCACTTTGTCAGTGCAGCGCATAATTGTCCCTAACCAAAGAGATGATCCACATGATTTATTTGTAATGGCTGGTGCACAGACGCACCATTATATACAGTGAAAGGCAGGCTGCAACCAGCTGTGGAACGACTGTTTCCACACAGAGTGAATATTTTTAAAAAGCGCTCGTCCTATATTCTGAGAAGACGGGAAGTATGGATCATATGGAATGGTGATTTCTGACTTCCTGTGGAGTCTTGTCTAATGATTGCTGGGGATAAAGGGGCCATCATCTTTCCTGCTCCCTCCCTCCACTCCACTCTCCCCCCATACCCGAGCACTTCCTGTCTGCCACATGTGTGCTGCAGCATCCAGACGACTTTCTTCTCCCAGATCAGGAAGAGTGGTTGAGTGCAAAAGCTGCCAATCACAGCGCTACAGGCCGGGATGAATTTATTTGGAATATTTGGAAATTCATGGACCGTCATTGTAAAATGGATCCCCTGGTTCCATATCAAATCAAACACTGCTCCTCCTTCGCCTCCTCTTCGTCCTCCTCCTCTTCCTCCTGCTCCAGACAGGAGCATTACAGAGTAATAGCACTCGGCTAGGAGCGCTTTCGTAATTGCCTGGGCTCATGTGCTGTGGAAAGCCAGGGCAGGGGCCAGCGGCATCAAAGCCTGACTGATCATTCCTCAGCCTCCCTCCACCTGAAGGAGGGGGGCAGAGGAAAAGGAGAGGGGGGGGAGAAACACAAATACAGATGGACAAACAAACCAGGGGAAGTCAAAACTGAAGCAGATGTGGTGATAGCAGTAGATGGACAGATAGACGGACAGAGGGGAACAGAAGAACCTCAGGATTCGCTTCTCCTCCCACACCTGTTAATATTTAACAAACAATGGGGGTGTGCACCAGCAGCACGGATGAAAAAAATAGTAGTAGGGAAGAAAAACAAAAAAGTGATGTTGAGGTGACATCATGGATTATTAAGGTGGGGGTGGGTCTAATAAGGGCCTGGCTTGGCCTAGTCGGTAAAGAGGGCAGGAAACTGAGGCAGAAGCAATTTGAGAAGCTGAGGCCTCAGTCTGCAGCTGTGCACTCCGTTTTTCTCTCCAAGCTACACAGCTGCAGGATTGACAATGCTGCAAGTATTTACCCACGACCTCTCCTCTACTTCCAACGTATGTTTATTTGACACATATGTTGCAAAAAAATATACATACGAACCTCGAATCGAGCTTATTTTTAGAGCCGAGAGACAAAGAACACGTCAAATATTGTCTGAAACCTTTCGAAAAGCTATGCTTGGCATCTTTTTCCAGCTTGAGTCAGTGGAGCTGCTCCACTTCTTATTCGTGTCATGTGTTTTTCCATGGAGACATTATAACATGAGCAGCACTTACATGGAAAACACGCAGTCATCTCGGCAGATGTTGTCCAGAGCACACAGATTAGTAAAGACTACAGTAAAACAATGAGGTGAGGATTTATAAGACGCTGTTGACTGATGCTGCTGCACCACACACTGTGATCAGAGTCACACGCAGACAAAGAGATCTTTGCAGATTGTGATGCTCTACTTTTGAACTACTAATCATGTGTGTCTGTGTGTGTGTGTGGAGAGGCGTGTGTGCTGCGTCGTGCCAAACACAGAGAATTTATCTCTGGGATCTTTTTATTGGCTGTGTTTAAAGTTGCCAGATTGTGAGCAGCTTTCTCCTTTGAAAATATATGCTGCTCGCAGTGTCACAGCGCAGCATTCATCTTTGCAGACGCCTCAATTACAACCCACTGATGCCCTTAAAGTCGGAGAGGAGCTCAGGAATGCTCTGGCGGGACTACTGCCAAGCATCACTACAAACACCATCAGCTCCTGCAGAGGGAGAGAGGGAGAGAAAAAGAGTGAGAAAAGGGGGAAAAAGAGGGATGAACATCAGTATGTTTACAGACCAAACCAGGAGAGAGGAGGAGGAGGAGGAGAAGAGAGGAGGAGGGGATAATATGTGGCACCACTCTGAGAGCTGAGCCCTCCGCCACGGCACTTTTGTTGCCAGATCACAACCAGATGTGCCAAGTGTGTCCAAACAGGAATGACTGTGTGAAGGCAATTTTCAGCAATTTGTCAGATTTTAGAGTTGCCCCCTCCTCCTCTGCCCCATGCCTCCTGGAAGACAAATACAAACGTTAGAGGAGCACAACAATCATTTCAAACAGGCTCCCATGAAACGCTCGCTCCTCTCTTTGCCTCCAGCGCAGTCATGTGATGAGAGATATACAGTGTAACGGCTGAACACAGAGGGGCAAGACAAGGCCTGTAGTATTGACAAATAACCACCCACCTTACTTTCATGCATCAGCATTACTGAATCTACCCATCCAAATGTGCAGCGCATTTATTTACTCTTTGCTTGTGGAGTCAAAATCCCTGACAACATTCACACACCCTAAATCCATCATCTTAACTCACTGTGGACAACACAGCCAAAACAAAGAGAGAGATAAATAGAAAAAAAAGGTTGTTAATCTTTCTCTAGACACCTCATAAATTACAGCTTCACTGTCAAGGTTATACAAGCAGTTTAGACCAACTTTTCTCACTTCTTTCTACACGTTCTACATACATATTAAACAGAAATATATAAGCGCTTGAAGAGGAACTCTTTACATATCAAAGTTTTCAGGTCATGGGTAGTACTCCTACGTATGTGAGAACAGTTGAATAAAGTGTTTTGTGGCTGCACAGCGTCTGATAAACTGTCTGAAGTGAGTCAGCACTGGTTGGGGCCGAAGACTACGTTTGAAAACGAAAAGAAAAAAATTCTGGGGGTGTGGAGTTAGACAAAGCGAGCTTACCAGACCTCTGTAGCCTGCACCTTGTCTCTGCTTGAGGCCACTGTCGCAGTATTCAACATTGGTCTTGGTTTGAAGACTCGTCTCGGAATCAACAGCATTTTTACTATCTTGGTCCCAAACTAGGACTCTGGATTTTATTCCAAGACCAGTCAAAACCACAGCTCCAGAGATATCATTGAATTATCTTTGCATAAAAGAAGTGTTTAATAAAGATTGTTGAGTTGATTTTAGATCCTCAGTATTTTTTTTTTTAGTTTGCTCATAGAAAACAAAGAAAAATTCCCACACATAAAATACACATCTGCTACGTCTTTTGATTATTTAAGACTTTAGTATAAGACATTTCTCATGGTACACTTACACAAACACACATGTATACAGTATGGGAATAAAAGAGGCTAAAAAAGATTAATCTCCATTTGTTTTCTGTGGGTGTTTTTCTGGGAACGTGCATCTTTCAGATCAATTTGAGGACTGCCTGGTTTGCATGTTTCACATTTTATCGTACATGTGTCATGCAGCGTGGGACTCACACTGGTCTGGTCTTAGTTTTGACTTCATCTCAACTCATCAAACTCTTGTTCTTTTCTCACTCTCAGAACACTCTGGTCTGTTCGTCATGACTTGGTCTTGGTTTAGCTGGTCTTAATTACAGCGCTGCTTGAGGCTACATTAGCCACTACTGGCATAACACATTAAAATCTTCAACTGAACCGCTAGCAGTTAAATTGCAGTGTGGGTAACGTAGGCACCAGGATTTGACAAGGAAGAAGAAAGTGTGGAATAAAAAAAACGTGATATCTCTTATTCTGCTGCATTGATTGATTGATTGATTGATTTTCTAAACAGTTTTTTTTTAGTTTTAGAATAGATAAGAAAAGGCACAGACATAAGGCCACACTGCCTGCATGAGCAGTGCGTAATGGCTACCTGGCTGAACTGCTGCAGCTTGCACGCCTGTGGTGTTCACACAGACACTGTCTGAAGCTTATAAAGACATTAACAAACTATATTGTAAAACGTAAAAGTAAAACAGTAAACAATAAGACACTGAAAAAAACACTGAAAAAACACACACGCATGGTTTTCCACCTATTGCACAAATCTCTTACATTGCACTCAAACATTGCCAGTCAAAGAGCACTGCACCGCTGCATCTATGTGCGCCGCCATCTTGCATCATCTTTGCATCATCAGTGTTCCTGCTGCGGCGCTGCGGTGGAGCTGCCTGCTGTTATAATTACTGTATTTTCATAATTAAAAGCTGGCACTTGGAGCTGTACAAGCCAATGCATTGTCAACAACATGGTCATGACAATATTTCAAATAAAAAGCCTTGTGTTAACAAATGAGGGGATTCCAGAGGGCTTTTATCTTGAAATAGGAACACTGAATTAAATTGAGACATTGAAACTGTCCTATAAATAAAGTGATATAACATGATTAGCAAAAGACCATTTTCACTGTCTATTTATCCTGAAACCGCATGTCATGAGGAAAAGAGAGGCAAGACTCCTATTCTGTAGATGTTCTGCAGCTGAGCAGCAGTGGCGCCGCGCCTGAGCAGCACTGCTTACATGGGTAGTGTGGCTGCTCAAACCTATTAACACAGTTGGAGAAATAAAAAAAAACAAGCGCTTCTGTGGCATACACATGCTGCTCATGCAAGCAGTGTGGCACACACACACATTGGTTATAAGACTGCAAAGTATTATCTATTAATGTTAGGGAAAACACAGAGCCAGTATGCAAGAAGATCCTTACAAGAAGTGTATGTATGTGTTACATTTTCAAATATGACTTTGAGTTGTGTCACTCTTATGGCTGTATGTGTTCTTTGCTGCTGTTCCTTTTCCCTTCCATTGTAGCTCTGCCCAGGTGTGCTGCATTAGTTAACAAGGTGCACTGCACCTGGCATAGAGGAGGTGCTTAAGAGCTCCTGAGCCAGCAGCAGAGGAGAGAGTCCTCTGGTGTGGGGACTGCAGGTCCTGCTGCCTCTCACTGTGGGATTTTTGTTGTCTTTGCTTGTTTTAATTCTAATTTGAGTGTGTTAAAGGTCTTTATGTGGTTATTTTGGGTCAGTGCCCCATAGGGCCGCCTAAGGGTGGAGCGTAACAGTCACCCACTGCAAAACTGTTTTCTGTCTTTAAAATTTGTGCAGCAGGTTTGATTTTTTGCCAGCTGCTGTTCACATCTCATTGTAGAAATTGATGTTCCTCTTCATTCCAGTATTGTTAGCAGCGTAGCAAACTGGACCACTGACATCCTGGAAAAAAGTCGCCTGGAAACAGTCCAGATAATTCAGCAGCTACTTTATCAGCAAAACTCTCCTTGATCTGGACGCCTTCTCAGGATTGAATCGACCCAATATTTTTTATCTATTTATTTATTTTTTCTACTTTAAAAAACTAAGAGGACAGCAAAGAGAACAGTAAAACGCATCAGTATCAGTGAGCAAGGTTTCTGTGCATAATGCTGTGCAAAAAATCCAGCCTTGGTGTGCAAAGGCGTGAGGGAACAGATAGGCACCACAAAGTGATGGACAAGGGGTTGAGGTCATGCCTTGAATCACCTTGAATATCCCTTACAATCCCAATCCACTCTAATTTTGTTGGGGTTCTTTAATCATCCATTTCTCTGCTGCACCAATTTAGATTATTTTGTACAGTTAGTCTTGTGTTATGGGAGTGTGGTGCTAAATTGGTGGAGTACTCTTTAAACTCTCCCAATAATAATCACATTTTCCCAGAAACTGGGAGGGAGAGTACGCTTTGTTGCCCTCTTATTAAGGCCTCTTTCATAGGAAATTGAGGGCAGTGTCTCGTCTTTATAGCAGCCATGAAATGTGTCAGCTCAAGGGATTGGAGAGGTAAGCACAATGATGCACCTCACCCCCCCTCCACTGTATCTAAAAAACCTGCACAAACAACCCCTCACCTGGGAAGAGGATCATATGAACCCAGCTGGCAGCCCCCTCGGGTCCTGCTCTGTTGTTTGGCCCCTCTTGACATTGCCAGAACAATCTATAAAGAAACGCCTTTTGTGCCCTCGCATGCCATCGCATGTAAGCAGGCAATTCTCTGACAGAGGTGAGGAGGTATATGGCCTGATGAGACTCACTACTGCATTTTCTGGCTAAGGGTGGTGGTCACAAAGGGACAAGAGCTGTTCTGTTCAGTGCACTGTGAGAGGACACATGACACTCTTAGATGCTAATGAGCAAACACGTGGAGGTGGTTGGAAGCTCCTTCTCAGCTCCTCAGCTCATATGAGAATTCTTGTTTTTGTGTGATGGAGTTCAGTTTTTAAAGTTTTAAAGCTGAATCCCACCCACCAAGTCCGAACTCTCTCCCATTCCTTGAGTCACACTTTTGGAAGGCAACAAGTCTGAATCCTGGGACCAATGAAAGGGACAATTGTGGGAGGGTTTGCATAACGTTGCTGTCAGTCATGTGTCTTGTTTCTCCGTAAGAGAGCTCAAATTCACCACTAATGCCTGTTTTAATTTGTTGCCTCATTGCTCTGGAATCCAGGATAAATTGTTCATCTGGATAGTCTCGCTAGGAAAGTTAGCGAGTGTTTACCGTATTTATTAGTTTGTTGTTCTGGCTTACATAACAGGGGGAAATCTGCTTATGCTTCAGGAAAGAGCAATGTCAAACTACTACTCAACAACTCCATATTTCAACATAATTACATTTGAGACACACTGTATGTACTGTACTCAGTCGGATATGTATCTCAGATAATTAAATCAGTGTTGAAATTCACTGTTTTGGTGTTACTCCACTGGAAATCTGTATATGTGGCCTCGACTTTTGATCGAAACTAAAACAGCCAGATAGAAAGATGTGTTAGCTGTTGTGGCGTAGACTGTCATAACCCCAAAATCGAGTTGATTCCAGCCAGTAAATCTGTGAAGTTGTGGGTTTTCCCTCCTCAGGGTGTGTGTCTAGCATTACAGCTGAAAGATGGACAGCAGCATTGGAGTTTACTTACAGGAATCTGTGTGGGTGTGAGAAGGGGTGCACATGAGCGCACTGTACACTTTTTTTTTTAGGAGGTACTTTTTTTTCCTTCTCTTTTTCATGTTCGAGTGTGTGTGCGTGTGTGTGTGTGTGTGTGTGTGTGTGTGTGTGTGTGTGTGTGTGTGTGCGACTCTTGTGGTTGATCTGACTTATGTGTGGTGTTTGCATATGTTTTTGCGTGTTTATACCCTTGTGTCATGAGGGAATCATTTTTTCTCTTTGACTTTGAGCGACAGGCAGACTTTGTGCTGGCATGTGTGCACACCAGATGCGGGTAGAATATTTTAAACAATAGCCTGGTGTAAGAGTGTGTGTGTACAGCATGCATCATTTGGCACAGCAGTGGATTATGTTTGCAGAGGGAATATCTGTGTGTGTTCGGGTGTGTCTGTCAGTATGTGTGGATGAGTCCGTATCTTACGGGCCCTACATATATGTGTGTGTGCATGTTGTGCCATGCTTGTGCATACTTGCGGTTCTATCTGTGAGTCTTCCTTTGACACAATTATGTTGGCATGCTCTTACATACATACAGTTTTGATGGCATGTGTGTGTGACGGAGTATGTTCGGAGAATGTGCATTAGTACAGGCTGTGTGTGTTTGTGTATGCAGACTCATAGCAGCTGCTGGACGCCACCTGTGGCTGAGCCCTCCCTCAGGCCTGTTGTGGCTCCAAATAGTCCCTCTGGGCTCAGAGGGACTCAGGCTCTGGATGTCAGAGATGGCCCAGCACAACCCTCACAGGCTGAATAGATTGTTCTCCTATGTCTGTCTTATAAACCGAAACTTTTTTTGGCCTCTAATCCAAAGAAATTCACTACTAAGTAATCAGAGTACGGTTTATTTTCCTTTCCTCACTCCGTATCTTTCCTTCTTTTTTTTGCTAGTCCTCCAGGTTTGTTTCTTCTTTGGCTGGCTGACAGATGTCCATCAGCTCTGACGTTTACCCCCACCTCGACACTGCTCCAGGCTGACAAGAAAACCTGGCAATAACTGCTCCATGAAACACAGCTCTATAAAAGGACACCCGGTGTTCTGTCTGTCAAAACGTTTATGATGTTTCACAGTAAAAGACACTTTTTTTCCGAGCATATTTTTGGCTCTAATTGTGATGATCTGAATAATAAACTTTGTTACCACAATCCCTCTATCAGCAGTCGGAAAATTGGTTATTGTCACAGTTTGTTTCACATGATTTTAATTTACTTTCCCTTCATTTAATTGTGTCTTGCTCTTTAAACTATACAGTGAGAACAGAAACTTTCTCAACATGAACGCATGTAATAATAGCCCTTTTTACACAGAGATTGTGCTACAGTGCCGCTACGAAGTCCCATCTTTACACAACCTTTGCATTTTTACACAGACTCAGACAGCGCTGGCCAGTGTATGATTTTAGACAGCATGCCGGTATCCCAGAAACAAAAGAGGCGTGATGGGCGGGACGTGAAACACAACAGCGTCAGCCTCTGGTGTGAATATAACATATGCATTGGCAGCACTTTCTAAACGATAACAATGGCCTGACATGGCAATTACAACCTTTTACTGTTGCTGTTATTTGCTGGCTGATCACGCCCTCTGCTCGGAGGGTAAGGATCTCCCAGACCTCATTGTCTGCATAGTTCGCTGACATTTTCGGCTGCTGTTCCCCCTCTTTTAGTTTGCTGCTAGCTGCTTTGTAAAGTTCCAGTGGTGGGATGCACACAGTGGCGTAAGGTAATTATGATGGGTCCCAGTGCATGCTATTATGACGGGCCCTCGTGCATTTATCTTCTCGTCACATGATTGGAGATCTGACATTGGATAACATCAACATACATATTAGCCAGCAATCATGATTGCATATCTGTATGTGACAAAAAAATACCAAAGAAAATAAGAAATGTATTAATTAAATTTAACAATTTTAATTGTTGTATTATAGTTGTAGAATAAGCATATTATTTTATTATAGATGCTTCTGACCATTTTACAAAAAAAATAAACATGATGGAGATGAGTTTGCATTTTTCAAGGGCATATATAGCAAATGGCACTGTTTTTAGTTTAATGAGAGTTCTTCTTTGAACACAGGCATATCTATAAGGTGGCAGCCCATTTTCCACCCAACACATTGTTGGAGGGCCCACTCTCTCTATGGGCCCCACACCTCACAGGTCCCAGTGCAACCACACTTCTACCAGTGCACTGTCTATATTTACGCAACTGGTCACACACAAAACATATTCTTAAAACAACACAGCCGTCCCATCCATGGACCCATCATGCTGGCTGTCCTTTTTACACAGACGTCAATTTGACGCTGTTACTACCTCCCTTGCGCACTTAGGGTGCTTTCAGACCAAGAGTTGTCTTGCTTTGGTCCGAATCAGGAACTAAGTTGGTAACAAGTTGCATAATTGCCTAGAGTTGGTTCCTGTTATCATGGCAGCATTTACAAGCAGACCAGATAGAAAAGCAAGAAAGCTGCTCTTGATTGGTCAGAATTTCCATGTGGGAAAAATCCAGGAAGTAAACAAAACGTTGAAGAAGAGTACACTTGCAAGATAAATGTGACACTTTCTAATGTCACAATGGAGGGACAACTACGCAGGTTGATTTTAGCGCTGCTCATCGTGGACTATATTGCTGTCATTGTTCATTTGAGTCAAAGCATACAGTTTGAAAACGAGGCGCGGCTCCAACTAGAAAACAATGTTTTGATGCATTGGATGTGCTGAATGTGCATATTAAGGCAGTACAGGAGGAGGCACACATTAATAATCCTCCAGGACTGTAACATGCTCATGTTTAACCCAAACAATGTGTCATGTGACTGCAGTTGATTCGGATCGAGGTCGGAACACGTTCTCGCAACAAATGAACCGCACCAGAGTTTGTTTGTAACCGGACTGAGACCACCTCTTCAAGAAGGTCTCGGTGATGCACAACTGAGTGTGATTGCTGTGTTCACACCTGCCCAAACGAACCACACTTAGGGGGCAAACACACTTGAGTTCAATTGAACTGAACCAAACAGGGCAGGTGTGAAAGCACGCTTAAAGGTTAGAAAAAACTGTCCGTCCATTCCACGATTGTCCCTTCACCAAATAACAGCAAGGCGGAATAATGCTGCAAAGTTTCCACCTTGAACAGGCAGTGTAAAATGGGTTAATTACACACAGCAATTTTCCGGCACTGATTGTGAAAAGTCCAGGGGATCAGTTTTCATTCATTATCTCCCTAACTCAGTTTCCGGGCCAAGCGGCAGATAGTTACAGCCCATAACTTTAAGGTATGATTACTAATAACCTGTAATTAGCTTCATGTTCGGGAGAGGAGAGGAGAGGAGAGGAGAGGAGAGGAGAGGAGAGGAGAGGAGAGATGGAGGGAATGTGACAAATGAATTCAATCCTCCAGCTGCATGCAGGAATGTTAAACTGAATGACAAACATTTGCCTCTCCAAAAGAACAATCTTGTTTGTCTGCCTTATCTACTACAATAGCTTGTACTGTCTCCATTTGGTAAACAGATAAGAACTGTTTTCTCGGAGTAAAGCCAGGACATTGTGATAAATAATTGTTTAATACCCCAAATTTGACTTGTGTTAGTAAGTCATCCATTAGTGAGGCCATCATGGCCGATCTTCTGAGAGAGATAAGCAGAAAAACAGCTGATAATGTCTTCATTTACTCTGAGAAATATATCCACTAAAATACAAAAAAGTGTGATCATTTTCTCCATTACTCAGTGCGTGGGTTTTTAATCTACACATGTCTTACTCACTGGTATTGTGACATTACACATTCCCATTTTACATCAACGTTTGTCATTTTTCCAACGCTGAAATGGCAGACAGGTTTCGAGAATGTATGTGTTAGTAATTTGGAAACTTAGTTGTGGGGGTTACCGGTGTCATATCCCACAATGCACCGCTGAATTCCTTTAACATGTGGTGAGTCAGGAAAGGGGTGGTTGACCTATGCCTTCCCATGAGCCCCTTGGGAACAGCTGTGCTCGGCTGCTCAAGAAATCTAGGATCACTGCACAAGCTGCTGCGCTGGTTGTGACTGGAATTGTAATCACCTTATTCTCCTTCTTTCCCTCCAGACTGAACTCTCGCTGTTCCTTCTTGTTTTTTCTCCTTTTTTCCCCCTTCTTTCAACACCGTACAATTTCTTATTTGTGCCCCTTGATTCTTTCTTGTGTCTGTTTTAGTCTTTTAAGTATTCGGCACAACACCAGCTCCGCACATGCAATCCATTATGCTAGGTAGAGGAGGGAGAAAGTACAGGAAGCTGGAGGTGAAACGTGTTGCTCTACTTTCTTCTGTTTCCTGTATGAACACATTTCTACTCCTCTGCCTTCCTCAAGTCTAATATCATTACCATACTGTTCAGTGGTTACAGCAGAGATGTTCTCAAATAAATGCCTTTTTTAAGACCACCACAACTGGAGGAGCTCATGGGTAACATGTTGTTTTGGAGCCTTACACTTAAACTGTGTGCTCTCCGTATCCAGGAGTCACAATGACATTTTACAGTAGTAGAATGTAACTCAGCACATTTAGGCTTCATCTTCAGTAAGACATTTTCATTTTAAAACTCAAAATTATTGGTGTGTGTACGCCTACCGTTCACACAACTCAGGCGTTTTGGAACCCCTAAAGCGAGGTCTTTGCAAACACTGTTGACCCCCTTTTAGTTTGAAAACTCTGGGGTTGCATTAAAGTCTGGACAGGCGGACATAAAGACTTTTGGAAACAACAATGCAGACACTCATGTTTGCTTCCTGATTGGCAGTGGCGTATCTTCCCATGCAGCTGCCTGGCCCCCTTTAGCATTGTTAGCTCTGTTAGCACAGTTAGTGGTGCCACCACAGTTAACACTGCTAACAGGGTTAGCTCCGTGTTATGTCCTTAACATAAAGTTATGTAATTAATGTAAAGTTACGGATGTAAGGTTTAGGCAAATAAAGATACTGTGTGTGGTTTAGGAAAAGAAACATTGTGAGGACATATCTTAAAATAACTCAAATTCACATGGTTCCAAACACTGGTCTCCTGGGGAAAGTCCTGTGATTTGTGACCCACCCACCACACCTACCTGCCTCCTAACTGAGCCGCTCAGGACCACTTCCTAGTTTACTCTTGTCAGCATATTGGTCATGTGATCGCAACCTTCCAAAATACATAGGTTACACATGAATTATTATTACACGGCATTGTCAAATGCTCGATCCTGATTGGTCAATTACAACATTCTACGGTCTGTTATTTCTGAATAGCAGACCGTTGCTATGAATAGCAGACCGTTGTTAAGGACGCTTCTGATCGACTCGGGCGAATCACGTCCTGTCATATCAATCCGCAGAAAGACGTTTATACCTGCGGCAAGAAATCGTTAATTTTCTGTTGTTTTCTGTTGCTCAAACTTTTGATTTCTTTTGTGAGTATAGCCGTGTAATAAGCCGGATAATGTAGAGCGAGCCGGTCACTATAGAGAAATAAACCCCTTCAGGGTGATGCAGGACCCCTCCGCTTCGCGTCGGGGTCCTGCATCACCCTGTCGGGGTTTATTTCTCTATAGTGACCGGCTCGCTCTACATTATCCCTTACGTGGCTCATGATTATGCGGAATATGTATGCATTTGGGTGCATCACTTTCTATAGGGAGATGTACAAACAGTTTATGAGAACAGCCTGACTCAAACACTAAGGTTTATGTACTTTACTCCATTGTCTTGTACTTAAAGCCACTGAAAACTTGATTTTAAACCTTATATTACTTCTTTACAACATTTAATATTCATAACTTACATTGTTTTTTTGGAGGAAAATATCAATATTATTCAACAGACTAGGCTACCAATCCTTCAGATATCATCACAGTTTTATAAATGTTGCTTAAATCTGATTGATGCAACACATGTGAAGCCACGTTTTTCCAGCCATATTCCACCCACTTTAAACCAGCAAGAGGAGCAGACAAAACAAAATGTTACTACTTTGTTCTTTCACTCTGTAAAGGACCTTTAAACATCTCCCACCACTGCATTTTAAAATATGAAAAGGTATCTTCAGGAACTGCTCTTGCCTTTCTAATATAAAATACAGTGTATGCAATAAGTAAAACCCCAAAATAAGTCCACAAAAAATGTTTTGTTAATAAAACACTGTATAATTGTTGTGTTATATTGACTGTGATATCAAAAAGGCAACGACAGCGTATAAAGTATATAAAGATTTGGCTGGCACAATCTGGCCACAACAGAAGAAATAAATTAACTCAGAACTGAGATATGCATCACCCTACAGGTGCATTAATGAAGGCCAGTGGATCCCTAATTAGTGGAACAACTTTTATCAAAGAGAACTAGTAACAGATTCAAAGGTCTCATAGATGTCAGCGAGGCCTCGGGGCGTAAGGAGGCTACAGAGGGGCTCTGGGTCAGGGTCATGAGAGGCATGTGTCCCGATGGCTTTATTGTGGCAGTGAAAGGGGCTGTGTTGTGGGGACGAGGAGCGGGTAAGCTCTGGTTCGACGGTGGTGGTGGTGGTGGGGGAACTGTTGGAGGGAACGCAACTAGTAGGGGAGCAGAGATGGGAGAATGGGAAGTAGACAGCTGCGCAGGGGTGAATAGGAGGTCCCTTTGTGTCCTGCCAACAAAAATCTGTGACCAATTATCTGTGTCTGTCTCTCAAGGGGGAATTCTTGAACACTTTGGGTGGGTGTATGGAGAGGATGCATAAGGGGCAGTTGTAGGGGAGACAGAGAGAGAGCTGGGGTGCACTGGCGGTGTTTGGGGAGTCGGGTGCTGCATTTGTTAGTTTCAGATCTTGTCTTTTTCTTTGGCCTGAAACTTTCTGGAGGGATCGCAGGAAACATATAGCTCTTCTATTTTTGTTTTAGGCTGCTAAAGAAGAAAAAAAAACAAGCACGTAGAAGTCAGGAAAATGTTAAGCATTTAATTCAGTGCATGCAGCCAGAGGTAGACACAGTAAGAATATTATTTTGCATCTCCTGTGTGCCTATTTTAAGCACAGGAAAATAACAATTTGTCCCACAATTGCTGAATTACGCCTGCCTGTGCCTCACCCCCACCCCACTGAGAGAGCTTCCTATTTGTGTGGTTAGATTTCCAGCTATGTGAAAAGTGTGTCCTACAGAGAGAAGGGGAAAGTGGTTGAGAGAAGGGAAGTTGGGCCCATGGATGGCTTGTAAGCCATGTGTTAGGCATTAAAGGGCTAATTACAGTTTTAAAAGCCCCGTGTTTACCGCTGAGAAAAGCCTTGTTAGGTATATTTTACTGTCTCCCCTGAAATTATTCATCCTTGACAAGCTCAATTGACATTATCATAATTACAAATGTGATTGCTGCTTAATCGCTCCAACCGCTGTTTCGCCGTTTAAAGTGTCTGCAGCGGAAGTCAATTGCTCCTCTCTGAACATTCATCAGAAAACAGGATGCAGGATACAAGATAGTTGTCTTCCTGTAACAGCACGCTTGAAAGGAAAACTAACACAGTAGTTACCACAGGTACTTGTGTCGATGTCGTTCATCATTTCTCGTTGACAGAAGCAGAAACAACACCAGTAGTAAATAGATGTTGGTTCTCTTGTTGTTGCCTTTGGAGTTAAATGTGAAATAGTGCTGCAGTGTGTTTGCAGGAAGAGGATAAAGGCATGTTGTGAACTCTGCCCTAGCCGGGTGTGTTATTGCATAGGTATAGAATAACTCCGCTGCCGCTGACCCCGCGGCCACCTCTCCCCTCCAATCCCACATGGTTGCCAATAGCGATGACTCCGGTTGATCTTCACCTGTCAAAGCAAAGCTCTGACTAAAGACTTGCAGCTTGAGGAGAGGAAAGCAAAACAAGAGGAGAAGAACAAACAAGCCAACAAACGGCTTTGTGTGTGACTCAGATGGGATTTTTTTTCTCACTTATAAAGCGTTTGAAGAAAGTATTTACACTTATGCAACAACTGACTCATAATTTAACTTACACAATTATACTACCTTACACAATTTTAACTCTGTTAAAGTTATAATCCATAATATTTCAGCTCTGGTTTGGCAACACCCATAGTTACCACAGTACTAGCAAGTGCAGTTAAATACTACAGCAAACACTTCTAGTCTGTCATTAATACACAGAGGAGCAGCTGTATATCTGTTTACAGCGTAGTCAAACAAACTCACATTGCTTTAATAAAGCAGTCAGTCAATAATGATTGCAACAGCACTCATGCTGAACACAGCATGAAATCACATTGCAGAGGGGGAGAGGGACAAATCAGATGCTTGCTGACAAGTTGGAGGTGTGCAGCCTGTCACCTGCAACTCTTCATCTAACAGCTCACTGTGGCTGCTCTGCACTCCCCCAAAATTAAAACTGACCTTAAATGCCAAAAAAGAGACCGTTTTCTTGTTTTGTAGAGACATTTTTAAATACATGTATTTCCTGTAACAGTTTCAAACTAAAAGCCGCCTGATGTTGCACCAGTTTAATGCTTTTAATGTGATTTTGCAACATTAGGCGATGTGTGGTTTGCCTTAGCAGTAACTGAAAGGTATATGATGCAGCATTGTCTGTCATAATCTGTAAACACACTCGCCAGCAAAAGTGGAAGTAAAAGCCGACTTCAGAGTCACTTTTATTTAGTGTATCATCTTGCCATATTTGCATTTCTGTGTGTGTGTGTGTGTGTCTCTTCAACACATTCTCATTCTGACCCTGTCACATATCAACATTTGGTCATGGGCCTTCCACGTCCAGATACGACATTAAAGGTAACCTGGGTGTGTTGGTTGTTGACTTCCTGAGGCGCCGTGTCGAGTTCTGTCTGTTACATGCATTGTCTTTCAAAATACTCACACCAGGAATTTACTTTTTTTCCCCTTTAACAACTAATGCGCGTGGTTAGGTTTAGGAAATAAGAACAGGGTTTGGGACGTAAACACTGCTTTCCTGGGTGAAAGTCTGTGTTTGTTGAACCAATCCAGGACCCCTCCCACCCACCTTACTCAATTTTTCGCTGCCTTAACTTTCATTCATGTCCCGCCACATTTCCCCCTGACGCCGCTAACCACCGCTAAACTATAACAACGACCGACCATGTATCATGCCGGTGTTAAACGATGGCTTTCTTCGTCAGTGTCTGACGCCAGAAGTCACTGCCCAAGTGCCAGAGTTAAACATGAGACTGGGTTAGTCTCTTTGATGCCTGCTGCTTACAGTCTTGCAGATGTTTGCTACCTTTTTGTAAAGCCCTGACCTCACCTGAGCACTGTAGGGGTACACGTCCATAAACATCCAGAACACAGAAAATAAGAAAAGACAAGCACAAGGCAGAGTCTCTGCACACTGCCACACACTTGTAGTGGGTCATAAGTGATGATTGAGAGGGATTACTTCAGTCTATACATTGTTTTTTTTTGGAAAATCCTGCACAGTATATCTTTTATACAGCCCTAATATGGCCCTATGAGAGAGCAGTGAACAGTGGGGCTGATGTCAATGAGATAGAATTAAAAGCAGTAACACTGGATCCTGTGAATGCCTCATTTGTGTGAAGACAATTTCAATCCAGTCTGGGAATGGCGGACTCCGCCACAAACAATAAAAGCTACTATGTACGGAGGTAATTACAAAATGTAAACACACTGAATGGCTATTGTTGATGAAATGAGGACTATAAATAGTGTCAAAAATAGGTGGAAGATTTAATATAAATCTTAGGGTTTTTACTTTAAACTGTCCTGTCTTTATGTGAATGAACCCAGAGGTCTAAACTCACTCTTTCAATGCCTTCAGCAATTTGAAAGGAAGAGAAATGCGACAAGTCCTAATCAATCAATCGGCAGGCAGCAGGAGGTTGGGATTGTTTTGCATTTCTTCAGTTTGTTTCTTCCTGGGATTTTTCTTCTCCTGACAGGAGGTGCCGCGAGCATACCAACAGTTGAAAGAGGAGCCACATTCTTTCAGCACAGATTCCTCCATCCCTCCTTTGTTCAGAGTTTGTGTTTGTTTGAGGGGCTTTCCTCACCTTGAACTCTTTTTGTAGATACATAGATTTAACCAACCACAGACTGGGTGAGGCTCAGTAACCGATCAGCCTCTGTGGCACAAAGTGGAACACTTTGATTCGTATTATCAGTAAAAGTCTCTCTGTCACAGATGAGAGGCAGGAGTCACTTGTTTTAGTTCGTTTACGATATGTGGTCACATTCTGTTGTCATAATGTCAGGCCAGTATTAGCATGTGGGCTATTTTATTGGCTTTTCACAATTACCCGTGTCATGTGGTTTCTGTCAGAGTGAAAGTACAATGAAAACTTTCCGTGTTTATAGGAGGAACAATCCTCAGGAAACTTGATTGAAGTTGTCTGACTTAAAGAGAGAAGCCTCCTTGTAAAAGCCACTAAGTCCTCAGTTCTGCTTGACTTGCGTCCAACCCCCACCCCCCCAAATCTTGGAAAGATGGGAGTCAAACATTCCAGCCAGCGTATCCCCTCCTTCAATCTTTTTAGAATTAAAAGACAAATTTGGCCTCGGATCCTTTCCCTGGGAGTTGTATTTGTCTTGTATCAGGGTTAAGAAAATAACCTCATGTCTTTACCTCAGCGTTGGTCGGGGTCAGGGGAGGGTGGGGGCTGGGGGCGGGAGGCCGTGCATTCATCCACAGGTCATTGTTACTGTAGAAAGCAGCATGGGGACGCTCACAATGGAGCTGTAGGATGAACAGACTCTCCTCTTCTCCTCTGTGGGTTTGTTCACAGTGAGAGATCTGCAGAATTTCCTACAAAGCTGTGGGGGTGAATGTGGAAATTGAGGCTACCTGTTGCATGAAACAGCTCAGGCATTATGCATGCTGCCGGCCTGCCACCCTCAGGGGAAGGAGAGTGCAGGCTGCTGATGGAGACTTGGCTGTGGAGCCTAAAAGCACATCTGGTACACGTTGTGTGGACTTTTACTTTTTTTTCTTTAAAGTGCAGATGGTCTTGAATTGCTTTAAAAAATCTCTACGTTCTACAAAAAATAATACTGAAAAATAGAACCTGGGGGAATTTTCATTTTCCCTGTGGGGTTTTGTTCTTGCTGGTTCAGTTCCTAAGCTGTTCGTGGACACAGAGAACATGCATGGGAGTGAACAGAGATACAGCTGCAGAGCTACCAATGTCTGCAGAGTAAAAACCTGTACAAGTAAAAGAACCACATTCAACCAGTTGTTCTCGAAAGAGGTTATGTAATGAGACCCAAATGGGTGATGTATGTGTGGGCAGGAGCACCGAGCTGTGGCCTGGCTCCTGTTGACGTTGGCCATGTTCTTCAGGATCTGTCTACAGGAACGGATCTGAGCCTGTTTTCAGGCCTCTCACCTCATCTCCAACCATCCCCCATTCTCTTTAGTCACTGCACAACTAAGCGCTGCATTGTGCTCTTCCTACCCACACGTCAAATTGGACAGGCTTGAAATAAGCAACTATGAAAACACATTAGAAACTAATGGGAAAGAAGTTCAGTGGCAAGACGCAGAGCATGGAGGCTAGAGCAAACAACCTGACTTACTAGAACCACATTAGCCCACATCACATGGATCTTTGCTGGCAGTGCCCAACGTCTGTTGACTCACCGAGGTGCACCTTGCCAGCTATTCATACCTTCCTCCCACTCTCATTTTATTTCTCCAGCAAATCAGTCAGCTAGCCAGCTAACCAGGTGGGAAATTCAAGACGAAAACAAGAGCTTTGACTTCACTACCCCAAACTACAGAGACCCTCCATGACTTCTTCTAAGTACATGTTTGTACATTTATACAGACAAAGGAACAAAGGATGTTTGAAGCTATCTATCTATCTATCTATCTATCTATCTATCTATCTATCTGATAAGCCATCTGGTAAGTGAGTTGAGCTTTTGTCAGAGAAAGGTAAACTTCTTTAATAAATTATATACCTCCTTAGTGTCTTTTAAAATAATAATAATAATAATAAGTTTAAAATATATACCATTTTCCCATGGAAATTAGCACATGTATGCAGGTTTTTTAAATGCAGTAAAAACCTGTCAAAAATAGATGATGGACTCCTTTTTCCATTGCCAGTAGATCAGAGCAGTAGATACAGTTCTGCAGAAGACAAGTATGCCTTTCTGTTTTATCTGTCTGTAACGTGACATGACAGACAGACCAGAAAACATGGTTAGTAAACAGTAGAAAGCAGTATGAAGGCCAGTGAAAATGTTAGGGTGGTTACTTCTTTTTTTACATCTCTTTACTTTCTTTATGTCTCTCTCTCAGACTCTGTGCCAGCTAAGTTTTGAACAATGTTCAAATGCTGCTTGGACAAAGAGGGATGATATTTTGTGGTGGTGTGTGTTTGTATCGCACTGGAAAAGGGGCTAAATTTAGCTTGTCCACCCAAGTTTCATATTTCCATCACTGTCAATAAGAGGCGATCAGAACTGGAGTCGATAAACACCTGTGACTACTGCAGAGTCATTTATCCTGGAGGCGACTGCTGATTGTAACCTTTCCCAATAAATGCAAAAGCAAGATGTTAGTGGGGTTTTTTTTGTTCAGTGGGAAAGGGACTGTATTGTAGCTGTGTCATTAAAGGTACACGATGCAGGAATTGTTAGCTACTTTTGTAAACTTTTGTGTGTGGAGTTTTGCCAACATGCTGACCACAACGAATGAGAAGAGAACGAGAATTACCATGTCTCGGTTGTATGCCTCTGTGCACCAGTAAAGTTGCACTCATCGTTGACATCCATGTCTGTGAAAACATGGATGCTTCACACATATCCTCCTCCCTGCAGCACAGAAGATCTATATATCTATATAACCAACACATTCTCACTGCGACCTCGTCACATATTGACGTTTGGTCATGGACTTTTCACGTTGACATATGACATGCAAGGTGTCCTGGATGCATTGGTTGTTGATGTTCTGGGACACCTTGTCAACCTTAGCCTGTTACATGCATTGTCTATATTTCAAAATACACTTCAGTTTTCACGGGAAATGTGCTCGTAGCATACAGTCTTTTTCTAAATAAATGCACTATGTTTTTACAACACCGCAATTTGACTATTTTTCCTTCAACAACATGTGATTGGGTTTAGGAGAAAAGAACAGGGTAGCTTTACAATCGTACAGGAGGTGAACATCTGCCCCACCAGTGAAAGTCAGTGGTTGCTGGACCCATCCAGCACCTCTCCCATCCACCCTACTCGGACTTTGCCACTTTCACTTTCGTTGTGTCCCTGCTGTGTTTCCCCCTAATGCTGTAAGGTGCCAAGAGGCTGCGTATCATGCCGACCTGAAAGGACAGCTACGATTAATGTCACCCATTCAGTATGTTCTTCTTCCTGGGTTATGACATTGAGTAATTGTTAGTAAACATTATAATGTCACAGTGAAGTTGACCTTTGACCTTTGGATATAAAATGTCATCACTTCCTCAGTTGTGAGGTCACAGTGTCCTTGACCTCTGATCTTCAACCACGAAATTCTAATCTGTTCATTCTTGAGACCGAGTTGATGTTTGTGCCAAATTTGAAGAAAGCTCTTCAGGGCATTCATGAAATATCACAGTTGTGAGAATGGGACGGACAGATTGACACATGGACACATGGACAACCCAGAAACATAATGCCTCTGGCCACGGCTTTCACCACCACAAAGGCATGATAAAAAAATCCAGGCAAAGGGCAGGGTCTCGGCAGATAAGCACGCAGCCACACACTTCTAGTGGGTCATAGGTGATGACTGAGAGGGATTATTTCTGTCTATAACTTGTTTTTTTAGGGAAAATCCTGCATTGTATACCTTTAATCATCGTTACACAGGTGGTGACCATTGATAACTTTATATTCACAAAGGAATTTGCTTAGATCCTGAAGGTGGCAACATCTGTAAGAGGGCAAGACACATGAGCGTTGACTTGTCCATAGATACCAGAGAGGTTGTAAACAAGCCAGATTATGTAAACCACTTTGTTTGTAGGTCACATAGAAACTGAACACACCCCACCTGTCAGTCATAAATTGTCATTGCACAGAAAGATTGTATGCATGCACACCCCAAGTATGGTGGTTCAAAGTTGAACCAGGAAGTCAGTCTATAAACAGTGATGAATGTTTACAACCGATAGTTTGGGTAATAATTTTACTCTTCTCTTAAATACTGTAAATTGTATACCTCTAACTCTAACCTGCATGTAGTCAAACACTAAACATTGTCTCCAGCCACATATCACAACCGAGAGCTGAGGCCTCTGTGTAACAAACCACAGCAAAGTCCAACATTATCTTTGAATTATTATTCTCTATAAAAAGCAAAATGTCTTTCAGTCAGGACCAATACAACTAAAATATTATGTTACATAATTAAATACATTCACATGCTACAGAAGTGTTTTGGTTCAGAATACAGTCACATAAATACAGCCAAATACACAAACGCAAACATCAAACGCTAAATAGTCTTTGTTTGTGACCCAACGCTGAGCCCATCTCTGCGCACAGCTCATGGAAAATAAAAGTGCTGTGCTGTTCCAGAGTGGACAGACTGTCTACAGACGCCTGTTCCAGTGGTGAAGGCCAAGATGATGATGATGATGATGATGATGATGATAGTCATGCGGACGAGAGGGTTTGTACATCCATTCCCCTGGAGAACCATCGAGGAGCGAAGATGGGCTCTCCCCCATTGCTCCGGC
This sequence comes from Cephalopholis sonnerati, assembly GCA_019142605.1. Taxonomy (NCBI): domain Eukaryota; kingdom Metazoa; phylum Chordata; class Actinopteri; order Perciformes; family Serranidae; genus Cephalopholis; species Cephalopholis sonnerati. The sequence goes on from JAGQAX010000006.1 coordinate 20,014,040, forward strand.
CCCAGACTGAAGCCCCTGTCTGGAATGCAATCTGCCTGCCATCTGCAGGCCTCCACGGCTCTGTTTGATATTCAAACAAACACCTGTCAAAAGTCCGTGTCTCATCTCACATAGCTCTTGGAAATTGGCAAAAATCTCGACTACTTCCTCGCACCAAAAACAGAGGGGAAGAGGGGTAAATGTGGGTTTTATTCCAACCATCTGTGCATGTGTTAAATATAGATTTTTATGGAGGACTCAAAGGACTAGTTCTACTTTCCACTGAAATGTCAAAGAATAATAGGCCAGTCAAGGTGCTGCATTCAGTGAGGTGTTGGCACAATAAATTATTTCAAATTCAATTAGTTTTTTTTTTCTTTATCATCAGCTGGCACGGCTGATCGTAACTGTGAGTGTGCAGTCATGGTGAAATGATGCCAAGAGCTTTGGAGGATGTTCTCAGATAGAGGAATAGTCTTGGAGCCTTTGTACAAAATCTATCCATGTCCCCCTTTTCCTCCTCCTACTCCCTGCTGTTTTCCACATCTCTCTCTCCTTCTCCCTCACTCATATTGAGATGAAGGGTCTGCTGTAGGATGACGGGGCGCTGCTTGGCAGCCGTCCAGGCCCCACATCTGCCTGACTGCTGTTCCTCTCTTTCTGTCCTCCCCCCCAACAGCCCCCAACAGTATTGGTTCAGTTGTCAGCCCATTTCAGGGTCTGTCTCAAGGTCTGCAGATGTGTTTCTCAGAGCAGCAATGATGGACTCTTGCAGAGATCTCTAGTGTGAGTGACTAATGGCGCGGAGACATCTCTGAAGGCATTGAGGAATGGATTTATCCAGTGTCATTTATCACACCGCCTGTCAGTGCCAATATAAATGCCTGATGGAAAGCACACGCTCACCTTTGAAACTGACTCACTTGCTCCACAAAACTGAGGAGAAAATCTGCAGTGACTCACGAGATAAAATATGTATACAACATTTGAGAGACAGAGAGATTTGTATTCGTTGCAATATTGAAAACAAATTGCAGATTGCAGGGACAGATTAAAGCATGGACAGCACATGTTCTTTGAGAGGGAAACACAAGTTCAAGGTGAGTATGAGGAGCACTTATTTTGGTCAAAGTCATAAACAGATTTAGACAAGAGTACCATAGCTTCAAGGCCACCTGGTTTTCCCATGTCAGTAACTGTGGCCCATTCAGACCATCTGTGGAGGCTGTATAACTTTAGTTCTCCTCATCTTTTCTCTTAGAAGACTTTTATGGCGTGCGTCTTGCATCTGCCGTCAGTGAGGTTTAAAAAACTCTACTCTGCAGTGTGTCATCTCAGCAGCTATCTCACTGTGAGGATAACCTTGAATTAGTCACTTATACATTTAAATTTATCATAAAAAGCAATGGAATGTAAAACAGCATCCATTATTCATCCACACTGAGTCAAGACTGAAGGCTACTCAACTGAATTTACCTGTTTCTGTCAGAGAGAGGAAAAATTTGGTGGTGCGTTGACAGACAGGCGCTGCGTATTCGTGTCACTCGATTGCAGGAGACTGAGATCAGAGTTTCTGAGTCTGTGAGAGGGAACCAGATGCCTAAGAGGAGTTTTTTTTTTTCTTTTTGTGAGACGAATTATAAAATGTTGCAAGACTGATCCAAAGAATAATGAAGCAGAAAAGAAGCACAGCTGAGTGCATTTTTGGGACAATAAACCAAGTGCCAAGTTTTATGTAAAGATGTTCTAACGGGTGAAAGAGACACAGAGAGAGGGAGAGAAAGGTAAAAAGGAACAAGGAACTGACAATTAGGGACAACTAATCACCAAGTGTGTAGCCAAGCGCATCCCCCCACGCTGGTGCCAGCGCTTGCACTGTGCTTGAACCTGTGCTGAATGCCAACGGCAGATAATTATAAACCCGCAGGGCAGGCCTCCTCTGTGCAGAGGGAGGGATGGAGCCTCAGCCAAGCCTGAACTCCTGACCTTCTTCACACACCAAGCGTCTGTTGTGGGCTTCGGGAGGTGCAAGATGGGTCACAGCAAGCCGTGAGGCAACTGGGAGAGAACGAGAGAGAGGGGAGAGGGGTGGTAGAGGGTTATGAGGGGGGAGCGGGTAGAAGGAAGGGGGGATGGGTGAGGGACACAGAGGTGGGGGATGGAGAGATTTGAGGGAGGAGGTGCTCACTGGAGGGTCACTTTTTTGTTGGCATTCTTTGGTGAGCGCTCCCGACCAATCAGAAGGGAGAAGGAGCCACTTGACAAATCAGAGTGAAACCCTCAGTGAGAGAAATCCCTTTGTTATGCCTGTTTGGTTATCTCCTCTCACTTTATCAGCATTCATTAGGTGGGGAAATGTGGTCTGTTCAATTCCTTTGTATACAAAGAAGAGTCTTTGTTTGAGCTGCTTCATCCTTTAAGGTTTTCTTAACTTATTATTCCATCATCACACATTATCAACAGTTAATTATTTAAACCCTTGATTCTTAATAGTTTTAAAGTCCTGATCTCACTTAATACAGCCCCATTAAGTGATTAGGGATCTAGTTTACAGATTGTTAGCAGAATATTTAATCGTAGTTTTTGGCAAGTTACTTGAAGACCGCAATCAATGTCTCATTAAACATTACACATTAAAAAATAAATTCCAGTACCTAATAATTACTCAGCAGCAAAAGTAATGCCTTTACATTACTTGTTATTTTACCTTAGTTACTCAGCCCAGCTCAGTTATAAATGCCTCAAAACAAGTTACATCTTGTGTATTTTACATGTATAGGAAATGATTTCATAAGCACTCAGTCTACAGTTTTGGCATTTCAAAATCCAGTTGCCAGAAAAAAAATGTTAGCATTGTACGTTTCTGCCAACTATGAATATGTTACATTTGCACATTATTATGTGGCAAATATGTTCACTATGGTTAATGTGTGGTAAGGTTTAGGCACAAAAAACACTTGGTTACGGTTAGGAAAAGATCCTGCTTTGGCTCAAAATACCCAGTTTGGGTGCCCAGTAGTTCGGTGGGTAGAGCAGGTGACCCGTGTACAAAGGCAATGTCTTTGCCACAGTAGTCATGGACTCAATTCCAGCCTGTGGCCCTTTGTTGCATGTCATCTCCACTTTCTCTGAAAATGCTGAAAACACAGTAATAGGTCGCTGCAAAGCACCTACATATGGTGGAAAAACAGTGACGGTTTGCTGAAAAATCTACTGGAAAAATAACGACGGGGGCTCAACAAAACACCCACGTTTGGTGCCTAGAAAGCTCCTGGAAACACAGGGATGACTCGCTAAATCGCAACACCACCTCCAGGTGACAAAGTCAGCTCATATACCATGTCACTTTAGAAATGCTTATGTAATGCATGTGACAAGTAAAACATATCTGTGGTCTGCAAAAACCTACTTTGCCAACAATTATAAGTTAATTACTATGCAATATTTACTCCTCTGCACTTACCTATTTTTATTTTCATGAGTATTCACAATGCACTTTATTGAACTTTAATGTTATATCCATGTTGAATGTCTTGTTTGCTGTATGTTGTTGCTGCACCTGGATTTAATGACATTTTGTTCACTGTATGCTGCTGTATATAGAGAATGACAATAAGATTGAATTGAACTCAGTCAAACTGAATTTGGTCTGGCAACTGGGCTGCTCCTGACCATCAACAGCTGGATGAAAGAACAACTGAATTGCTACGGCATACATATGCGATGTCAATCACTTGTCCTGGGCTCTCCAAAGGCGAGAATTAAATATCTTATATTTTTTGGTTTCCCTTAGTTTTGCATTAATTTGAGGGAATATCTGCATTCTTTACTCCACTTAATAACAAATGAACTGTTGACATTATCTTCTACATAAAGGGAGGACTAAATGTGATTTCAGTTGGACCTAAATGTTAGCTCCACTTTAGTGCACTGCTCATTTGTCAGTGTGTAACTATCATGAAAAATAGATTATGGCTAGTTTGCGATGTGGTGTGGTGCATGTAACATGACAACATGAATCAAACTTTTTTAACTCAAATTTTTTTAATGTTTTGCTTTGATTCTGTTTTTTTAAACATACATGTAGTTTTGATTTGTCGGGTTTAATCCACGTTTTTAATTCTTTTCTCCATTTTCCCTGCAGTTTACGTCATGTTTGACACTGGCCGAGGCGATCCGTTCATTATGTTCGTGTCATTTATTCCCGAAAAATTCTGGATGAAAATAAAACAGCACTAAAGTCAGTGTCACTGTGACCCACAGCAACAACAAAAACAGAGAAAACACTTCAAATAAAAAAACAGGGGAAAAAATCTCAACTAGAGTCCCAATCTTCATTTTCCCGTCTTCTCTGTGAAGTCAGAAATGTCGGCGGACCACCTCGGCTCATCTGGCCTCCTGCTCTCATCATGAAGATCTCTCTCGCTTTGCACTTTGCCAATTTCCCATGATTGAGTGTAATTGGGACCAGATAACCCTCTCCCTCTGTCTCTCCCCCTCTCTCTCTCTGTCTCTCCCCCTCTCTGTCTCTCTCCTCAGCAGTCTTTGATCACTTCTGACCTGGCTCCGGCTCAACTCTGTCACACTGGCAACCATTTCTTGGGTGGTTTGTGATTGCTCACAGACAGACTGCGAGATATATTGAGTATTGATGTGCGAGCCTCAAAATCCAGTGTGCTGCAGTGAATGTTACAACTTTATTCTCTGGGATTAAGACTTTGTGCAACAACCTATCTTACATGCATTAAATACATGTGTGCAATAGCGCCGTATGAGTGACTTGTGTGGAGTTGTTTATGCATGTGTGCGTGCATTTCATGAGTGATTGTCTTGACGGAGCAGAACAAGATGTGCGCAAAGATTCCCAAATTCGATTCAGGAGATTTGTAAATCCTGTGCAAATTACTGTTGCCTCTTTCTTTTTCTCCCCGCCGTACTCCTCTTTGAAACTCGTCTTCTGAGGCAATCACTCCCAGATGGAGAATATTAGATGTAATCACTTCCATTTGCCGGCTCTTTTACTCTCACTGCGAGGTGACATGCCGTCTCCCTCTGACATCTCCTCACAATGGACAATTACCGAGCACTCATCGATCACTTTCGGGCGAAGAACTTTGACACTCAAAATCTGGTAGAAATCATCTCATTTGATAACCCCTACAAATCTGCTTATGTGTATGATCATGAGGCTCATATTCTCCTCCATTGTGTGTGAGTGCCCCTATCAGTGCTATGCTGTGCGGCACTTCAAACTGTCAAGTGCACTCAATATAACTTTCATAAGCCCCTTACTTATAGTGTGGAACACATACATATTGGAAGAGTTGCTTCAGTACAAATAGTGTGTCAGGGGTATCAGCTCAGCCTTAAAGGAACACTGTCTAAGACATAGGGAGATTTAGTGACACCTAGTGGTTAGGATTGCAGATTGCAGCCAGCTAAAATTTCTCCGGATTAGGGATTTGTTTGTTCAGGAGGTTTTACCAAGACCTGAATTATCCGCAGAGGTCTCGTTCTCCAAACAAAACAAACAGACTCGTGATTAAAACCAATAAAAACACTGAATAAAGCAGTTACACATTACAAATCAGTGCTTTTCTGACACTGCTTTGCACATTCCAGACAGGCCGTTAGCTTAGCACCTGCTTTGTGTGCTCACCTTTTCTCTCTGATAACTTGAAATCCAGACGTTCAGGAGGTTTACTGTGAGCCAACATATCCACAGAGGTCTCTTCCAATCCAAAACAGATGGACACAGTGATTAAAAACACCAAATAAAGCACTTTCACGTTACAAATCAGTAATCTCAGACACTGTTTGGTGTGTCGCAGACAGGCCGCTAGCCAAGCACCTGCTAATGTGTGATCACCTTTTTTCTCTGATAACTTAAGATCCAGACATTTACGAGGTTTTTGGCAGGAGCCAAGTTATCTGCAGAGGTCTCCTCCTCTCTAAAACAAATAGATCCAGTCAACACATTCTCTCTCTGACCTCGCCACATATTGACGTTTGAAGTTTGACTTTCCATGTCTTTCCAGATACAACGTGAAAGGTACCCTTAGTGCGTTGGTTGTTGACATCCTGGGACAGCGTGTCAACTTCAGCCTGTTACATATATTGTCTTCTTTTAAAATACACTTCCGTTTTAACAGGAAATTTACTGTTTACATACAGTCTCTTCAAAATAAAGCACTCTCTCAGTACAACAAGGCAAATTGATGTTTTTTTTTCCTTCAACAACAAAAGCATGCAGTGAAAAAAGAACTGGGTTTGGCTCTAAAAACATACAGGATGCTAACACCACTCTCCTGGGTGAAAGTCGGTGTTTATTGGATCCATCCACCACCCCTCCCACCTATCCCTCTTGGACTATCGCTGCTTTAACTTTCGTTCTTGTCCCACCGCGTTTCCCTGATGCCCCCAGGCGCTGTTAAACTACAACAGCAACCAGTTGTGTATTATGCCGACGTTTAAGACTGGCTTTTTCGTTGGTGTCACAAGTCACCGCCCAAGCACCAGATTTCAACACTTCGGAGTGAGACCGGGTTGACCCAGTGATTTAAACTGGTAAAGACGCTGAATGAAGCAGTTTCACATTAAAAAATCTGTGTTTTCCCCCTACTCATCGCATAGTGGCTGCTATGGTGGCAGATGCAAAAATGCAAAAAAGCAAATAGCCCTATCTAGAGCCAGTGTTTGTTTGTCTGTTCTGGGCTACTGTAGAAACATGGCAATGCAACATGGAAATCCCTGTGGATGAGGACCCGCTCCCTATAGATATAAACGGCTCATTCTGAGGTAACAAAAACACAACTAATCTCATTTTCAGGTGATTATACACTAAAGACAACATACTTTTTATATTATATTCCATTTCTGCCAATATATATTCCCCTAAATCCTCCACACTGGACTTTTAAAGACAGCCATGCTTACAGACATTCTGCTGAGGGGACTGTCTTCAGTCTGCCACATGGAAAAGCTGAAAATCAAAGATGAGGGAGACTGATGTGTTGAATTAGAAGTGCCCACCTCTCAACCTTCAGACTTTATACATATTATTCTCCATCTACCTTCATGTCAAAACCTCTTCTTCTACTCTAATGTTTAATACATTCCTCTTCCTCCCTTCTCTTCTCCCCCTCTACAGCTACCAACCTCCCTCCTCTCCCATCCACCCTCACCTCCTACCATCCCTCTTTCTCTCCCTCTCTTCCCTCTATCCTTCATTCTGCGAGACAGACAATAAAGCAAGCTTTTCCATGGCTGACCTGCAATTCACCCCTACCTCCACACCATCCCAAGCCACAGACAGAGGGTGAGTTACAGCCCGAGATCCAATGTGGTGCAGAACAGTCCCGGATCTTGAGCCAGATTTGGGTCCCACAGGGCTTTCGGCCCCCGTGGCCGGTCTGCTCTGTTCTGCTCAGCGCTGACGGGGTCACGCAGACTCCAGACATGCACACACACACACCACTCACATCACGCTCCCATCCAAGGAAATTCCTTTGGGTTCGGGAGGAATAAAGGATGCGAGATTGAGGGGGGAAAGGAGAAGAATGTTGAAATGAAGGAAAGAGGAAATCCTGTTTCACTGAGAGAGACCTGCGATTGCACTCAGGCCAGAGTGACTCCTCTCACATGTGTCCGTTCTTCAGGACGGAGTGGAACGAATTTTGACATTCATCTAATTCTAGGCACGTGCTCCTTTCTGCTTTTCTCACGACCCTCATTTGACACAGCCACATCCCTGACCTTTGGATCTGTCATTTGGCAAGCAGAAATTATAGTTCATGTGAATCAGATGTTACAGAGAGGAGACTGAGTGCTCCTTCTCTGCCTGGCAGCTCAGCCCGAGGAGAAGCACCTGTTTCCAAATAAATCTTCAGATAAAAATGATATACTGTAGCTCGATCATGTGTCTGGAAATGAGGAAATCTGATTCCTTGCACATACATACTGTTTTTTTATTCCCACATGAATTCTTCATCTATCGCCTCGAGCTATAAGTTCCCATTTTGCACTCCCCTTATCTGAAGTAAATCCCAGAATTCAGGATTTAAGGCAGAGGCCGGAGTCACATGTCTCGCCAGCCGCCTTCATCCCGGAGAGGCTGCAGAGCATTTTGACCCCGGGGTCCCAGGGTTGAGGTAGAGGCCCAGCCAGCCCTCACTGGTGGAACCATGAACCGTGTCAGGTCATGTCAGCTCTCTGCTCAGCTCCCCTTACTTTAATGTAGATGAAGCAAGTCTGGCTCAGTTTCACACCACCTCTACCACTCACCCTTTTTTGTAGGGCCAACAGATGACATCCTAACAGGAAAGGCTTCACTTTAAAGCTCTTGTTCACCTTCTGGAAAATAATTAAGAAGGGTAATTAATAATCTCAGAGCAAAGTGATGTAACTGTTGCTAACAAAATGATTATTATGTGACCATGGTAAATGCTAAAATCTTTACTGTTAAAATGTTTTTGTTCATAAGCATATAACGACCTAATGTTGTAGTACTTGGGATAAGGCTTGGTCTCAAAAGCACACATCTCAGACTGCATTTTTACTTGGTCTTGTCTCAACCTCAGACAAAGAGGACTTGGGGTATCATTAAATTGCCTGTGCAAAAAAGGTGATGGTTAAGGTGATTTTTAGTATTTGGTTGCTCATAAAAAACAAAGGGAAATTCCCAAACAAAAAAAAAAAAACTCTACAGTGTCTTTTGATTATTCTATCAAGACACTGTTTTCCTTGGATGTTTTTGGATCTTTAGAGAATTTGAGGAGTGCTGATAGTTTGCATGTTCCACATTTTATTCTAAGTGTGTCATGCAGTGTGAGACTTGAGCTGGTCTGGGTCTGGACGTGATCTGAACCCATTTAAGTCTTGGTGTTGTTTTGGTCTTGATACAGTCTGGTCTTGGTCATGTCTTGGTTTATGTGGCCTTGACAACAACACTGATGATAAGCATGCTTATAGTGACTCAGTTAAGTCAGTTACGCAGCAATATCAAGCTCAAGTTTGCTAACATTAGCCACCACAAGCTAATGGTCACACCAGATCAAAAAAAGTGGTAGTAGCATTTCGTTTTGTTGCATTTCACAGTTGCATGATAACACCATGCACCATAAATGCAATAAATGCAAAATATTCTGACACTGAGCTGAAATTAAACGAGTGCTCAAAATTTTCAGAAAAACAAAAAACATGGAAAACAAAGGATCGGATCCTGTGTATAACTCAACATAGCCAATCCTGATCAGTTAACAAATGCCTTGATCATCCCGATATCCATCTTTAATGGGATTGGGACATCCCTAATTAAAAGAGTAGCCTACCATTCATTATCATATGTTACATATTCATGTTACAATATAGCACTTCTAAAACCTGTTGTTTTTAAAAAAGGGATCAAAACCACATATACATAATCATCTCTTTAGTTTACACATTCTTCTTGTCAAAACTTCACACTGATGAAAGACAGCTACTTGTTTAAGCCAGCAGGAGGCACTGTTGCTCTGTCTATTGTGCAGCAAATGTGGAAGTTCGCATGACGCCCTATAGCTTCGAGATTTGCCCTGTTTAGGACGCCATGTTCGTTTAAGTATTGTCTCTTGTCCTGTAAGGTGAACGCTGCAACAGCGTCCTGCTGTATATCACAATATCAGCGCTTAAACCACACATTTTGTTAATTTGTTCACCATAAATGAACTGTGTTTTTTTACTGTTTGACGATGTTATTGAGGTGAAGCTAATAGTGTAGCTGGCACTCTGTAAACAGTAAACAGTAGGCATTAGCATTAGCTTTACTGTTAACTCTTTAGCTTATTTGAGAATGTATGTTTTATGTTGGTATTTTATTTATTTCAGAGAGTCATATTTAGTTTACCTTGACAGTTGTGTTTATTTTCTATTTTATAAAAAAGTTTATTATCTCTTGTCCTGTAAAGTTGACGATTTTGTGGAGGATTTGATGCCAGCAGCCACTGTGATAGAGAGCAGCAGAGATGTTACTGGATGTTCCTGTGAAATAAAACTGCAGTCAAGGTAAATCACAAATCTGAACCCTGCATCTGGTGCCTCCTTCTCTCTCTGCACAACACTCCCATGCAGCTATAAAACAAAGAAAAATCACAATGCAAAGTCGTAAGGGAGGTGTAGAGAGGGACTGGCGTGCAGAGGCAGCGGGTTACACCTATATTACCCAAAATGCAACTTGACTGCCAACATTTGATATTGTGCTTTGCTTTTAGCAGCTAATGAAGCCTTGAGCCGCTAGCCTCAAGCTAGCAAGATGAGGAGCAGGCTAAAAAGGTCTGGTAACCTCACTTCTCCACACTCCTACATTCTTCTCTTTGTCAAACCTTCAGTCTTCAGCCCAAGCTGGTGCAGACTCAAGTGACATCACTCGAGGCAGTTTATCAAAATTCATGCAGCTTCCTCTGGAGCCAGAAAAGGCTTCATTCAGCTTTTTCACATATGCAGTAGTACTCCCCAAGATCTGTAAATATTCAGTACGTTTACATTCAGCTTGAGAAAATTGAATTATTGGCTTAGTCTGACCGAAACCGGACTTTCAAATGCATGTAAACAGCTTAGCCTGACTGAAATTTGACTATCCATAGCTCAACCTAGATAATGCGATTGAAAATGAGACTATTGCTGCATGTATTCACTTAGTCCGACTGGAGTCTGACTCGGCGTTCTGCGCGTGCACCACTTTTTCTTTCGCAGGCTTTCATCCATTAATGGATGGTAGGAGAATGTGGATTTATTTATTTAATTTATTATTCCTCTTCGGGTCGGAACTAGTTCAATACGCACTACATTAAAAAGGACACAGCGCCGCCTATCGAGGTGGAGTCAGACATACTTGGTCAGAAATTCGATTTTCTTTTCTGCATGTATACTCAGGCAAGAAGAGAAGTCCGACTTGACTGATTAGCCGAGCTATGACATTAGCTCCTCTACTGTAATGTATGGATGTAAACGTACTGAATGATGTTAAAATCTGTTTTCAAACTATATTGTGATTGAGCAGGATCCAGGAGGCCTTCTCTCGAAATAGGCAAAATCCAAAAGTTTTGGTGCTTCCCTAAGAATATTCAACTGGGCACCTCATCCCAGAGCAAAGAAAGAGCGGAGGGACCTGGTCCCAAGAGGTCATAAATTGTCGGAGCAGACCCAGTTTGGGCAGGGAATTGAGAGCAGGCAGAAGCTCCCTTAAAGAGCCTAGTGGTCTCTGTTTCTCCCGGAGTTTAACCCTCTCACCTCTTCTCATTGGCCGCTCTTTTATTCAGTAGGCTGATTTATTGGAGTTCACAAGGGAGAAATACAAGCATAGCACAGCCATCAGCCTCGCCTGTGATAAATGACCCACGCTGCTATCTTCATCTCAAGTGGGACCCTGCAGTTCCAGTGGATGAGGAAGGGTGTGTGTGAGAGCATATATGTGTGTGTTCACATGTGTGTAGACTGGGGTCATGCTTGCGTTATTTTTTGGATACAACGTGGTGATGACAGAGGAAGAAATAGCAAACAATTCCTTAAGGGAGAAAATAGAAATGTCTTCTTTAGGGAAATGAATTTGGATAAATGAACATTATTTTGCTTGTAAAAGAGGAAACAAAAGTAAGATCAACACATGACATATTTTGATACAAACCTTTTCACTGTCTTTAACTACTAATTTATATTTGTCTCTGTTTCTCTGCCTCACCGCTCCCCCCGCTATCCCTGGTCCTGCCTCTGGCTGCCCCAATGCAACACAGCCCCTCTTCTCCCCAAATGAAATTCTTTGGAAAGTCATTTTATATCACCCTTTGACTGTGCATTGAACTGTAAAACCACCCCATTGGAAACAAAATAAAAGGATAGGAGAGGGAGAGAAGGGGGGATGGGGCAAGGAGGAGAATTATAATTCTTTGCAGGCCTTTGGTATTAACCCAAACACCAGAGCTGTCAGCAGTTCAGAGAGGGAGGTGCGAGGGGCAAACATTCAGTGTTAATTGGCACTTTGTAAGCTCTGAGCCTTCCTTTTGTGAGGGAAGTGGAAGAGAGAGTGAGTGAGCAGGAGGGGGGGAGGAGGGAGGGATGGAAAGAGGGGAGGGGGGGAGTGGTCAGCAGAGGGGGGTGAGGCAGAGAGAGACGGGGAGAGAGGGAGCTCTTGTTCTTGTAGGTTTGTTGGGCCTTGTTGAGGGTGTTTACGGTTCACTTCTTATCCTTTGTTAATTGGGCTTTCTCTCCCCCAATGAAAAAAAAAGAAGAATTCATGTAACCCCCAGCCTGCCACCCATGCTCCCTGTGACTCTCCCCACCAGCCCCATCAGCAACAGAGGGATAAATGACAAGAACAGAGCAAAAGGATTGTCCCGGGAACGTCATTAAACTCATACATACGCTCAAATCTCTGCATAGGACTCCATATTTAATCAGTTTAAATGCCACTGAAACTGTTTGCATTTGCAAAAACTTGTGCAATTAACTGCGAAGCAAAAGTTATTATAAACTTTTATGAGGCCACAATGTTCAAGTATTTTTAAACCAAAACAGTCACTGCTGTTCAGGTGTTTTTGTGGCATTTTTCCTTGCTGTATATACTGTCATTTTTTCCCTCTGCGAAGGACTTGAATTACTAAAGCCACTAGAGTTGGAAACCCGTCCTGAATTTTGTGCACTTTAAATATATTCACACAACTGTTTTCTTACTTTAACAACTATTGTGTTTACGGGACAATGTGCTCATTATGCATCTTGTGTGTTTTTAGATCTTATTATTATTGCTATTAAAAACTGAGGTGGCAAGAAATTAACTGTGTTCTTTTTACCATTGCTGCGACTTAATTAACACACAGTTAACAGTGTAGTTCTGTGAGCAGACATATTTATTAAAATGTTAAACTTCTCCCCCTCTAACCTAATCTGATGCCCTCTGTGTTAATGGTGATACAGACGAGCAGGAGCGACGTCAGACCATTAGGTACAGGATGTAAAAACACCCCGTCTGTCCTTTTTGTGGATCCTCTCCTTCCGCCGATGTGTTTGGAGTTATCTGAAATAATTAAACAGGAAGAGATTGGCAGAGAGAGACAGAGAGGGAGAGGGAGAGGCACCTGTCTTTGAAAGAGAGAGGGGAAGAGGGGGTGTTGTTGGCATGAGGCTGGTGCACTCTGCTTCACAGCACCTCTGGCCTCTTTCTGTCTTTCCCTCTCTCTCCCACTGACTGATGTAAATAATAATAGTGCCAGGACTGAAAGGACACAGGTGTCAACCATTGTGCTGCTCTGAATGGACCTGGGGGAAGGAGGTCAGGGGTCACAGGGCCACCTCAGCCACCTCTCACACCCACAGTTTTTATTCACACTGACGCTCCCTTTCATAGGTTTTCCATCTCTCTCTCTCCCCCCCGCCCGCTCCTCCTCTGTCTCTCTCGCTCACTCTCTCCTTTTGTTATCATAGCTCAATGTTTTGTGAAAACTTTTCAGAGGTCATGCACAAGCTCAGTATTCAGGAAGATTAACATTCTTTTGAAAATTAATCGGCTCACACAGCTACGCAGATCAATGGCTGGGTTCAACCTGAGGAGCCAATACATGGAGGAAATTTGATTTTAGATAAAAATTTACACCACTGACAAAATTTACTAAATATTTATGGGATTCTTCTGCTGACACCAGCCTACTTTCATCATACAGTAAATGTGCACATTCGTTTTATTCAGCGACATCAAGCTGCTACTGTAGCGCAGATGCTACATGCTTCACTACTGTATGCTGCGACTAAGTAAGGTCTGCAGTTCAAAAGTAAGGCGCCAACACATTCTCATTCTGCCCCTGACACATATCAAAGTTTGGTTATGGTCTTTCCAAGTTCAGATACGACGTGAAAGGTACCCTGGGTGTGTTGGTTGTTGATGTGATGGGACACTGTGTCAACTTCAGCCTGGCACATGCATCGTCTTCTTTCTAAATACACTTCAATTTTAACAGGAAATTTATTGTTTATATACTGTCTCCCTCAAGATAAACGCACTACATCAGTACAACAACGCAAATTGATGTTTATTTTCCTCCAACAACTACCGCACATGGTTGGGTTTAGGAAGAAAGAACAGAGTTTGGCTTTATAGTCTTACAGGACACAAACAACATTCTCCTGGGTGAAGGTTGGTGTTTGTTGGACCCATCCACCCTCCTGCACGCCCTACTTGGAGTTCTGGTGCCTTAACTTTCCCTTAACTTTCATTCACGTCCCGCCGTGTTTCCCGCTGATGCTGGCAGTCACTGTTAAACTACACAGCGACCGGCCATGTACCATGCTGACACTAAAGGATGTCTTTTTTCCGTTGGTTTCTGACGCTGCAAGTCACTGCCCATTTGCTAGGTTTAAATGACTTTGAGTGAGACCAGGTTGAATTCAGATTTCCAAACTGACACACACTGAGAAGCATTTAAAAGACAGGCAAACACACTTCTTCTTCTTTTTTTTGCCAAGAATTAGATAATAATATAAATACCACACTGTAAATACATAGGTGGTATCTGCTAGGTTAGCTTAGCTTAGCATTGAGTCTGGAGTTGGGGGACTCAGCTGACTTGGCTCTGTCCAAAAGTTGTATTAAAACCTGCCTACCTCACCTCTGAAGCTCACTGATTAACATGTTATATCTCACTTCTTTAATTTGTACCAAAAAAAAGTAAAAGAACATAAATTTGCCTTCTTACGAGGGGCTATTGCTGCCTTTAAATGAAAGGTGAGCTTGTGGTTAAGACATGGGAAGTCATACAAAATATGCTTGGCATTAAAGTGGTTAAAGTAAATAAATAAATTCTTCACCCACAAAATGACTATTTGAAAATCAGTTAGTCATGCCATGATACCTTGAATATGTGAATAAAACTTTTTTCTCATGACTCCACGGAAAACTGTAAATATAATGATTTATTGATTGATTGTGGAGCACATTTACATTTATGACTATGTCAAAACCTCTTGTGCAGTGTAATCCAGATCTTATTTATCCAGTCGTAAGCTTGTTGTTTTGTTTTTCTTTAGTAAAAATGCATGTGTTTGGGAAGTACTGAGCATACGTCTGGATAAATGAGATTTTAATTATACTGCCTGATAGTTTTGCTGTTAGTAAACATGCTCCCCAATTCAATCGATAAATCAATATACTGCTTTGCTTAGCGGCACGCAAAACAACATTCATTCATTCAAATCGTTGTTTATTCAGGGAAAATTGGCTGAGCATGAAGCTCTTTTACAGCAGTGCCCTGAGTTCACATTTAGTGGGCTGGAAGGATACAAGTATATGATAGCAATCGCAATAAAGTGATGAAAAAAATCCATAAAAACAAATAAGCAGTAGCAATCTCTATCAAGAAATATAAACAGCAATACATTTCTTAACAAATTCAAGGTAACACAGCAGGACTAATTGATTTAAAAGGTCAGTTTGTGCAGGTTGAAGTGAGAACACCACTACAAGGCAACGACAACATGGGCGCTATTATTGTAGCCAGCAATTTTGCAAGCTAGAGGGCAGGTAACATAATGCGGGAAATGCGCAGGTATAATGACAGAGGGAAAAGATGAGGCCATTGAGAATATCAACATTTGCCTTTGACAAACAAACAAAAAAAAACAAAGTAAAGCAAGGAAAAACTCAATATGACTTACACCATCCACCAAAAAATGAACTTCTGTGACCTCCATTTCTGAAAACATCAGCAAATTTGTTGCAGCTCCTGAACTTGGAACTTACAGAATATTTCCACTTACAAGGTCATGACTACTACAAGAGGGGGGGATTCATACGGACCCAGCAAACACTAAACATGACCCTATGTGAAGGCAGCATATGTGCCAAATGAGTTGTGGGACTTTATGCTAAGCTAAGCTAACTGGCTGCTGCTTCCAGCTACGTTGTTACTGAACAGACTTGAGCGTGGAATCAATTTCTCAACTAATTCTTTGCAAGACAGCAAATAAGCATATTGACCAAAATGTCAAACTATGTCTTTGAGTCCCAAAAGAGAACTCTGTGAATGCATTTTACTTGAAACAGAACAGTTGAGTGACCAATAAAATTTTGTTTTAAAGATAACAGTAGTTATTTATTTTCTCCCTTTTGTCTTCATGCTGTCTCCCTGTGTCAAAATGTAGGCCCACACTGACATACATACAATACATGTGTGTGTGTTACCTCTTGGTCTTGGTTTTCTCCGCCATCCCCACTTCCACCTTCACACAGGATGCTCCTGAGTCCCATTCTCACCAGTTGGTAACCCATTTCCAAGCCAGTGGGTGATAAATGTCACACACTCGTAATACACACAAGCCAGCGACCACACATGACATGACGCATGTGTGTCGAGGCCGCTCTCTCTGTATTACTCAGAGTAACTGGAGGATGGAGCTGGACGGAGATTTGTGGGGCAGTGTCCTTTGTGCTCAAAGAAGCAGGACAAGAAAGAATCATAAATTGGGACCGGTGCATGACGGTTGAGGTGCACTGTACTGCTGCCATGGATAGGTGACTATTTATGGTCTGAAACATGACATTTCTGCTGCATCAGCAAACGTTGGGAGCAAATATAAAACCGAGGACATACCGTGTGCTATCCGGAAAAGGGTTATGGACTTATTTTACATGTCGTTTGATTTTACTACAGTAGCACATATACAGATTGTCTTTCTTTATCGGTCGACATAGAGATTAAATAATACGCTGTATCACGGATATTAAAGCAGAATTCAACCTCCGTTACAAACCTCTGTAAGTAAGAGTCCAATTGGCCAATCAGTCTGCCACCTTTCAAGTTTTATGTGTAGTCAGTAAAGCAGCCCGCCTCAGCTTTGGTCTTGGCCTTGGCTGTTTGCAGTCTTAATGAAAATGTTTGATCTTGATATAGAGCGCTGTGTAAAACCCCTGGGGAAAACCTCCATGATGCCGAACCAATAGAGTGGAGCTTATGTAAGTGCAGTGTTGTTTAATTTGCAGCATGCAAACTGAGAGGGACAAAATAAATCCATCCATGATACTATGTTTTGTGTGTGTTGCAGCGGGTGTTGTGGGTGGATGTTCCTCAGCCTATAGGATCCACGCTTGGTGGAGATGGAGATGCTAGAGAAGGGTGAGAGGATTTATTACCTAGCATTAGGAGCACTAATCTGTTGCAGGTGTTTCTGGCTGTTCTCCCGGGCCATGCCTGCTCTCCTCCCCGGGAGGCCCCTCCATATTTGTGTGTGTGTGACGGAGGAAGAGACAGAAGGAGCGAGAGGAGTTCTTTCCACGGCATCTGCGGGGAGATTATACCATCTCCACAACCCTCTCAAATCATCAAGAGTGTCAAGATAAGGACAAAGAGAACATGAAGTCTGATTGCGCCCCTCCATCAGTCACATCAATCTAGAGACCACAAAGCAAGGTGTAAGAGAACTGTGTAAACTTTAATAAAAAAAATTCAAGGCCACTCCTTGCTCCAGGAGCGTCATTTATATGCAGGAGAAAGTACGCTTCATTTTGTTTTTCAACTTTTCAAGCCGCACTACAATTTTCAGCGAGGCGTTTGGTTTGACAGTGACAACTCACTCTGGGTATACAGTAGAAACCCACTTTATCAGCGGGGTACAACCTCTGGGGTGTATTACAATGACGAAAAGACCACCAGGATGGATTGAGCCAACAGCTTCACAGGAAGCCTGTGGTGCTTTTGAGGGATGATGAACAAAGACACAAAGGAACCCACTGAGAAAGTCCTGCTCCGTAGGAAGTCTGCAACGCCTACTGTGGCCGGCAATAGAAAGACGGAACTGAGTGAAATAGAGAAGAATGGAGATGGAGGGGAATCCAGGGGTGGAGAACAGTGAAGACAGGAAAGGGAACAGGGAGGGCGAGGATTGATATGGTGATGGAGGGTGTGGAAAAAAATCAGATGATTCAATCTGTGTGAACATATGGGAAACAAATACTTCAGTATTTAAGGCAAAATTATTTCAAACCAACTTATTATATCGCCTTTAAATGCATGAGTCTGCTACCAAGGATTTTTCTTAACAGGGAATGGCCTTCACAGGCTGCTGTAGAAACATGAAGTAATCTTACTTTACTTCTTTGGCACTACTGCCCTCATGTGGACAATGCAAGTAATGCTTTAGTCAGATTAACGTGTCTTTTTCAAGTATTGAGGATGTATTTGAGTGTGCTGTTAAATCACAAGTCTCCACCTCACCTGCATCACCTTCACTCCTAACGAGACCACTCCCCCAAGATTATAAAACTCCCTGCAGGCCTGTGGCTCCCTGTCTTTCCCTCCAAACACGCCAGGTAAAACAAAGAGAGGATTGATGTGAGTGCATACTTTGATAATTATTTTGTATTATTGTTGCAAGATTCCTCAGTTTAAACTGTTGTTAAAAGAGGAAAAGAGTAATACCGTAGCGGACGCATATATGATGTAACTTAAATGATAGCTAATTTATCAATATTCTTTTCAATAATATTTTTGTTTAACATTATGCAGAGCATCAACATTTTCTTATCATATTCCTTGTTCTAGAAAGAAATCATCCAACGACTACCAACTGTTCAACTACCCTGTCTGCAATAAAATGTTGAAAAGTATGTATTACTGAATGTTTTGATTACAAAATTAATTTAAAGACAATATCATCTTAAATGTTCAAGGATTTTTGAGCCTTTTGGACCTCAGTGACACTGAGGGGTGTCCTGTGGCACAGTGTATAACTGTTTGAAGCTCCAGTGTGTAGGACTTAGGGGAATATATTGGCAGAAATTGAATATAATCTAAATATAGTATGTTTTTTACATGTATAGTCTCCTGAAACCAATAAATGTTGTGTCTTCATTACCTTTAACAAGCCATTTATATCTACATAGGGAGAGGGTCGTCATCCACTGAGACTGCCATGTTGCACCACCATGTTTCTATGGTAGACCAGAACGAACAAAACAAACCAAACACTGGCTCTAGATTGGGCCATTGGCGTTTTTGCATCACCCACTGTAGTAAGCAGCCCCTCCACAACAAGAGTGTTGGAAAACCTTGTAAATGTCTGGATCTTAAGTTATCAGAGAAAAAAGGTGAACACACACAAAGCAGGTGCTAGGCTAACGGCCCGTCTGGGATGTGCCAAACAGTGTCTGAAAAACCTTGATTTGTAACGTTAAACTTATTTACTCTGTGTTTTTAGGGGTTTAAATCACCACGTCTGTTTGTGTTGGAGAGGAGGAGACCTCTGTGGATAATTTGATACCTGGATAAAACCTACTGAATGCTGGATCTTAAGTTATGAGAAGAAAAAGGTGAGCAGACATCAGCAGGTGCTGTCTCTGATATGGCAAATAGCGTTTGAGACACACTGATTTGTGATTTGAAACTGCTATACTCTATACATTTTTTACTGGTTGAAATCATTTGGCCTATTTGTTTTGGATAGGAGGAGAATTTGGCCCCCAATAAAATCTCCTGAACATCTGGATCAGAAATTAGGTAAGTACATCACAGATAAAAGGTGAACACACATAGCAAGCACTGGATGAGCAACTCGTCTGTGATATGCCGAACAGCATAGTAGAGACTGATTTGTAACATGAAACTGCTTTTTTTTTTTTGTTTTTACTGGTTTTAATCACCTGGTTTGGAGAGGAGGAGACCTCTGCAGACAATTTAGCTCCTGGTAAAAACCTCCTGACATTGAACACTGAATGAATTCTGATCCAGAAAAGTTTTATACATGTTTTCGTGTCGGCAAACATGGTAAGCAGCCCCTACCCAATGAGTAGCATCTGAAAAAAAGAATTTTTTAAATGTAAAAACTGCTTTTTTCAGTGTTTTACTTAAGAGGAAGAGACCTCAGTGGATAATTAAGCTCCTCTTAAAAACCTCATGAACATCTGGATCTTTAGTTGTCAGAGAAAAAGGGTGAGCAGACATAGCAGGTGTTGGGTGAGTAGCCCATCTGCAGCAGGCCAAACAGTTTAGAAGAAACACTGATTTTTAATGTGAGACTATTTTATTAAGTGTTTGTACTGGTTTTAATCACCTGGTCTGTTTGTTTTGGAGAGGAAGAGACCTCTGTGGATAATTCAGCTACCATTAAAAACCTACTGAACATCTGGATCTTAAGTCATCAGAGAAAAAAGAGAACACATAGCAGGCGCTGGGCGAGTGGCCTGTTTATGACAGGCCAAACAGCCTAGAAGACACTTATTTTTATTGTGACACTTCTTTATTCAGTGTTTTTACTGGTTTAGATACCTGGGTCAGTTTGTGTTGGAGAGGAAGAGATTATTTTGCAGATAATTCGGCTCCTGGAAAATCTTTCTGAACAATGAACACTGAGAGAATCCGAACTGGGAGTTCATGCTTAGCACATAGAAGTTACAGCTGGTTGCAATCTGCAATCCTCACCACTAGATGAAGCCAAATCCCACACACTGCTCCTTTAAGACTTTGTACTCTGATCAAAACATCTCAACATTTGTTGCAGACCATTCCCACTCTTTCTCCCCTCTACCCTCCTGTCTTGTCGTATTCCTATGCAATGACAAACGCTTTCTAGTTTCTAGGAAGAATGGGGAACATGTATTTTTATTTGTTTACTTCTTTCACAGGGCCTGTCACTTTTACCCTAGAATTCACACACATATGAAGTTTAATGACCCTGAATCTTAAATGGAGAAGAGTGGTTCTCTGCTCTTCAACAGTTTCCTTTTCCTGACTCGTCTCTCAGGCAGCATGTTCTCCTCCTGTGCGCTGCCCCCTGTGTTGGATTCTGAGTAGTAAACCAGGTGGGTTTTAATTTCATTTCCACCTGTGCACATAGTCATTTTAAATCTCTCCGCGGTGGGCCAAAATGAAGCAAACCCAAGCTATAAGCCTGTTTAATATGAGCAGACCTCTCTGAAAAGCAAGACGAGGACGAAGGACAAGGTCTGTCTCATGGTCAAGTCTGTTTTATTGTAACAATATTGTAACCGGATCCATTTAGCTGTTAGTAAAATTATTTTCCAACTGGAAAGTGAAAGATTGCTACTAAAAGTCTGGATATGGTAGAATTTAAGGCTAACTCTGGGTAGTGGATTGTATCATTTACATAAATCATATTTTTCATGGGCTGTATTTGTAGGAGTTCTGGATGACATAGTTTGTCATGGAAGGGATCCAGTCTTTAGTCAGAGTCACAATGTGGGTGAACCAAGGGTAGAAGAGCTCCGGCTGTCTCGTAGCTCCTGTTTTGATGATGTTCAAGGCTGCGTCTGAAGCAGGGTAGGCTGGTACACTGGTGACTCCCCTAGGACACAGAAAAATACTGCTCTTAAGTAACGTAGGTGGTGAAAATGACCAATAACAATTTTGCATTTGGACTTAGTAACACTCATTGCTTGCTTGACTGACTTGACTTTCTCCATGGCTGATTGAGTATCAATGAGCCCCAGTGTACATATAGAGATGGACACGTTGCTCTTCTTCATCGCCAGCTCATGCCCCAGGGCCCCGAAGAAGCCATTCAAGGCAAATTTTGTTGAGGTATACGGCGCCACGAAGGGACTGGGCATTTTACCTGTGAAGCATTAGTAACTGTTAGAGTCAGGTTTTCCAATACACTTTTGTCAGATGTAAAACATGAGAATCTAATGTGGCCTATTGAGGCCTCGTTTATGACACCTTAACTCTCACAGATTTGATCTTAAAGGGACAGTTCGCCCCAGAATAAAAAATACACATTTTTTCTCTTACCTGTAGTGCTATTTATTTTGTTTTGGTGAGAGTTGCAGAGTTTTGGAGACAAACCAGCTATTAAATTGATGTTACGGTGAGATTGTTTCAAAGGTCAAAAATGAAACTTAACATTTTTCATCATGTTTTCATGACATGGTCTACATATTCTTTCTTTGCTTTTCCTTGGAGAGCACTTTGTAACTTTATAATGGAAAAAGTGATGCACAAAGGAAGAATAATGAGGCCAATCGATACATTATTTGTAATTAATAGGTCAAAATTTTTGCATGCAATAACTTATGTATGTATATGTTTCATAGTTTGCTTTCAGACTATAAAAAATGATGTGACATACTTACCTAAAAGTGATGAAACAACCACCAGTGCTCCTTTACTTTGCTCAAGGGCAGCCAGAGCTTTCCAAGTCATCTGAATGTAGCTGAAGAAATTGACCTTTGGCAAACACACACACACACACACACACACACACACACACACACACAATCACAATCAGAGATCAGTGCATTTGCTTTATATTATGCGCTGACAGACCATTAAATTGCAGCACTACCTTCATCAGCCACTTGGTGTGCTCCACATCTCCTTCCCACATGCTGAAGGGGCTCGGGCCGATGTGATTTAGGACCAGATAATCCAACCCTCCGAGCTTTTCCAGAGCAAAATCTACAGCTTTGTCGGGGTCTGACTCATTGGACATGTCTGCTGCTATGTAGAGAGCCCTCTGGGCTCCCAGACTGAGGCACTTCTCTGCAACCTGTAAGCAAGGGTCAGAGGGAATGGATCTAATGTGGTTGCAGAAAAGAGTGTAGGGAACACTTGGCTAAATACAGGCACTTCAGCTAGCCGAAAAAAGAGTACAATGTCTTACTCACCTTTAATAAATAAGCTGTACATGATATGATGGATACAGAACAGAATTACTGGCACTTGTTGTTTTATACATTTATTGCTTTAAACTTTAAGTCCATTATTTATGTTGCTAAGTTCACTGACCTGCTGTAACACTCCCTCCCTCCTGGCTGTAATTACTATCTGGGCACCAAAGCTGGCGTAGTGATAAGCCATTTGTTCACCAATACCTGTACTGGCTCCAGTCACCAGCACTCTGGCACCTCTGAGAGATTCTGAAAGACACACGAAACACACAAAAATAACGTTTTGAAGGTGATTTTATGACTCTGAACTGTTATCTCACATCGATTATGATTATGTAAGAAATCATTTACTTTTAAAACCTCACCCCTTTTGCTCTTAACGCACTTCTCCCTTCATGTTAACCTGTATGAGGGAGTGTTACAGTGTAGTTTGTCTAACCAGAGTGGTCGACCTTTCAGGAGGCTCTCAGATTGACCCTTTTAGGATCGCCACCCCATCATAACAGTATAGTTCTCTGATTGTCAAAAAGCTAACAAGGCTATACATGAGTTACTTTTGGTCCAAAATATTTAATTTAATTTAATTAAATATACTTTATTAATTCCGCAAGGGGAAATTCAGTGTTTTCACATTTACATATAATGTTGTCATTTACATATACACACAGTCCTGAAATGCGCACACATGCACAAACAGGACCTATACATGCATTAAATGGAGAGACGTCAGAGTGAAGGAGCTGCCCGTGGACAAGCACCCCGAGCAGTTGGGCGGGTTAGGTGCCTTGCCCAGGAGGTGAACTGGCACCTCTCCAGCTACCAGTCCACACTCCATTTTTTGGTTCGGGTGGGGACTTGAACCAGTGATCCTCCGGTTCCCAAGCCAAGTCCCTGTGGACTGAGCTACTGCCGCCCACTGAAAAATGCAAATTAGGTGATTTTCTTTTTGTCCTTAAACCACACACACAAAAAAACCTGACTTTTGTTTTCCTTTTTTTTATATGAACACTGAATATGAAATCTGCTATTGCTAAAATGATAGGAGGCACATCATGAAACTTTCAGGAGATGCAAAGAAGAACTGACGTTTGGTCATTTCACATTGAGATGCGACGTGCAAGGTATCCTGGGCACGTTGGCTGGAAATTTTCACACAGTTTTTTTTAAAATAAATGCACTGGGTCAGTACAACACCGCGAATTGACATTTTTTCCTTCAACGACAAACATACGTGGGTACGTTTTGCCGACACTCACACGTGGTCGGGTTTAGGAAAAAAGAACAGGGTTTGGCTTTACAATCTTTCGGGAAGTGAAAACCGCCGTCCTGGGTAAAGGTCAGTGATTGTTGGACGCTTCCACCACCCTACTGCACTTCCACTGCCTTAACTTTCATTCTTGTCCCGCAACGTTTCCACCTGACGCTGCCAGGCGCCGTCATAGTTTATCGGCCGGGTATCATGCCAATAGCTTTATTCGGCAGTGTCTGACACCAGAAGTCACTGCCCAAGCGCCAGATTTCGACAACTTTGGAGTTGTTAAGTTGACATGTTGTTTGCAAATTTAAGGGGATCTATTATGCTCATTTTCAGGTTCATACTTTTTGTATTTTAGGTTTCTACAAGAACATGTTTACATGATTTGATCTTCAAAAAATACTTTATCTTCCTCACACTGTCTGTGCTAGCACACCTGTATTCTCTCTTTCAGCACCTGCCTCTTTAAGCCTCCCTCCCGAAAAAGCCCAGTCTGCTCTGATTGGTCAGTGTTTCTGGGTCTTCCATATCTCAGTGTCTCTGCACCATCATTGCAGCTGGAGAAATGACATGCTCCAGCAGGAATATTTATCCTATATTGGGGAGAAAGATTATATGTTTCCCTGACGTTAGCATGTAGCTACATGTAGCAGTGTAGGCTATGTAATGCAAACACCTACAGTTGCAGTAGGGTTTCTGGAGCAGATGACCATATAAAGAAGTCCATCACGAGCTGACGTCAGTGGTCTCAAAAGTAGAAAATGACGACTGAAAACATTCAGACAGTCTGATGCCTGAGACTTTGGCTCACAGGTTAATTTTACATACACATACGTCATTGTTTGTAACTTTGGCTATATTCCTAATAAGAACAGTCGACATTGTAACATTATACGTATCACATAAAAAAAGGGGAAAAAAGCACAATGGGTCCCCTGTATGATTTAAGGACACTGATGCCGAGTGCATCTACAATAAATCATAAAAATCCATTCACCATTTGTAAGATTCAGTCATGTAAAATGTTAAAACAGTATCCTCATTAAGCCGTAGTATCGGCCGTGGTAGTAGCTCTTCATAAGGTGACATAAGGTTCCAGTTGTTGAAACACACACTACCCTATTGACTCAAACCATATCATTTCATTACTCGTGGAAACTCCGCCTGTACACTGCTTCCTCACAGAAAATATAAATGCTGCATTCTCTTCCTGGTAAGGCCTCAGTCACAAGCGGAAAGCATGTCAGATCATCACCAATTACTCACTCAGTTTGTGCTTCTTGTCCTAAACTTCCCCAGGGGAGCCTTTAACTTTTATCCTCATTACTTTTGTACAGATATTTTGAGCAATGCAGAACAGTAAGCGTGTACAGCATCCCATCACCCCAGCAGTCACATGATAGGTTTATTTGATCCATATTCAAGTGGAGAACGTGTTGTTGAGGCCGCCCAGTCCCGATTATGTGGTGGAGCCTGTAGACTATGATGTCATGGGACAGTATATAGAGTTTGCTTATCAAAGATGCATTACATTTTAATATATTAAATACATTTGTCAATGTGAAAATACAGACCTCTTATAGGGATATTACAGTTACACACTACTCAGTTTCCTGTGCCACATTCCAGCACTATATCAATACCACATTGATCTTGTGATAGGGGATTAGATATGATATGGTCATCATAATGTTGTTAATTGGCCTGAGGTTATATTTTATTAATGTCAGAAAGAACCAATATCAGTCTTTCATACTTTGTCCCATTTCTGGGTCAGGTCAGGCCGTCCTTTATCACGCTGAAACCTCTGCCAACTTGTCAGATTCAACTATAACTATTAACCCTGTGACACGTACAACAAATTAAAGTCCTTTCTGCAGCATATGGCCTCCTGTAGTTCCTCAACCAAACAACCAAACACAGGAAATATATTCTGTTGTGGATGATTTTGCATTAAAAAGATAAATTTATGTTGCGTTACATAGAAAGCATGTATCCAAAGGGCTCTGGAAAGGGGCGGAGAAGCATAGATTCAATAGTCAAAAGACACAACATATCAGATAGAGGTTCTGCTATATATGAATGAATGAATGAATTTTACTATTGTGTCATGCACAACAAAGTGCCCAGCCCAAACAGGCTTACAAGACACCATTAATAAGCAAAACAGACCAGAAACGAGTGTAGCAACATAAATTACAATTAATGTTAAACAAAAAAAAAACCTATCCTTACCCTTCTCCCAAGCTTTAGAGACAAAATTAGACAACTTATAAACATTAAAATTGAACAACCGTTCCATTCTGTCGACATCAGACTATCAGAACATTTCTGGATTTTGAACAAACATATAATTGAATATCTGTATTCTTAGCTCATTATCAAAATGACAATACAGAAGAAAATGTGATTCATCTCAACCTCTCCTAAATCACACAGTTCACATAATCTGTCGTCCTCCTGGATGTTTTTAAATCTACCATCTTCCAGGTTCAGGGGGAGGATTCCTGTTCTCAGCTGTGCAACTAAAGATCTTTGGCTCCTCGTTAAATTTGCAGTAACATAAGATTCAGGGCCATAGTTATGTTTAATTTGAATATATGTTCCTAATTTTGGTTTTAATAAAATCTCATTTAACCATTTAATCGCAAATCCATCGAGTAACTTTCTTCTAATAGCATTTATGCTGCATGTTAAATGATTACTATATCTATATTGTAAGTCAGCTTCTCCAAAGATATAATAAATCTCCTTAACCCGTGGTGATTTGTGCAAATTACTCCAAAGAGTATATGGACAGTTGTGCTCTATCACTATACAGTATCCTAAAAACCCAATTCGTTGTAACACATATTAATTTATGGCCCTTTTTATACAGAGACTGGGCCGCTATGAAGTCCCTTCCTTATGCCGCCTTTGCATTTTTAGACAGAGCCAAACAACAGCGGCATCATGCTGCTTCACTGTGTAATTTTAGGTAACATGCAGGCACCACGGAAGCAAAAGAGGCGTGAAGGGTGTGACATGTCACATCAACAGTGTCGCACTCCAGTGTGACATATAACGTAGGAGTCGACAGTGCTTTATAAACAACAATGACATTAACATGGCAACAGTCATTTACTATCACTGTTATATGGCGGCTGATCTTGTCATCTGCTCTGAGGGTAAAGAGCTCCCGGATCTCATTATTTTCCCAATTTATGGACATTTTCGGCAGCTGCTCTCCTTCTTTCTGTTAGCCACAAACTACTGCTAGCTGCTTTTTAAATCTCCTGCAATGGGTTGAACGTATAGCATGTCGTCAAAACGTCACACCTGTCCTGCCCATGGTCCCATCCTGCCGGCTGTCCCTTAAATATAGCCATTGTTTCCCCGCTGTTACCATCTCCACTGCCAGCTTTAAGGTGCAATTGCACCTTTTATACAGAACAGCGACGTGGCATACTGATGTGAAATTCCCCGCTTGAAGAGGCACTGTAAAAGGGTGTATATCTGAACTCTCTAAAATAAGCTAAACAGATTTGCTGAAAATCCACCATTCATAAAAATATATTCTTCATTATTCATTCAAAGACATCAGGAAGATTTCTATCCATAATAATTTGTGGTAACAATGGGGAGATTTTACTTTTATTTTTTATTGAATACTGTACAAAAACAGGGCTTCATTCATAGTAAAGGGTATGCTAAACAGGAATTCATTGGAGTAGTGGCACTGGAACAAATTTCAGATTAACACTTCCCCAAAACTCTCCAGTACATTGACTTTAAAGCTTATACGTAACAGAAAAAGCCATTCTGAGCAAGGTCCAATGCATTTTCAGCAAACCTCATAATGAAAAGATTTTATGAAATTAAAAATACAAGGGGAATGTTCATGCGTTGGAATGCATTTTGACTTAGAAAGTATCTTTCCCTTGAATTCTTATTTTTCAAAACTATACAACAAAATGAAGTAAAGTCACATGTTAACAGCCAAGGACACTCTGAACAGGAAAACATAGATGTTTTTGAGCAAACCCTGAAGAATAAATTTTCATTTGAGATGAAACATGAAGAAAAGCAGGACAAGTATTTCTCAAAAATGGTACAGTGAAAAACTTCACAATGACTTATTTGTAAGAATTATTATAAGTATTTCTTCATTTTCTGTAACTGCTTATCCTACTGGGGGTCACGGGGGGCTGGAGCCTATCCCAGCTGACACTGGGCAAGAGGCAGGGTACACCCTGGACAGGTCACCAGACTATCACAGGGCTGACACATAGAGACAGACAACCATTCACACTCACACCTACAGCTAGTTTAGAGTCATCGATTAACCTGCATGTCTTTGGACTGTGGCTAGAGTACTTGGAGAAAATGCTGACATGGGGAGAACATGCAAACTCTCTCTTTCCACCCAAGGGTTTGAATACCCCACCCTGGGTTCAAACCAGGAACTCTCTGGCTGTGAGGTGACAATACCCATGATCAATATTAAAGCTACAAATTACAATGGCGTGTTCAGCAAACCATAGAAAGTAGATTTTTAAGGGTGAATCATTAGGAAAAAGTTTTGTATTGAATGTCGGGGTGGCAGCTGATTATGATGCATACCATAATACTTCTTGGAACTAGAGGAGGACACATGTTACAGTGCCTTTTGGCTTTGGGGGTGACTTTCCCTTTAAATTTCTCCAAAACTGTACAGTAAAGAATAATTGTATAATCATGGTCAATGTCATTCTGAGCAGGACTCCACTGGGATTTTCAGCAAACCTTTTAAAGTTATGTTGTTATGATGAGAGTTTAAAAATGAAGAATACTATATATGTGTTACAGTTACATTTCCTTTCATTTTCTGTACAATGTGATGTCTTCAAATTATATATACATAAATATATATATATTACATTATAGCAGTCAAGGGCATTCTGAGTAGAAAACCACTGGGATTCTCAGCAAAGTTAAGATCAAAATGTTTTTTTATCTTAGCTCAAAACTGCAATAAAATTTAAAAAAAAAATACCAAAAAAAATCAGATTTATTACATATTTCTTTTTTAAAAAGGGCAGCAAAAAGGCAGATAATAAAATAACTTCACATGTAAGACATTGATCTAACTGAGAACCCACTGTTATTTTCAGGACGCCCATAAACACACTTAAAGATCACTTTGGTGACACACTCAGCAAGATTGAAGTGATCAAAAACAAAGATTACGCATGCCTATCTGATATCTATAACAAGCCTATTTAGATAAGTCCTCTTTGATCGTGCGTCTCTCTTACCTGCGTCAAAACTGGGTGCAGTCCACTTGACAGCTAGGAAAGCCACACATACACTAGCCAATAGGATTTTTGTGAAAGCTCCCATTTTGTGATCTCTGCCAGGACCTGCAAAATTCCCAAACTGCCTTATACGAGAAATATGAGGCCACCATATATGCAGTGGCTACTCTCTGTTTCTTGTGACATGTGTTAAGAGGGTGTGTTGTTCAGATAAGAGGTTTATTGAACTTTAATCTGCCAAGGGAGGTGTGGGCGGGACTACAGCGAGGACCACTTGCATTTTTCTTCATGTACTTCTGCCTGCCTTTGGATTTTAAAGGGGAACAACACCCACATTAGGAATTCCAATATGTTATTTCCATAGCTGAGGAAAGTTCAATTAATATTTGTGAACATGAGCGACTCTCTCTCAGAGCTAGAAACCAGAGAAGTAAGTCTCAAACATGTGATATCGTAGGATATACAATCTGGAGCTGCTCCGTAGACAATGAATGGGAGCATAATTTTGTGAATCCACAGTATGTTTGTTTTCTTTTTTGTTGTAGCATTCTCAGCTCTGAAACAGCAAATGTTTTCATATACTCAGAACATTCCCCTGGGTGCTCTCAGTGTCATTTAACATTTATCTAACTTATTTCCACTGGAGCTGTTACAGATTTTATAACCTATGACATAACAAATTTCAGTTTTAGCTACTCCAGCTCTTGGATTTGGGAGAGAGTTGTTTATGTCTACTAATGTTTTTGGACTGTCTTAGACCACAGGAATAACGTATGAATTTTGAAAATGGGTGTAGTTCGCCTTTAACAGTGGTCATTTGCTGCTTGTATGAAGTGCATTCCCACTGCCTGTTTCTTCAGGGTGTGGCATAGGGATTAAATTTTGTGAATTAAAAAAAAAACAACCGCCTGATCCACTAGGCAGGTACATTCATGTTTTGATATAAGGACCCAGGATTATAGTATTACAGCACATGCATACCGTTCTTGTTCATACTTAGGCTGTTACAGATTATAATTAGCCAAAGGCACAACGGACTCCTCAACATGACTGATCATCATATAAACCCATCTGATGTTTTCCTGTTATCTTAAGTGTGTAATCAAAGTATGAAAGTTATGCCTCATTCTGGTACACTCTTCTTTTCTTGACCTATCTATGTTTCTAAATGTTGAATTTACTTTATTATTTCAGTCATACAGAAACCTTCCCCTTCTTTAAGCGTCCCACTTTTCTACTTCTTTACTCCAAACTACTCCCTTGACTTCTGATTTGATTAATGGACCTTGTAAATCTATAGCATCTTTCTGTAGCTTGTTTTGTTAACCTGTCAAACTTCCCTTTTCCCTTGAGACCTGCATGTGCATGAGCATATGATAAACAGGACTGAGATTCCTTGTTGAATAAGTCTGAAATGTTACACTTTGAATACGGATAGCATTGCAATAGCTCATAATATTCATAACATTAGGACACTTTCACATGCACAACACTTAGCTCATGTTAACTTAGGGTCGAAAATAATTCCTGAGAATATAACGACATTGTCCAGTGCTCCTTCATAAATCTGCAGACTCATGTCAGGGAGGACTCTTTTCCTACTGTGTCAGTTCTCTCAGCAGAGAATCTAATTCCCCAGTTGTATGTCAACGTTCAACCTAATCGCTTCCTGAATCCTCTCTTCAGGTGGAAGATATTCCTTCCCCTTATCCATGGTGCCCCGTCATCTGCAAAATGAGACCTGCCAATATTTAGTTGTACTTGAGAACAAAAGTCATTGATTGTGACAAAAAAAAAAGATTAATGGACCTTACCAGTATAAATCATTACCAGTCCTTACTTAAATAATTCTAAATACTTCATTCTGTAAAATACTCCCTTTCTTCACCCATAAGCCTCTGATGAAGTTAATGATAGGACAGTAGGATAGGCCTACTGCTATAACTGACTCTTTATTAGTCTGTGATTTTATGGTTTTCTGAGCAAATCATAATATCTGGATGCTTCCCTGGATTCCTTATAGTTATTTTAGCCTCTTTCCGTGTCTTCAGCAGCCTTTCTTCCTCCCTCACTCTGTTAAAGAACCAAAAGTTATATTAAAACCCTATTTTTGAGACGCCTTAACATTATGTAAGACATTTGATCTGTCCATGGACTGGCCTGCCTCTTGGACAGAAATAAATAATTTTTGTTTCGTAATCGAAAACACCTCCTTAAAATATATGTTGTTTTTTTTGTGTGTGTTTTTTAAATCAAGTCGTCGAAATTTTAATTTAAGCCGCTATAAACGCAAAGAGGCGAAGGACGAATCTGCGGCTCGTAAATAACGTCAGCGCTTACTTTTGAAACGGCAACTTTATTGACACAACCGGTGTGCGCAGGGATCAAACACGGTTGTCCTTCAGTAGAGCTATCTCATTCAGATAGCCTTTAACCCAGTGTATTCTTGGAGTTACCGGAATAACAGTGCGTTGAAGGAAACAACACCGCTTGTGGACCATGGCGGCAAAGATTGTGCCTGTTTTGAAGTTAGTAATTTTAATTTCACCCTTAATTTCCGTGAAGTACTTGCTACCGTATGTGCTAGCTGCTCGTTAGCTAGTTAGCTAACCGACGCTAAGTTAACTGTCACTCTGCCCGACAGCTTTCCAGCTGTTCTCTTCAACCACTGTGCCTATTGGTTGGATAGTTATTTAGCTGGCTCTATAACTCACAATAAATGTAGCTTATACTGTATGTGTGCACTTGTTTTGGACGTTAGCTTAATTCACATCAGCTGTCTTCGCTAGCTAACGTTAGCCAATGCTTTATAAACGGCTAACTGATGTTTATGTTCTAGCTACCTGATCATTACTTTGCATCAAGTGGCACTTTTATGTGTTGTCATGTAGTGATAGTAGCATGTGCCCGTGTTTAAAGTCAGATTGACATGTTTTTGATTGGATTTATGGGTGAGTAAGCTTGGGTTATAGCTTGACTGTCTGTTCTTTCATTTTCAGATTGGCCACCAAGGTGACCATTGCAGGAGGAGCTCTCTATGTAGCTTGTGACTCCGGTCTGCTGGGGAGCAGTGAGCAGGGATCACAGGCTCTGGGGAAGGCCAGAGCTGCAATACCCCCCGCCATCGAGGAATGGATGAAGTACTTTGGCCTGGAGGTACAGATAAGATGCACTGCCTTTGCATAGTCCTGATCCTGCATGGCCCTAGATACGGGCTAGTTAGCATGATAATGCAGCACAAGAAAGGAAAAACATGACAGGCAAATACATTTGTGTCTATATTTTTGTTAGAATAGTAGGAAAATGGATCACTGATGTATACACCCCGACAGTGCCGCTCATACTTCATAAAAAGAATGCAGCTGTGCTTTATCCAAGCGTCCTACCATGTCATGGCCCATTACTCATGGGATTACAGGACACCTATACAAGACAGAAATACTGTCAGTTCAACCGTGAACAGCTTCCGACTGTGCTGGACACAAATTAGTCCAATAAAAAGCAACAACAACAGCAATCATCCACCCTTACTGCAGGCACATCTAAAGTCTGGCTGGGGACCAATTGTGACCCACAGACTGATTCTTAACAGCCTGTGGCTTGTTGTTTAAAATGTACTATATGTGGCAAGCAAGAACACTCTGCAATGGCCAGACTATCAAACAGTTTGAAGACAAGCACTAAGCAGGAGCTACGCGGGTGTAAACAATGTCTTTTCATGAACAGACGACAAACAAACAAATGAATGGCCACTCAACAGCAGACATATTCCACTAGGTAGCCGATATGGTCACAGTAAAGAAGCGTTAAGTCAACAGCGGAAGCGATGGAAAGTTAAATATTCTTTCACTGAAATATGAAACAGTTGTGTTTCTGAGTTGTATGGCCTTTTTTTAAAATAACCAATATAATGTGAGAAGCAGCTGGCACTTCAGTATTTTCACATCATCTAATCTGGCCCCTAGCCAAAACAATTTGGACATTCCTGCCTTTCTGGTAGGAGGTTTTCTTCCTGAACTCCCATAGATTTTTTAAATATGTTGTCGAATTGAAGCTCTTTTTACAACAACCATTTCAGAAGATGTGAGTCATTCATATCGAGGAACTCCCTTAAATCCCTCATGTCATTAAACGAAAGATCGTGTAGTACTAAGGACAGTAAAGTTATGATACTCCTTTATTTCCACTTGCTTTTTCTAAAACAACATACCTGCCTAGTTTAATCTGAAGAGGCAGTATACCAGCTGTAATGTGAACACAAATAGACCTATTTCGCTTTGGTAGATTTTAAAGAACACAGTTTTCAGTTTAACAGTTTTACATTTTACAATACAGTACGTATGGAGCTTTGGTTTACTCCAGATCTCATGTGCCCAGTTGTGTCTTTTCAAAAATGCCCATAAACACAAGACATCTTCCTGTAACCTAAGTACTCAATAACTAAATGTCAGTATATTTTTTCTGCAAAATATCCCAATATGTCATTTAGGGATGCACGATACTTTTTTTTTTTTTGCCAGTATCCGATATGCCCGTATATAACAACTCATTTGGCTGATAACCAATACCAGTATTGATATTTACACTTTTTCCCCCACCTAACTTTAGTGATCATCAAGTCTTTTCTGTTAACATCATATAATACATGCTGCTCTTACCGTCACGGCCCACCAGCAGATGGAGACATAAAATAGAAAGCTTTTCAGTGTATGTAATATTCATTCATTGTGCAAAGTAAGAAAAAACATGTTGGCCGATTCTGATAGTTCATTTTTAAGCCGATATTGATGACGTGCTGATATAAATGTGCATCCCTAATTTCATTATGTGTGTCATATTCCTATAACTGCAATTCTGGAGTAATACGCCCACTTTTCAGTGAAGCACCAAAATGTCAGCCCTTCATCATTATTGCCACTGGTCGGCATGGCACACCATTTTTCCGCATGATGTTGAGTCGTCAGCCAAAATGACATCTTTCACATTCATTATCTGATTTTGAAGTTTTACAATATTTCATTTAAATGCAACAGAAAGTACATAACTACAAAGCCTTGCACTGTGTTGATTCTAACTAACGGACCTTCCCTCTTCTCCTCAGGCTCAGCTACCAACCATGCCTAAGATTGAATTCTCCCCCATTCAGGCGTGGAACTCTGGTATGAACTGAATGAAAAGCTTGTTCCGTTTTTTTTAAAGAGATGGTATAAATGTGGTAATGTCACAAGCTTGTTGTAAATTGTGGTTGTGCACTTCCCTTGTGAGATACACTGATAGTGTTACATTGGGGCAGTAGTTAATTGTAGCATCACTACTATCACTCTCAGATGATTTATGAATTAGTCTGTTGGTTAACACCTTAAATGCTTCATATGTATTTTGAGTGCCTCAAATTAAACCATGGATTTTTATCTTATTGCAGGAGTGCGGACATCAATTTCAGCTCTTTCAGAGGCTCCAACAAAAGCAACTGGATACACAAATCAGGGTTTGCAGTACCTGAAAGATCTCACCAAGTAAATAAGAACTCTCTTGAAAACCTGACATTTTACCTGACTTTTTGAGTTTTGCACTTGAGAGAAGACATTACTTCTTCAAAAGTTGTAGCCCCTCCAAGAAAGAAGAAACACCCAACATGAAAAAAAACAGCTAGACAAAAAGAAGCTGTGAAATTCAGTTTCGAGGAGCGCAGTCTCCTGAATGGGTACTGTGGTTCTCTAAATAATCGTGGCATTGGTTGGGAGTTGTATCGGGCGTAATACTAATAAGCAAAATGTATTTTTTAAAAAAGGTATTTCATTTGTGTATACCACTAAATTTCATTTTGCTCTGTACTGTCCAATATAGAGTATTTCACTCCCCTTTGTTCCCAAACCACCTGAATAATGTTGCGAAGAGAATGTCTGTTGTGTGTGTATATATGCAGTTTCACCATTTGTGACGAAACAATACATCCATCTTAAAACACGTCCAGTCTTTAGTTTGATTTATTGAGGATGTACAGGGTGTTTAATGTGGTGTTTCAAAGAACAAGACCAAACAAATGTGCAAAAATCTTTATTACTCATGACAGAATAATAATTGCTGCTACAACTTCAGAACAGGAGGTGATTTAAAGCATGAAGAAGAGCGCACACAGTCATTTATAACTCCACTCTACACAACACAGAAACACCACACAGCACCAGCAGCGGTGATGTACAGTGTCAACCTCATTTTTTTTTTTTAAGTAGGTCAAACAAACAGAGCCGATTCTGCCGCACTTCTCTACTGTCAAAATAAAGTTTGAATACCTGCAGACACACTGTTCAGATTATGCATGCGGAAGTTTGACAGCTAAAAATAACAATAACAGTATACCTACTGATTGACTAGTTTGCTAAAGGATACACGGACTTGAAGAGGACTGAGAGGGCCAGGATCAATCAGCAGCTACTAAGAGTTGGGATGAAATGCATACTGCAAGCATATATGTCATGTTTGCAAGACAAAGTTATAAAGACTAGAACCAGAGTTAGTTACTGTCAACAAACTGGTTTGTCAGTTGGTTATAGCTGTTAAATATTCAGTTTATAATTAATGTAAATAAACAACCCTTTCACTAAAAGCTGGTGGTGTTCTGATGAAATATCTGTATAAATGAGAGTAACCACAAGAGGCAACATTACAAGGCATTTTACACAAGTTGTACATATTAAATACTGTCATCTGTGTGTATTGCAACAAGTTTTTTTTTTTTCCTTTTTTCATCATGCGTGTGATATAAAGCATTTACTCTGCCACATTTGCTCTCAAGGAAAAAGCAGTTTGGGGGAAACTATATAGCGTAGCATAACCTAAACATGTAAACTTTATACAATAAAGTGCTCCCCACAAGATCAACAGTGAGCTTTTACAACCAATGATGACGTGTGTAATATTTGCAGAACATTTCCATACTGCATTAAGAGCAAAACAGCACTAATATAAACTGATGGCTGCAAAACTTTCCTCAAGCTGTCAGTGTCACCGCTTCTGAATGAAAACCAAACAGCAGCCTTCATACGCAACGATTCAATAAGAGCGTAAATAGTCGGAGATATAGTATGTACAATATTGCAAAATGACAAGCCGGAAGGCACTTTATGATTTGTGTGGGATCAAATTTTAAATAAGAATTTAGCAAACTGCGTCTTCATCACCAGTGCAAAGGATCTGATACGATGCTAAATATGGTGCAAAGGTGCAGGAGTATATTTCCACATGAGCATAATTAATCTAAAAGGCTTTTGTAACTATCAGGGCCCCATTCAGGTGATTCTACAATCCTGCTTTCATACATTCCTTCCAGTACTAATGCTAGAAATTTGATAATACAGTTAGATTAATACAATAATTTATCTGCCTCAGTGGAAGCTTTCTATCCCAAACATAATGCGTAGATCATCAGTGTCTTCAAAAGAATCTTTTAAGCAGCTCTTTTAGTCATACTGGGTTTTAATTAAGATCATTACTTTAAGGACAGATCAGCGAATGTCTCAAGTACAACAATACAAATGCAGTAACAACCGCACTTCGCAGCTGTTGGGCAGTGCAATTTTTGGACTGTCCAAACTTAAAGAATAAAGTAGTAGAGCAGCAACAATAAAACAAGTCGACTCCACCTCCTCGAAATAGCCAAGCATAGCAGTGCTACAGTTCTGCTGTGCATATGAAAAACAGATTGCACTTTCTTCTGAACAATAAAAGCATATTAACTATTATCGACCCTGCCATGGCTTTGGAGAACAGGTTATAACGATGAGTGGAACAGAAGCAGATGGCGGGAGGCTGGAGAGAGTGAGATAAAGTGTCCACTATCTCTAGGTGGTTTTCACCAGGTCATAGACATGGATATGAAAGTCATCATCGTATTTGATATAGTAGACAGAGGGCTTGGCTGGGACCTGGTAGATGACCAGGCCTGTTCTCTTCACACCCTTGTCAGTAACATACTCCACCTGTTTCCCCACCAGGCTCTCCGTCTCTTCTCCTGGCTTCCTGTCTGCAGGCAACAGGTGCTTGTTTTCTGAGGAGTGAAACATAACGTTAGGTTTGAGTTAGTCCGAGCTACCTTGAAGTGTGCTTTGCCTACTTATAGTATCTTAAAGATGCTATAAAATAACGTTTGATGTGGTTTCTGTTATTCTTCAAATAGTCCTTCTCACCCTTACTCTTTAATGACCTTCCTCTCTCATCAGAAGTACACGGCCCACTTTTTTTCCTCCAGTCCTGTTTTCTCAGTTTCACCATTACTTCTATACATTTACACATCTAGAAACTAAAAACATTCTCCTAGACTTATCAAGACTTTCTAGATAAGAATAGGAACCCTGTATATCTTCTATTTCTCATGACTTAGTTAAAGAATGCTGTGGAGGATTTAGAGGCATCTAACAGCAAGGATCGCAGATGGCAAGCAGCGGAAATTTCTCCCATGTGCCATGTGTAAACTCTCCGTTAATAATCTTCAGCATTTATTTTTGAGGTTTTTAGTAGGAGCCGAATTATCCGCAGAGGTCTTCTCCTTTCCAAAACAAACAGTCCATACTGAATAGAGCAATTTCATGTCACAAATCTGTGTTTCCTGTATGCTTTTTGGTCTGCTAACCTAGCCACTGCTGATGTGTGCTCACACTTTCTCTGATGAGCTCTCTGTGGTGGCTGTGGCTGAGGAGGTAAAGCAGGTCGCCCACTAATCAGAAGATCAATGGTTCAATCCCAGGCTCCTCCAGTCTGCATGTCGAAGATACTCAACCCCAATTGGCTGTTGGCTGATAGCTGGTGGCACCTTGTATGGTAGCCTCGGCCACCACTATATGAATGTCTGTGTAAATGGGTGAATATGACTCATAGTGTAAAAAGCGATGACTGGTAAGGTGCTATTAAAGTCCATTTACTTACATTCAGGCTTTTTTTTTACTGGGAGCCAAATGATCTCCAAAACAAACCCGTAGATTTAAACCAGTAAAGACACTTAATAAAGCAGTTCTGTTTTAAAAAATCTTTTTTTTTTTAAGGCTCTCGATGCGAAGGGGCTACTAATTATGGTTGGCAACATAAAAACATGAATATGTAAACAGTCCTATCTAGAGTCAGTGTTTGGTTTGGTTCTGCACTACTGTAGTGGTCACTGGTACAACATGGAAGACTGTGGACAAAGACCCGCTCCCTATGTAGATATAAACGGCTGATTGTAAGCTAACGAAAACACAATAGCCCCTTTTCCACTACAGGAACTTTTTTCATTAAAGGGAATTTTGAGAAACTGTGGCACGTTTCCGCTGAAATTACCTGGGGAAAAAACTTTCCCCCAACCCCCAACTTTCCCTGAAAAAAGTACCTAGTAGGGGGGTAGGACTTTTCAGATTCCTTGAATTCTTGAGGGGCGGGGCTGTGTGCTGAAGAACACTCATTGGTGGAAAACACACTTGCAGCGCTCCGCACTTCCGTGCCAGTGTGGCTGCAGACTTTATTTCATTTCTACAAGCTTCACTTCGTTTGTGTTTTGAGTATTTGGAAAATGGAGCAAAAGAAGAGAAGCTACGAGAGGTGGACAGACGAAGAGGTCCAGGCTCTTTTGAGCGTATTTTCCGAGGAGGAAATTCAGTGGGACGACTGACTCTATGGAAGAATAGCTGACAAGCTGGAGGGGCTAAATATAGGGCACACACCGCAACAAATTTGTGAAAATTTTAAAAAACTTAAGCAAGATTATAAGAAGCTTCGGGCATTCACAACTGTCTTTGTTAATAACGCCTGTTGTCTTTTCCGTGCAGATCACATGGTTTTATATGTGATGTAGTAAAACACCAGGAACAACAGAACAACTTGAGCGTCCTCCATCCTGGCGTATTGTGTCACAGAAATGATGATGCGGGCTTGTCTGTCACCATTAATGGCGTCATCATGCTTGTTTGGCCTTCAGCTTCAGCCTATTTGAATAAATTTGGTGCAGTGGAAACGCAAACCACACAGATTACCAAGAATTCTTTTACCCAGGTAAATAAAGTCCTGGAAATAAAGGTTCCTGGAAATGTTGGTGGAAACGGGGCTTATGATTCTTATTTTTAGGTGATTATACACTAAAGAAAACATGCTTATTATATTATATTCCATTTCTGCCGATATATTCCCCTAAATCCTCCACACTGAACCTTTAAACCTGTAATCTGTAAACTAAGAATGATCATGGACACAAAGCTTTAACAGACTGAAATAACTATATGATGCATGATGCATCAGTATTCAGACATTTCATTAAGAGTCCTTACTATCTGAATTACACTTGATAAGGTATTACTGTGAATGTTTATGTACAAAAATCATTTGAATAATTACAAATCATATGCAGCAATTTGTTCATGTTTAAACATAGCCGCTACCTCTGGAAGAGAAGCTCCAGAAACAGTTTTTTGGTGAAACAACTGAATAGAGTCTTGGCTCTCAATATTCAACATCACGACTGTGAATATCTAATCTCCAAGAAAAACACTGCCTGATTTAACTCCATGCACTGACTTCACTTTTATAGAAAATGCTCCCTCATGTCAGAATATGTCAAGAAATATACAAAATAAAATATATAGTTTGGCCTGTTTGCCACTGGGAGTCAAACCCTTTGAAGAAGACTTGTGATAAATACAAACATCCATGACTGCTGGTGAACTCACATGGTATCTGTGTCAAAAAAGATTTCACAGAACTCCAACGTGGGAAAAAATTCATTAACGTCACGTTGCAGTCACTCTTGATCACATTCATAAAGCTTTAGGAGAAAATTAGTGACCCGATTAAGTCTTGAGAAGTGTAAATCTTTCGTGGTAATACAGAAGTCACCAGTACCTGCTTCAGGCAGAATCCTGAGGTCTCCGTCAGCATAGTCATCCCACAGCTGGTACATATAAAGTACGGGGTCCTTTTCATAAGTGATATAATACCAGTTGGTCATGATTGGAGCTCTGGAGAGGACCATGCCCCTCCACTCGTTCTTTTCTCCATCTTCCTTTTCAAACAGATGCTCCACAGCTTTGCCCACCAGCTCCTCCGCCCCTGGAGGCATCTTGATCTTGTTGTTTACTGTAGAAACACAGCAACGGATATAAAATGAAAAATTACCCAAGTGGTGCTTTATTTATTCATCACCTTCACTATGTGAGAAACATTTGTCTTGGTGTCTAAAACATAAATCCAGCTGGCACAGGTTAAAAGAGAAACTCGCTAACTCACCAACATTTTCCGACAAGACCTGAAGGTTCGACACTCTGTCGTCCTTAAACAGCTCGATGCCATAGACGCAGTCAAAGCCGTCATACTTCACCATGAAGAGAGAGGGATTCACGCTAAGCCTGTCAAGCACAGTTCCCTTCCATTTGCTCTGGTTCCCCTTCTCACGCCAGTTATGCTGAATGCGGACACCCAGGATGCTGTTGGGATCTGGGCTCAATGTGTCGCTCAGCTCCCCACTGCTCCGCTTTCTGGTAACACAGGATGAATATGCAGGTCTGCGTTATCACCATAAAAATGTATCTCACTATTTTCAAATACAGCTTACTAATTAAAAAGCAGTGTGTAAGATTTAGGGGGATATTTGCAGAAAGGGAATAAAATATAATACGCATGTTTTCTTTAGTGTATAATCACCTGAAAATAAGAATCATTGTGTTTTTGTTACCTTAGAATGAGGCGTTTATATCTACATACGGAGCGTGTCCTCATCCACAGAGTCTGCCATGTTGCTCCTCCATGTTTCTACAGTAGCCCAGAATGAACAAATCAAACACTGGTTCTACATAGGGCTATTCACATAGGCCACGGTCGTTAGAAGCCCATGCGACAAACGGTGTTGGAAGAACATTAGTTTTATTTTTTTTTATGTTAATCTACTTTATTCAGTGTTTCTGCCATTTTAAACCACCATGTCCGTTTGTTTTGGAGAGGAAGTGACCTCTGTGGATAATTTGGCTCCTAGTAAACATCTCCTGAATGTCTGGATCTTAAGTTAACAGAGAAAAAAGGTGAGCAAAAGTCTTGTAGCCTGTCTCCGATGTGCCAAACAGCATTGGAGAATCACCAATTTGTAACGTGAAACTGCTTTATTCAGTATTTTACTGGTTTTAATCGCCAGGTCCGTCTGTTTTTGGATAGGAGGAGACCTCTATGGATAATTCAGCCCACAGCAAATCACTCCTAAACAGAACATCTGGATCAGAAATAAGGTGAGTAGGCCATCTTGCGAGAGACACTGATTTGTAACACAAAACTACTTTGTTCTGTGTTTTTACTGGTTTGAATCACCTGGTTTGTTTGTTTCAGAGAGACAGAGACCTCTGCGGATAATTTGGCTCCCAGTAAAAAAACCCCCCCTGAACATCTGGATCAGAAATGAGGTAAGCACACATTACATTATCATAAAATTGGCGATCACACATTAGCAGATGCTCGGCAAGCAGGCCTGAAAATGAGAGTCATTTTTGTAACCTTAAAATGAGATGTTTATATCTACATAGGGAGCGGGTCTTTGTCCACAGAGATCGCCATGCTGCACCGCCATGTTTCTACAGTAGCCCAGAACAAACAAATGAAAAACCAGGCTCTAGATAGGGCTACTGTAGTTAACAGCCTTTCAGCAACAAGAGCTTTGGCAAACACTGATTTTTTTAACATGAAACTTCTTTATTCTGTGTTTTTACCAGTTTTAATCACCAGGTCTGTTTGTTTTGGAGAGGACGAAGCCTTTGTGACTAATCTGGCTTCTGGTTAAAACCTCCTGAACACTGGACATTAAGTTATCAGAGAAAAAAAGATGTACACACACAGCAGGTGCTGGACGAGCGGCGCGTCTGCTATGTGCTGAACAGCATAGGAGAAACATGGATTTGTAACATGAAACTGCTTTGTTCAGTGTTTTTACCAGTTTTAATAACCTGGTGCGTTTGTTTTAAAAAAGGAGGAGACTTCTGTGGATAATTCAGCTCCTGATAAAAACCATCTGAAAAAAAAATTAAAACTAGGCGAACTTTAACCAGGAGAAGTTACAGCTGGTTGCAACCACTTAATTCAACTAAACCCCCCTAAATCCTACACACTGGATCTTTAATTCCAGAAGTGTGCACCTTATTTAGTTGTTTTCCTATTACATTATATAGTCAAACCACCATTAATGGCAACATGTGATGGTATATATAACAGCTTTGCTTCTACATACCTGCCCCTTTTCTTGGACATGCCTCCAGAAAGTCAAAGGCTACTGATTAAGAGAAAAACAGGGCAAGGTTCAGTTATTATTGTGAGCGAGTATGACAGCTGCCAAACTTCACATGTACTGTGTGCTACAGCATGAGGAAGGCCTGTGCCTCAGCTGAGAGGCTGGCCTGTCTGAGGAGACCTGTGACAGGCTGCAGGCTGCTCAGCACA
Organism: Cephalopholis sonnerati; assembly: GCA_019142605.1. Classification (NCBI taxonomy): domain Eukaryota; kingdom Metazoa; phylum Chordata; class Actinopteri; order Perciformes; family Serranidae; genus Cephalopholis; species Cephalopholis sonnerati. The sequence goes on from JAGQAX010000006.1 coordinate 20,056,623, forward strand.
GACTGACAGCTCCAGCAGCCAATAGATTAGCACGGTGGAATAACTTCCTGGGTATTTACTTTAACTACACAGATATGGAGGTCACAGTTTGCAATGCACAGTCTGCTGTGGAGGCTGTCGTATTTATTGCACAAGTATCGCCGTGGGTACAAAGCCAATAGAAATGTGGCTAACACAACTTCAAGAGAATACATCAGCCATTTCACTGTATCTGACGAATAACAGAGTGTAACGTTAGCCGGTTACATTTTAGTGCAAATAACTTGTACATTAGCAACATACGTGTAAAATATGACGAGGGGAGCCAGATAAACTACGCATTAAGTCACACCACCTGTCCTGGACTAAATCCAACACACCTACACCTCTGACTGTAGGTTATCAATAACCCTCGTCGGTCCTAGCTCTACCTCAATGCAGATGTTACTGTAAGATAAGTGGAGTCAGCTAGCTACATCCGCTCTGCGGTGCTGCTAACGGCAGGTAACAAACACCGTGAACACCGGGGTGCTAACGGCCTATTTTCCACTCGTATATGTCTTCATTACCTTTACGCAGATTTCATATCAGTATTGTTCAGTTCGTCTGGCAGAGAAACGCTGCCACACACCAGCCCGCCTATGTAAATCTCGCGAAACCTGTGGAAAATGGGAGATGCGGTGACGAGACTCAACTTCCCACTGACCCTACGCTTAACATGACCGCACAGAAGGACACGAACACGCGCGCAATGAACACTGGGAGTTGGTGTCTATAATGGCAGTGATCTGTACTTTCAACGACGCTATGCGTTACACAGGTGTTGGCTGCATGCTGCGTTCGTGTGTTTTCGGAAATAGCGTAATTACGGCGTTAGTGCGCATGATCGACACGTAAAAGTCATGTCAATTACACAATAATAAACCTTATTTATATAACAGCTGAAAAACATAGTTACAAACTGCTGTACAATAAAACTGAAACACAATTAAAGCACCAGAAGAATAAAACAAACAAGTCATAAAATGTCATCTAGTAAAATCAAGATAATAAATAGGAAATAACATCAATAAGATAATGATATAATGGACATACAGCTCAAATAAAGTCAGTGTTTGCTTTCTGATAGAAGTATCTTTTAAGGAGAGACTTATTTAATGAATTTATTTATTTATTAATATAACAGGGACAGTGCACAGCTACTTTGCTGCACTAGAGTTCGCTATAAGCTCATTTTCATCTGTAGTCCCAGGCAGGAAACAGACTCATTTCTCTGCTAAGACACTATTGTATAAAAATACACAATTACAAAAGAGAACATATTCCTGACACAACGACTTCAGCAATAACAGCAGCAAGACAACACAACAACAAATCATTGCAACAATAAAAGCAGCAACAAGACTAAAACTACAACACTAAGATATAACAAGAATTCATACTGTTAGATCAAGTGTTTGAGTTCATGTGTGATGGGTACATGATTGAGTTGATTTTAGCCATGATTTCATCTTAAATTTAAAACTAACAAAGCTGCTGCACTGTCTTATCTCACTTGGTACTGAGTTCCAATAGTTATTAGCTCTAACAGAGAAGTCTGATCAACCAAACTCAGTAGATCTGTGCTGTACTGCACAGTCGCCTCTGTTGGTTGACCTAGATGCCCTCCTGTTGTCTGAGCGCAGTTGTATGAACTCTTCTAAAGGTGGAGCAGCCAGATCATTAATCACTTTGTACACTAGGCTAGCATCAGCAAGACACACAAAGCTGTCAAACTTAAACAAAGCCAGTGACTCACAGCCTCATATCTTCGGGCAGGTGCTTCCAGAGCCTCGGGGCCCTGGTGACAAAAGCTCTGTCCCCTTTGGGATTCAGTCTGGGCTCTGGGACAAGCAGAAGACCTCTGCCCGAGGATCTCAAACTATGTAAAGGTTCATAAGGGATTTACAGGTCTGAAATGTAATCTGGAGCCAGGCCACGAAGAGTAAAAGTAATCAGTGAGATTTTAAAGTCAATTCTAAATTAAACAGGGAGCCAATGTAAAGAGGCTAAAACAGGTGTGATGTGGTCGTGCTTCTTGGTTTTGTTTAAAAATTCCTTTTAAAGAATACAATTCTGTAATCAAAGCCATTCCTTCTGTTAAATCCATTTTGTTAGAGGCCACATATGTTATGGTGAATGAAACAGCCCAGAGACTCCATTTACATTGTTTTTGAATGGTTTGAATGGTCAGCCCCAGAGGGAAATTTTACTGAAACTCACATTTGGAAGAGATTAACTGGCAAAAACATGGTTTTTATCTTATGAGTATTGTATTCCTAACAGAGTAAAAGAAGTTAATTTCCAAATTTTGCATAAAATCTATCCAGTGAATTCTATTATTTATTATTATGGATGCTGATAACTTTTGTTCTTTCTGTGGACATGCTGATGAAACACTGAGTCATTTATTTCTTCGGTGTAGAATAACAATGAAACTTTGGTCTAATTTTAGTTCTCATGCTCTCAGTACTACGAATATCACTCACTGTTTTACTCTGAAAGATAAAATCTGTTACTATGATGATATGAGCAACACGTTTCTGAACTGTGTTGTTAACTTAGGGAAATTCTTTACTCATAAACAGAAGTTCTTAGGAGCACAACTCAACGTTGAACTGTTTTGGTCTTATGAACAACAAAAAACTAAGGTTTTTTGAATATTACAGAAAAAAAAAAAGATGAATCCCCTGATATAAAATTAACTTTTTTGTTTGTTTGTTTGTTGTTGTTTCCTAATCTCCTTTTTTCTACTTTATTTATTATTTGTTCATCTTTCATTGCAATTTGTTGTGTATAGAGCATTTGCTTTGGTAATCTGGGCGGTTCCTGGTCGTTCTGTAATTTCCTCAATGCTGTAAAAATAATAAATAAGCTGTTCATTGTCTGCTGCAGAGTGTGGCTGTCACAAAGCCTTATGTCACTACTTATTGGAGTAACCTTCCTAAGAATATTCCCCACTATAGCTAATGATATCAGAAAAGTTTTCTTTAGAATTAAACACACGCTTATACACAAAGCATTTTCTGAAGAAATTTAAGGGGAGTATAGCTATATATTGTTCTATTAGCTCAGCTCATCCAGAAACTGTGCCTCTTTTTTGCACTGTCAGTACCAGGGGTGTAAAAATAGACAATGTAGGTGTGGTTACTGTGGGGCCCCTGGGGTGGAGGGGAGAGAACGGGGCCTTGCAAGTGATTCAGATGCTACCTTGGAAATATACCCGTGTTCAGTGATAAATGATAAGAAAAAAGAGTATTGTTAATTTAAAAATGATGCATTTTTTTGTCAGATATGCAATGATGATGATTGCTGGGTAATATGTATACATGCACTAACAAAATGATGACAAAGAGACACAAAACAACCAAATAAGACATAAAATTACCTCAAAGAGACACAAAATTACTTAAAGGAGACCCAAGTGACAACAAAGAGACACAAAGCAGCCACAAGGAGACACAAAATGACAACGAAGACGCACAAAACTACAAAAAGATGCATAATGACTACAAAAAGGGACAAACATTTTTTCTGGTGTGTCACGTTCCACATCACAGATGGGGAGCTCACTGGAAAACAGGTTATTTAACAGTGGAAAGGAGCATGGAGGCCAATGAAAATGTTAGGGTGGTTACTTCTTTTTTATTTCTTGTACTCATTCAGGTTTCTGTCTCAAACTTGGTGCTGACTACATTTTGAACGATGTTTGAGTGCTGCTTGGGCGGTGACTGACAGTATTTTGTAGCTGCCTGTCATTGTTACGCAACAGCAAAGGGACTAAAATTAGCGCATCCTCCCGGCTGTCATATTTCCATCACTGTCGATCAGAGCCACCTGTGACTACTGCAGAGTCATTTTACCTTGGAGTGAATGCTTACTGTAACCTTTCACATCAAATACAAAAGCCAGATGTCACAGTTCAACCTACAGTTCAACTAAATGCCACGACAGGGTCACTGCTGGAAACATTTTTCAATAGAAATAAACAAAAATAAAGGGTGCATGGATGTGTATCTTACTTTTTTATTTTTATCTTATTATTGCATTCAGCTAAGCCTTCTTTTGAAAGTACAGAATGAAAGGATTTTTGCCAAGTGACAGAAGCATGATTCATCGCCTCTTCTGAACAGCCACAGCACTGCGTCATTAAGCAGATATTAAACAACATAACACGTCATGTTTGTGTGTTGTAAAGAGGATTTTCCTGAAAAGCGCATCCCAATAAAGCATATTGACACATTACCATTCAATCTGATTTGCCTAATTGTTGTTCACCACATTTGTAATCCATTCCCCGAAGGACGATACACGTGTGTAGACGTCAGGGGTTCTGGGGTCACCGCATCGCCGCCCAGAAAAGGAGACAACACCCGCTGCAGCTCCATCACACACCAATGGACCACCTGAATCCCCCTTAAATAGAAAAGGTACAAGCCACTTAACAGGAGGTGTACTTTGTCAGACATAGCCTAGCACTTTCTATAAACAAGATAGTCTTGTTTAATGTCTCCAACATTACACTCAAAAAGACAACTCCTTCAGAGGTCAGCTTGAGCGCCTGATTAGTGTCTAGTGTGTTCTCTTACCGAGCAAAAGCCTTGAAAGACGCGGGCCCCAACTCCACAGACCATAGTCCTGGGGATGGGAACGCCTCTCCATCTCCTACGACATGTCTGCTGTGGCAGGGTGGTTACGTTGACCTCCTGAAGCCTGTTCGGTAAGGTGCCATTATCCCCTACGTCCCCCCAGCCAGCTGTGATGCACTGACTAGATGTCCTCAGTCTGCCCGTTTTCAGAGAGATCAGCTGCACTGCCTCAGTCAGCTGGGCGCTACCGTTGAGCTGCGACAAGGAGATTAATGGTAGAAAATTTGTGCAATCTTAACATGATGTATTTTGCAAACTAGAAACAATAATAAAGATAATTCCTCTACTTAAAATACAGAATTTAGAATTAATTTCGGTCCGCAAATAGAAATAAGAACATCATGTATTAATCTTGGTCTGCACTGGTATTTGGATGAGTGAAGTGCTTCAAGTGGCATCCACATAAATGCTGGGAGCAAAGGTTTCCCAGCAGAGCATGGCATTGTAATGAGATGGTCAGTATTGTTCATGGTTTTTATGTTTTGGCTGATCGGTGTATTTAGCAATCAACAACAAAACAGGCAAACAAGGCAAATTAGCAACAAATCTGTTTTAGTATATCTGTAATAAAAACAGTTTCAACTGTCCTTACCTGCAGGAGCATGATGTCATTAGCATGTCCATCGTAGTTGGGATTTGGAATGGCTCTGACTGCGGTGAACTCCTGCTTTGTAGTCTCATTGGCGGTCAGGGAATTAGCTCCAAGTACAACTGTGTATGGTCTATAAATCAAAACAGAATGAAGAGTGGACGTTAGATATGATGCTGAGGCTACGACTAATCTGTCCTGACAGAAATAATTGTTAACGTCACGACACCATCATAACCACGGCATGACACCTGTCATGAATACGAAGGAGTCTTTGTGAATATTTATGACTGTTGGAAGTGTCACTAGGTCAGTTATGTCATTTTTAATGCAGAGTTGACAGTGTTTGTCTTTGCTATGACAACGTGGCATTAACCAAGATAACATAACTTGTCACGATCATAATTATCAGCCTTAAAGAAACTTTATCTTTAAGTGTCAACATCATGCTTAACTTTCCTGTGTGGTTGGTTTTACAACTGGCTGTCATGACGCAATTATAACTGTGTCACAAATATTTTCCTTGGCCTCAGTGGTACAATTTGGACTCATTAAACATCATTAAGTCTTATCATACTGTTAAATGCTTTTATAACAGCATCATGAGTCAGTTCCTTGACCTCAACCACAGTGGGACAATCATGGTCATAAAGATGTCATTAGATGTTATTATACTGTAAAATGCTTTTAAAATCCATCCAATCCAAAAACAATGCACAATTTGGGCAACAATGTATTTTGTACTTAGGAAAAAAACCTGTTGACTATAATACTACTTCCTCAAACAGCGGGTCCGGACATATTTACTTTAGGTATTTATATTTTTATTTCTTCCTACTGATACTTCCTGTTTGCACTCTCCCTTTGCTGCTGTAATGTTGCAGATTTCCCCGTTGTGGGACGAATAATGGATTATCTCATCTTATCTTATTAGTGAACGTTAAGTTGTCATAACAAAGACATTCTAAACAATGTGAACTTTGCATTATAAATGACAGAGTTGACCGAATGACACCTAAAGGAACAGTGTGCAAGATTTAAGGAGATATAGTGGTTGCAACTAGCTGAAATTTTTCCCGATTAGAATTCCTTCAGTGGTCATTGTTCAGAGGGTTTTTACCAGGAGCTGAATTATCTGCAGAGGACTCTTCCTCTCCAAAACAAACAGACCAGGTGATTAAAAAGCACTGAACAAAGCAGTTTCATGTTACAAATCAGTGCCTCTCCTATGCTGTTTCGGCACATAGTAGACACTCATCCAGCACCTGCTATGTGTGTTTCATGTTTTTTCTCTGATAACTTAAGATCCAGCGTTCAGTAGGTATTAACCAGGAGTCAAGTTATCCACAGAGGTCTCTTCCTCTCCGAAACAAACACACCTGGTGATTTAAACCGGTAAAAACAGAGAATAAAGACGTTTAACGTTAAAAAATCTGTGACTTTCCAACACTCTTGTTGCTGAGGGGCTATGGTGGCTGAAGCGAATGGACCTATCCAGAGCCAGTGTTTGGCTTTTCCATTCTGGGCTACTGTAGAAACATAGTGGTGCAACATGACAATCTCTGTGGACAAGGACCCGCTCCCTGCGTAGATATAAACATCTCAGTTTAAGGTAACAAAAAACAGTTCTCATTTTCAGGTGATCATACACTAAAAAAGTATATTATACTTTATATATATTTATTATTATATATTTGCAAATACATCCCCCTAAATCCTACACTGGACCTTTAATAACAGCAGTCAAACACTGATAGATTGGTGACACGTGAAGTTTACCCCTTCAAACTAAGTGAATTAAGTGTCATCAGATAAGACTTGAAACACTTTACCACAGTAAACATTTAACTGCCTCTCTGACTACAAAGAAAAAAAGTTCTCAGAATTGTTCGTGCTTTAATCTAGTTTCAGTTTGACAAAGGCGTAAAAACAAATGAAATGTTTGCTGTGATGGTTTACTTAAATCAGGAAAGCAAAAAACTCCCTGCGAGTTAATTTTCGTACTGAATCAATGTGAATGAAACTGTGAAAATAAGAACTGTACAGCGGCCTGTTTTTGGATTCTTACATGCGTAGCTCACAATGTGCTGCCGTGAGCACAAAGTTCGGCCTCACCAGGGCTCCCCCACAGATGTGGCGGCCTCGGACTTGCAGCGAGGCCATGTAGGGGCGCGACTGTGGGGCAGCATCTCTGCCTCCAACAATATAAGACCCATGAGCTCCTGAAACACAATATCATCATTCATTATTTGCTTATTTTTATCCAGTGAAGATGTGTATGTCTTAGCTATGTATAGATAGCTTACCATTCAGGACAAAGAGCAGCAGAAGTTTGGTGATGGCTGCCATGGTCTCTGGTCAAACAAATCCACACCTTCCAGTCATGGTCTTTTAGAGGAGAAACTGTCTTGCTTATTTTGTGGTCTTTATTGCAGCAGTGTATTTGCCAACAGGCTGCTGGACGTTTAGTGAAGTTGTTGGTGGGATTACAAGAAGTTTTACAAAATGTGTGGTTGTAGATTTTCATAACAGGGTTTCATAATTAATGCAAGCATGGTGTGGTGTGAGAGTTACAACGGCTTTAGAGATACACACTTGTTGGGCAGAGGTAAACATTTTTGGGTAAATGGGAGTCCACATTGTATTAAAAACACATTATCGAGGGCAAAAAGAAAAAAAAAAGTGCAATATGTTGGTGGGTGTGTACTTTGTAGAAAGCTGTGGTTCATTCCACAGTGTTCCTGCGTAGATTTAAATCTTGTGTTTGCACAGTTACTTCACTTTCCTCTTTTATCGTTGCATCATGTTTGTGTTAAAAGTGTGCTTCAGAAAGAATGCGGTTTTGTGTAATGCAACTTACTACAGACACAAAAATTCTGCTCAAGCATGCAACTGAGTTTCTCCACTGTGTGGGTTTGAAAGTGTCATTTAAAGACCGTTTTAAATGTTAAATTTTTAGATTTCAGTAACACTGAGCTCAATGTTGGTGAAGGTTCTCAGTCATCCAGGTCATGGTAATGTTAAGTGCTACAGTATATCGTAGGCAACTGGACTTGCTTGCGTTTCTTGAAGACGTTTCGCCTCTCATCCAAGAAGCTTCTTCTTGGAAGCTTCTTCTTCTGAGCTCAACTGAACACTAGAATAATTAGCTTTGCATTTGTATATTACCCTTAATATAACTTTATATCTGCTGGTGAATAATATCACCACAGGAAAAACAAAATAAATGAAATAATACAGTGTTTTAGATGAGGTTTTGTCTTGACATAAAACTGCCACATTATGTCGGCTTTATTTGGATGAATTTTATAAGTAAAACACAGATCTAGCGCCGAGGCTCTTTTGTGTGCCGCCCGAACAAACACTTCTTTGAATTGTGTGACGAACAAGTTGCACCACCAGCAACCACAGCCCTCAACCTCAGATTTGGTTGTAGATGTTCAGGCACCACACTCTGACATGTTTTGCAGTGAAGTGTCATGAAATGTGATCTTATAGTCTAGATACTGTGGAACAGAGATGCACAAATTGACAGTAATTTAGCTGAACTTTGCCCCCTTTTCCGCCCACAGTGCCACCTGGACGAAATAAATAAATAAATGCTTGTTTTTATAGTATGACTGGATGGCTACTACTATTTACAACTTCTTTATTTTGCCTGAATGAACACAATGTGAGGTCATAATGTAGGTGATTTACCAAACAGTAGGACAGCTTTATTCTCCACTGATTATCATTACACTTTGGCTGAGGTTACATGGCTAAAAAGAGCTTGAGATATATAATAAATTAAGTAATGACGAGGTTATGATTATGACTTTAAAGGGGTTGAAACAGCTTTGGTTCTTTTCCTGTTTCCTGTATTCAACACACTGCTTCTGTAATAATGTCCCTTTCTGTAATTAAGTCTCTCAACATGAGCGTCTTTACTGACAAAGGCCGTAGCCATGGAACAAATGTTGGGCGGGACCAAAACTGCTGAGGGGTCCCTACGCCTCACAAAAAAAATAAAAAATTTAAGACTCATTTGCAACTATATTGTATTAGTTATCATAAGAAAACACAGCTATAAAGCATATGAAGCAACTATCGTCCAAATAAATTACATAAGACTTTAATATTGTTGAATACGCCCGTGAGCAACACCACGTGGACAAAGCACATGCAGAGCTGCATTACACCATAATACTACAAGTCATAATAATGACAATTTGTTAGCTGTTTATGATTATAATTACATTTGCTAATGATTATTTCAGACAGTGGAGCGTGGTTGCCTGTTGTAGAATAGCTTATTTTTTTATTTATGCTTTTCATCAATATGTTGGGGGTGGTTAACACTATTTACAGCTTCTGATTAAAAAAAAACAGAAAACAATATTTGAAACATTTTTTTATTTTGCCTTTCCATTAAAGAGCAAACACTGACAGAGCGACTCAGACACAACTGCTCCTCCCAAATACAATCACAAGACGCTGAAGCAAAGCTGTGTGTAAGATTATTTTTTACAATCTGTCCAATCCTTTTTGTTGACAACTTTGTTGATCCATGGGAGGAACTTTGAGATGTTCGTATAGACACTGCGTTCACTTTGGTTGTTCCAAGACGCCACACCCGCAGCCTTCCCGTCACACACCAGTGGGCCACCAAAATCCCCCTGTGAGGAGGAAATATCTTCATTTGCTCATTCAACATGATGACAGATGTTGATACTTTTTTTGGACTAGACCACAATTTTTTTTATAAACAGGAGAGAGAACATACCTTACAAAGTGTTCGCTTTGTGCTGTATCCACCTGCACAGATAACATCTGCAGACAGACCAGGCCATTTCTTCTTCTTGCAGTCTTTCAGGTTAATGATAGACACATCTGCCACTTGCAGAACATTAACAGTTGTACCACCAGGTTTAGTGCAACCCCATCCAGCTACACGGCAGGTTTTTTCTTCTTTTACCTCATTCTCAGTCAGTTGAATTGTTTTTGCTTCAATGTTCATTCCCTCTCTCCCCACCATCTGGAGACACACAAAATCAGAAAGTAAACAATCAATATCTGACTGTCTGTCAGAACATGGTTTTAAATCTTCATCAGACTTCAGTTATACAGTTGCTAGAAGTTGAAGCTGATGAATCGTTTAAATGAAGGTTGCTGTTAGCAGTGTCACACTGGTTGTGATAGTGCTGTGTTTTTACTAAATTATTGTATTACAGGGAATTTTTTTCTATTTGATTCTGTTTCAGCATCCTCTTTATTTCTACTTTTTATTCCTTTCCTTCCTGGGACAACTGGGTTGAATAAATACACTTACTTTAAGGAGCATGATGTCGTTTCCGCTTGTAAAATCCACATAAGATGGGTGTTTGCACTTCCTTTCGATTTGTTTCTCTGTTTTCATAGCGGTATTAAGTTTTTGGGTGCTCAGAACAACAGATGCAGTTCTCAGATTATGGAGAAATCTAAATGAAGATGTTGTCAGAGGATTTTCTCAAGTTGTGCCGACAAAAAAAACACAAAGCAACAAATGATACATGTCTTTTGAAAACAGTGGGTTTATATGACATTAATTGTTTTTTGATGACAAATGCAAAAAAAAGATTGCTGGAAGAGGAAGTGTGACTCACACATCACAGCGTGCAGCAGTGACCACGAAGTCTTTAATGATGCGGAATCCTCCACATACATGTTTTCTGTCATTCTGTATTGAGGCCATAAACAGCATCGAGTCCTTTGGAGCTTCTTTCCCACCTATAATTCTACTCCCAGACACTAAAAACATGACAGGAAAAAGATAATGAGTTCAAATTAGTAATATTTCATATCTCAGAAAAGTAGTCAGATTGTGCAACTTACGGTTTCGTCCGAGACAAGCCAGAACATTAAACAGCAGGAGCTTGTGCAGACCGTGCATCGTGGCGACAGGATGCTTAGCCTGTTGTGTTGGAGACTTCAGGTCACCCCTTTTTATACAGCAGAGTTTGATCTGTACAATTTGATTTCAATCTATTTTATCTTGACTCACAGCCACATCCTACGACTGCGTAACATTTGCAAAGCACACACACCGTGTGATGAGTACGTGATAACACAGGGTACATTTAGAAAAAGGTTTAGGTTTAGAAAAAAAATCATCATGATTTGACTTAAAATAAACATCTTTGTTGCTAATGTAATGTAATGACACATGACATACTGCTACGTCACGAGGATAGTACGCTACACATACTAGCACACTGCATTTTTATTAAAATAACTCGACTGACTTGGTCTTACACGGGACACGAACAGCCGGCTGAAAGTTTGTTCTACCCGTACACCTCCCCTCCTGCTCGCCATATGCAGACTTTGTCACTCTTTATACTATGGTAGCTGCCCTTTGTGTGAAAAAATGCCACGACCTGGTGCATCTCGTGCTGCCTCTAGAGAGTGTCTTTGTGTGTCTCTGAAGCTGAGGGTCACTGACCAAGTGTCGGTATTTGATGAGCTGGGAGTGAGACCATGTTGAATATTCCTGTGTTACTTATGGTATCAGTACCTTCCCAAAATGAATACAACACAAAGGGGTCTACTCTCCAAAGACTCCTCACATTTCTTCACTTTATTTTGCTCCATGTCAATAAATGTATTTAATCAGTCTAACACCTAACTCTCTCCTGATTATAACAACTTCATGGACCAGACAGTATCTCCACCACAAAACCTCCATATTACAGACATATAAGAACTCCGCCCTGGTTAGAACATATGGCATTATGATAAAAAAATCTACATACATAAAACAGAAAGTGCACAAAATAACTAAGGGATCAAAGGAGAAACTACATAGTCAAAAATGAGGCTTAAAAAAACAACCAATAAATGAAAAATACAGTGAAAATATACAGGCACAAACATATAGGACTGACTGTGGCACACTTCAAGCATCTTCAGTGTTGCCATTTTTAACAAATTACAAAAACATCTTCCTAATATCAATAAACTCAGAAGCTTTATTTCCCACTAAGTAATTTTTTCAAGGGCCAAACTTGCTGTTCAATCTTTCAACCACCAGCTAAGAGAGGGGTCACTCATGAATGTGATTGCATCCATAGTAAAAGTTGAGGAAAATAAGAAGGGAAATAATAAGAAAAATCTTTCTAATAAATGAAGAAAGTGGTTTGTTTCCTTTTCTTGTTCAGATTTGTAACTTCATGGTGAATCAGAAAACAAATCAAATAATAAAACTTAGCAGTGATACGCTTGAGTTTAACCTCTTATCTGTCTTCACTCAGTATGAAACTCCACTGATGTTGTGATGTATCACATCAGTCCAATCGGCTACGGCGCTGCGCTGTCCAGTCAGCAACTGATATCCAATCGGGGGTGTGTTGGTCGGTAAAAGACTTCTGCAAAGGCTGCACTCATGTATCCTCACTTCCCTCTCCTCTGAAAGCCTCCACTCTGCTCGACTCCTCCAAGCACATTTAACAAATTGAGACGTTGTACAAGATGGCAAGTCTCAATTGATTTCCAGGTCAAGTGAGCGAGGATAGAGGACGGAGGAGTCGAGGAGGGATATTGGGATGAACCCCCTTAGTTTTGCTTGCTCCACCCTAGTGTTCCCCACCACACCCTTGTTGTTAGCCAATCTCCATTTCCCTCCTTTAGCCCATGTCCTCCTACTCCAGCTGTGTCTCATTCTTGTGATTAGTTTTCTGTGTATATATACCTGTGTGTTTCCTTTTCTTCTTCGTCAGCTCGTCTGTGTTCTTCCAGGGTGCATTCTGTGGTTGTTCCTGCATGTGGTACTCCTGTGTCCATCCCTGTGTTCCTGGTTACATTCCCTGCTCCATTTCCTGCCTGCTGTTCTGTTTGGATGTTGGATTTGAGTTTGTCGTATTATCCGCGTTAGGTTTAGTTTTTAGTTCTGCTTTCATTTGGACTGTTAGTTACCGGCCTGCACTGGATATCTTCTGTTGGCTACATTAAAGCTCGCTTTTTGTTAAAACCTAAAACTGCCTTTTGGTCTGCATTTGGGTCGTCTTTCAACTGACACGTGACAATTGGTGTATGGTGATTTAAGATACTGTTCCATGAGCCCTTTTTAACTCTGAGCACCTGCCCCTCTAAAGGTCACTGCACGGCCCTGAGGTCAACCTTTCCTCTCTCTCTGCCAGGCAGGGTTAAAGTATCTGGAAACATGCCCAACAAGCACAGCCGAGGACTTAAAGGTACTGGAGTCTTCCTCTTTTAAACATTCACATTTCTTCAAAATTCTGCAACAAACCTGATGAACCACAGAAACCAGTTTCCTGCGTGTGACAGTGAGTGGTCTGAAGGAGCATCAGGACAAGTTTGACGCACAAATTACACATGCACATAAATGACAGACTCCACATGAGATATCTGACAAACATAGCATAATAAAGGCATTGATATTGTTGAATACGCCCATGAGCTGTGGCTCGCTGGGGTACGGCAACACCACGTGGACAAAGCACATGCAGAGCTGCAGTACACCATAATACTACAAGTCATAATAATGACAATTTGTTAGCTGTTTATGATTATAATTACATTTGCTAATGATTATTTCAGACAGTGGAGCGTGGTTGGCTGTTGCAGAATAAACTTTTTTATTTATGCTTTTCATCAATATGTTAGAGGGAGACATTTTGAGCTTATGTGAATATTTGAGGGGGGGGGGTCTCCACCAATCTATATTATAATTACTGCCTTGCTGCCAACACAAGCCACTCACAGTGGCTCTACAACAAACTTACCCTAACACTTCTCCTGGAAAAGATTTATTGTGTTGCATTTAAAAAAAAAAAAGGTTTAAACACTATTTACAGCTTCTGATTAAAAAAAAAACTGAAAACAATATTTGAAACATTTTTTTATTTTGCCTTTCCATTAAAGAGCAAACACTGACAGAGCGACTCAGACACAACTGCTCCTCCCAAATACAATCACAAGACGCTGAAGCAGAGCTGTGTGTAAGATTATTCTTTACAATCTGTCCAATCATTGTTCACGACAACTTTGTAGATCCATGGGAGGAACTTTGAGATGTCCGTATAGATGCTGGGTTCACATCGGTTGTTGCAGTTGCCACATTTGTTATAGGACGCCACACCCGCAGCCTTCCCGTCACACACCAGTGGGCCACCAAAATCCCCCTGTGAGGAGGAAATATCTTCATTTGCTCATTCAACATGATGACAGATGTTGATACTTTTTTAATATAACAGGAGAGAGAACATACCTTACAAAGTGTTTTCATTGTGCAAAATCCACCTGCACAGATAGCATCTGCAGAACGACCAGACCATTTCCTCTTGATAGACACATCTGCCATTCGCAGATCATTAACAGTTGTACCACCAGGTTCAGTGCAACCCCATCCAGCTACGCGACACTTTTTATTTTCTTTTACCTTATTCTCGGTCAGTTGAATTGTTGTTATGTCAATGGACATTCCCTCTCTCCCCACCACCTGGAGACACACAAAATCAGAAAGTAAAAAATCAATATCTGACTGTCTGTCAGAACATGGTTTTAAATCTTCATCAGACTTCAGTTATACAGTTGCTAGAAGTTGAAGCTGATGAATGGTTTAAATGAAGGTTGCTGTTAGCAGTGTTACACTGGTTGTGATAGTGCTGTGTTTTTACTAAATTATTGTATTACAGGGAATTTTTTTTATTATTATTTGACTGTGTTTCAGCATCCTCTTTATTTTTACTTTTTATTCCTTTTTACCCGCCTGCTGAAGTAACACTTAAGTGTTTTAAATGTGTCGAACCAACCAAACCACTTAATAATTTGACTGTAAAAACACAAGATGTCATTTGGGACAACTGGGTTGAATAAATACACTTACTTTAAGGAGCATGATGTCGTTTCCTCTTGTAAAATCCACATAAGATGGGTGTTTGCACTTCCTTGCGATGTGTTTCAGTGTTTTCAGATTGACATTAAGTCTTTGGGTGCTCAGAACAACAGATGCAGTTCTCAGATTCTGGAGAAATCTAAATGAAGATGTTGTCAGAGGATTTTCTCAAGTTGTGCCGACAAAAAAAACACAAAGCAACAAATGATACATGTCTTTTGAAAACAGTGGGTTTATATGACATTAATTGTTTTGTGATGACAAATGAAAAAAATGATTGCTGGAAGAGGAAGTGTGACTCACCTATCACAGCGTGCAGCAGTGACCACGAAGTCGTAACTGATGCGGAATCCTCCACATACATGTTGTCGATTGTTCTGTATCGAGGCCATATACAGCATCGAGTACGTCGAATCTTCTTTCCCACACATAATTGCCATCACAGACACTAAAAACATGACAGGAAAAAGATAATGAGTTCAAATTAGTAATATTTCATATCTCAGAAAAGTAGTCAGATTGTGCAACTTACGGTTTCGTCCGAGACAAGCCAAAACATTCAACAGCAGGAGCTTTTGCAGACCGTGCATCGTGGCGACAGGGTGCTTAGCCTGTTGTGTTGGAGACTTCAGGTCACCCCTGTTTATACAGCAGAGTTTGATCTGTACAATTTGATTTCAATCTATTTTATCTTGACTCACAGCCACATCCTACGACTGCGTAACATTTGCAAAGCACACACACCATGTGATGAGTACGTGATAACACAGGATACATTTAGAAAAAGGTTTAGGTTTAGAAAAAAAATCATCATGATTTGACTTAAAATAAACATCTTCTAATGACACATGACATACTGCTACGTCACGAGGATAGTACGCTACACATACTAGCACGCTGCATTTTTATTAAAATAACTCGACTGACTTGGTCTTACACGGGACACGAACAGCCGGCTGAAAGTTTGTTCTACCCGTACACCTCCCCTCCTGCTCGCCATATGCAGACTTTGTCACTCTTTATACTATGGTAGCTGCCCTTTGTGTGAAAAAATGCCACGACCTGGTGCATCTCGTGCTGCCTCTAGAGAGTGTCTTTGTGTGTCTCCGAAGCTGAGGGTCACTGAGCAAGTGTCGGTATTTGATGAGCTGGGAGTGAGACCATGTTTAATATTCCTGTGTTACTTATGGTGTCAGTACGTTCCCAAAATGAATACAACACAAAGGGGTCTACTCTCCAAAGACTCCTCATACTTCTTTTTTTTGTAATTTTCTTTTCATTGGTTTTTCAAACAGACCAACGACAAGCAAAACAAACGAATAAGCAAACAATAACAATAATAACAATAACAATAATTTAAGCACCAGAGCAAATATTAGGGGGATAGAGGACAGCCCTGCCTTGTCCCTCTGTGAAGCTGAAAACAGGGAGACTTTCTGCCATTTGTTACTACAGATGCCTTAGGATTATGATATAACAATTTAACCCATTTAATCAAAGAGGGACCGAGGCCAAAGTTTTCTAGTGATTGAAAAAGGTACGCCCGCTCCACCCTGTCAAATGCTTTCTCAGCATCAAGTGAGAGAGCTACAGTTACGTCTGCCTCGTTTCCAGCTCGCCACATAAGGTGAAGCAGCCTGCAGAGATTATCAGATGATGTCCTGTTTTTAATAAAACCCACTTGATCTGGGTGAATGAGTTTTGGTAAGAAAACCTCCAGCCTAGATGCCAAAATCTTGGAGAGCAACTTAGCGTCCACATTAATCAGTGATACGGGGCGGTAGTCACCACACTGTTGCAGGTCCAAAGTAATTATGGCAGTTTGCATACTATCTGTAAGAGACCCCTTTTCTAGTGCATCCTTAAAGACTGTAAGTAGTTGCGGGGCAAGGAGATCTGAAAAAGCTTTATAAAATTCTGCCAGGAGGCCGTCCTCCCCTGGGGATTTCCCGCTCTGTAGGTCTTTATAGCCTTTTTAACCTCCTCCAACGTAATGTCAGCTCCAAGTTCACATTGTTCCTTATCTGACAAGGTTGGGCATCTTACACTAGATAAAGAGGATATAAAAGTACACCTGATACCAAAGAGTTCAGCATCCACAGCTGTCCATCTTCCCTCTTGATCTGATTGTTGTAATAGTAAAGAGTCTTGCTTTTCCAAATGGGTCTCCTGCAGGAAGACCATATCAGGGTTTTTTTGTTTTAAATATAATAGATTTTTCTTCCTCTTAATGGCTGAATTTACACCCTTAACATTTAATGACATTAGTCTAACCAGTTCACCCATAACATGTTACTAATTGTATAGTTACCAGATAATCCAAAGCATCTACAAAGAAAGACTTTAAGCACTCCTGCTCTGTTGGAGTTTTCCCTCGTAAAAGAACAGATCTTATGTACAACATAACACTATTAGACAAAACATGAACACAACAGATAGAAAAAACAACGATGAGTTCAGATATCCACAGTGTCATTTTTACTGGGATAAATGATGTCACTTTCCTCATTCTTGTGTCTGGGGTTTGTCATTACAGATGACATAATTAAGTTGCAGATATCCACAGCTCACATTGCAGATATCTACATCTGAATTACGACTATCCTTAATCCCAGCTAGAGATATCTACAACATATTTTCGACTAGTTATTTCTTGAACTAGAATTACGACTAGTGGAAAATATGCACACTTCAAGCATCTTCAGTGTTGCCATTTTTAACAAATCACAAAACCATCTTCCAAATATCAATAAACTCAGAAGCTTTATTTCCCACTAAGTAATTTTTTCAAGGGCCAAACTTGCTGTTCAATCTTTCAACCACCAGCTAAGAGAGGGGTCACTCATTCTTCCAACAGAGCCCAATTTATCATCTCATCTGAGCCGCCTGTACATTACTGTATATTGGTGTATGGTGCTGTAATCAAATATAAAAACAAATATTGTCCCATGTTTATCCTATGTCTATAAGAAGCTCATGGGTCTTACCAGGGGTGGGCCGGTGTCTAGTGGGGGCTGGTCAACAGGTTTTTTTTGTTTTCCCTTTTCCCCCACATAATTGGCCGGCCAGTTATGTGACCTATTGTCCAGTTGTGTGGCTGACTGGCCATTTGGCACAGCCCATCGACACATCCCATTGGTTTAACTGTCAGTCAGGGCCTGTCAATCACCCAGTCGCTGGTTGGGCGGGGCTAACAGAGTCACGGCAGGTGAGCCGAGGTTAGGTGGGGAGTCTGACAACATCATGGAAAACAACCACCGAAAAAATGCCCCGGTGGTGCTGAAAAGCAACGAATGAAAAAATGAAAGCACTGGAAGCAGAGGCCTCCAAATGCACCACAATAAATGCGTTATTTGGTCCAGCAGCAGCAGGACAGACCCCGCAGGCCATGCCTGATCCTGGTGCTACCCTCCCGGCTTCAGGCTACTTATTGCAACGTCATCACTAGCAGGAGCAAGAGGACCCGGTGACACAACAGGTGGTGGAGAGTGAGCCTGTGGAGGCGGGGGTAAGTAATACAAACGAGCATGACACATTTTTGCTGACATTGTCAGGAGTCTGATCCTCTCTTCTGTCTCATCAGGTTGTCTTGTTAGGTTCCTTTGTCAGCTTCCCTTCTGGGCAAAGAGCCTTTTTGATTTGGTGAGTGTACAACCTGTTGTCCAATAGGTGTCACACAGCACCAAAAGCAAAACATATATATGCAGATAGTGTATTTGCTCTACTGGATTGCAATTTTTTTTCCAGCTTGTCAACAAGTCTGTATAGGTCTCTGAAGATGGCTTTGAATTTTTGTCCTGAAAATCCGACCTTTGTGTCAGTTTTTGTCCTTGCATTCAAAAATCAGTGCTTGATTCAGTCAACCGATAATGTTGTGGGCCGGTGTGGGCCAAAAATGCCAGGGCTGATTTTTTGCCCCAGTCCACCCCTGGGTCTGACAGAAAGTAGAGTACTCAATGCAAAGATTAAATGGGAAGCGGACAATGGCCATACATTTGAGGACTCTGAGTGGAAGCAGATTTGCGATAGCTCTCAATCATTCTCCTATAACAGCCGACACAGAATCTTACAGTTTAACCTGTCACACAGGGTTTACTTGACGCTGCATCGTGTCCACAAGATAAGTAGCAGCTACTCAGAGTACTGTCTGAGATGTAAGACTGAAGCAGAGACTCTTTTACATATGTTCTGGACATGTAGATGTCTGGAACAGTACTGGAGATCTGTCTATCACTCAGTATTATTATTGTTATCACTTTTTTCTGATGTTTGTTATAGTATTTTTTCTTTTTTTTTTACATGCATATTTTCGATTTTGTTAGTTGTACTTTTTCATTTTAGTGCAGGGATTTATGTCTTTGTTTTTAAAACGCTTGTAGAGGTGTGTCACTTTCAAAATGGCCTCTCATTGTAATCCATTGCTGTCACCCACCTGTGCTCACTGATTAATCAAGATGGGGTGCAGCATTATGGAAAAGTATAGTAGATTCCGTATATCATCATGTTTTTTGCTTTGTTTTCATCAACATGTTTGTCTGTTTTGGTATAACAGTCTACACTGCTATAAATATTGTTACAGTCATTACTGTCATTATTTAACTTGCTGTAATCTGTTTTTTTTAATAAGCTTTGTCCATGTTATGTTATGTCACATGATAACCTTTCATCTGTGGCAGGTGAAGTGTTACCCATGACCTGCCCTACATTAGGCCATGCCAAGATTGCAGCTGCAACCCGGGTCGCTGCTGACAGACACTCAGCGGCAACACTGCGATGGTGAGTTTCATTTGTATGATTGATTACTCCTTATCCGTAATATGTTAGAGATACACAACATCAAACTCAAATCGTGCATTGGTTATGTAACATAGGTTTTAATGTGGTCCTGAATTCTTTCACTGTACATTTTTGAGAAATAAAAAAAAAATTAAAACTAAAAAAACTTTTCTCATGTTAAAAATATCATTAAAAACAAAATCCTGAAAAAGTGACATGAGACTTTAAAGGATGCACGTTCAGGATGACCCTGATTTTGTACATGGTAAATATCATGAGATTTTACAGCACAGTTCTTGAGAAATTTAAAGAGAGTCAGCTGAAATGACATAACCCCTCTGATTCCATCAGATGAGGGACAGTTATATAGCATGATGCAGTTTGTTGTAAGAGTCCGTGTTACACTCTGTTTGAATATGGGTTTCTACAATTCAAAAGGTTATACTGTAGATTACTCTATATTGGTGTATGGTGATTTAAAATATTGTTCCATGAGCCCCTTTTTAACTCTGAGCACCTGCCCCTCTAAAGGTCACTGCACGGCCCTGAGGTCAACCTTTCCTCTCTCTCTGCCAGGCAGGGTTAAACTATCTGGAAACATGCCCAACAAGCACAGCTGAGGACTTAAAGCTACTGGAGTCTTCCTCTTTTTAATCTTAAGGTCATTTATCATTCCATTTTATATTTCGGACACTTGATTCAGTTCATTCTGGGCCCTTTTTACACCTCCTCTTCATTGTTTATGAATATTACCCAGCTACGTGACCTGACTTTTGTTGGATTAATTTACTAAGTGACTAATAGAGATGTAATACTAAGATTCTTTAGTGTAAAGGTCAAATGTGGCTGTTGGGTTACACTAATAATCTTTGTTTATCCTGTTCCTTTATCTCATTCATGACTTACGTTGCATCTTTCAGTTTCATTCCTAGTGGTGTGTGTATTTGGTCCACCAATATATATGATAATTACTGCCTTGCTGCCAACACAAGCCACTCACAGTGGCTCTACAACAAACTTACCCTAACACTTCTCCTGGAAAAGATTTATTGTGTTGCATTTTAAAAAGAGGTTTAAACACTATTTACAGCTTCTGATAAAAAAAAAACAACAGAAAACAATATTTGAAACATTTTTTTATTTTGCCTTTCCATTAAAGAGCAAACACTGACAGAGCGACTCAGACACAACTGCTCCTCCCAAATACAATCACAAGACGCTGAAGCAAAGCTGTGTGTAAGATTATTTTTTACAATCTGTCCAATCATTGTTCACGACAACTTTGTTGATCCATGGGAGGAACTTTGAGATGTCCGTATAGATGCTGTGTCCACTTGGGTTGTTCCAAGACGCCACACCCGCAGCCTTCCCGTCACACACCAGTGGGCCACCAAAATCCCCCTGTGAGGAGGAAATATCTTCATTTGCTCATTCAACATGATGACAGATGTTGATACTTTTTTTAAAAACAGGAGAGAGAACATACCCTACAAAGTGTTCGATTTGTGCTGTATCCACCTGCACAGATAACATCTGCAGACAGACCAGGCCATTTCTTCTTCTTGCAGTCTTTCAGGTTCATGATAGACACATCTGCCATTCGCAGATCATTAACAGTTGTACCACCAGGTTTAGTGCAACCCCATCCAGCTACACGGCACTGTTGTTTTTCTTTTACCTCATTCTCAGTCAGTTGAATTGTTTTTACTTCAATGTTCATTCCCTCACTCCCCCCCACCTGGAGACACACAAAATCAGAAAGTAAAAAATCAATATCTGACTGTCTGTCAGAACATGGTTTTAAATCTTCATCAGACTTCAGTTATACAGTTGCTAGAAGTTGAAGCTGATGAATGGTTTAAATGAAGGTTGCTGTTAGCAGTGTCACACTGGTTGTGATAGTGCTGTGTTTTTACTAAATTATTGTATTACAGTAATTGTTTTTATTTGACTCTGTTTCAGCGTCCTCTTTATTTGTACTTTTTATTCCTTTTTACCCGTCTGCTGAAGTAACACTTAAGTGTTTTAAATGTGTTGTACCAACCAAACCACTTAATAATTTGACTGTAAAAACACAAGATGTCATTTGGGACAACTGGGTTGAATAAATACACTTACTTTAAGGAGCATGATGTCGTTTCCTTTTGTAGAATCCACATAAGATGGGTGTTTGCACTTCTTTGCGATGTATTTCTCTGTTTTCATAGCGGTATTAAGTTTCTGGGTGCTCAGAACAACAGATGCAGTTCTCAGATTCTGGAGAAATCTAAATGAAGATGTTGTCAGAGGATTTTCTCAAGTTGTGCCGACAAAAAAAACACAAAGCAACAAATTATACATGTCTTTTGAAAACAGTGGGTTAATATGACATTAATTGGTTTTTGATGACAAATGAAAAAAAAGATTGCTGGAAGAGGAAGTGTGACTCACACATCACAGCATGCAGCAGTGACCACGAAGTCTTTAATGATGCGGAATCCTCCACATACATGTTGTCGATTGTTCTGTATCGAGGCCATAAACAGCATCGAGTCCTTTGGAGCTTCTTTCCCACCTATAATTGCCATCACAGACACTAAAAACATGACAGGAAAAAGATAATGAGTTCAAATTAGTAATATTTCATATCTCAGAAAAGTAGTCAGATTGTGCAACTTACGGTTTCGTCCGAGACAAGCCAGAACATGAAACAGCAGGAGCTTGTGCAGACCGTGCATCGTGGCGACAGGATGCTTAGCCTGTTGTGTTGGAGACTTCAGGTCACCCCTGTTTATACAGCAGAGTTTGATCTGTACAATTTGATTTCAGTCTATTTTATCTTGACTCACAGCCACATCCTACAACTGCGTAACATTTGCAAAGCACACGCACAATGTGATGAGTACGTGATAACACAGGATACATTTAGAAAAAGGTTTAGGTTTAGAAAACAAATCATCATCATTTGACTTAAAATAAACATCTTCTAATGACACATGACATACTGCTACGTCACGAGGATAGTACGCTACACATACTAGCACACTGCATTTTTATTAAAATAACTCGACTGACTTGGTCTTACACGGGACACGAACAGCCGGCTGAAAGTTTGTTCTACCCGTACACCTCCCCTCCTGCTCGCCATATGCAGACTTTGTCACTCTTTATACTATGGTAGCTGCCCTTTGTGTGAAAAAATGCCACGACCTGGTGCATCTCGTGCTGCCTCTAGAGAGTGTCTTTGTGTGTCTCCGAAGCTGAGGGTCACTGACCAAGTGTCGGTATTTGATGAGCTGGGAGTGAGACCATGTTTAATATTCCTGTGTTACTTATGGTGTCAGTACGTTCCCAAAATGAATACAACACAAAGGAGTCTACTCTCCAAAGACTCCTCATACTTCTTTTTTTTGTAATTTTCTTTTCATTGGTTTTTCAAACAGACCAACGACAAGCAAAACAAACGAATAAGCAAACAATAACAATAATAACAATAACAATAATTTAAGCACCAGAGCAAATATTAGGGGGATAGAGGACAGCCCTGCCTTGTCCCTCTGTGAAGCTGAAAACAGGGAGACTTTCTGCCATTTGTTACTACAGATGCCTTAGGATTATGATATAACAATTTAACCCATTTAATCAAAGAGGGACCGAGGCCAAAGTTTTCTAGTGATTGAAAAAGGTACGCCCGCTCCACCCTGTCAAATGCTTTCTCAGCATCAAGTGAGAGAGCTACAGTTACGTCTGCCTCGTTTCCAGCTCGCCACATAAGGTGAAGCAGCCTGCAGAGATTATCAGATGATGTCCTGTTTTTAATAAAACCCACTTGATCTGGGTGAATGAGTTTTGGTAAGAAAACCTCCAGCCTAGATGCCAAAATCTTGGAGAGCAACTTAGCGTCCACATTAATCAGTGATACGGGGCGGTAGTCACCACACTGTTGCAGGTCCAAAGTAATTATGGCAGTTTGCATACTATCTGTAAGAGACCCCTTTTCTAGTGCATCCTTAAAGACTGTAAGTAGTTGCGGGGCAAGGAGATCTGAAAAAGCTTTATAAAATTCTGCCAGGAGGCCGTCCTCCCCTGGGGATTTCCCGCTCTGTAGGTCTTTATAGCCTTTTTAACCTCCTCCAACATAATGTCAGCTCCAAGTTCACATTGTTCCTTATCTGACAAGGTTGGGCATCTTACACTAGATAAAAAGGATATAAAAGTACACCTGATACCAAAGAGTTCAGCATCCATAGCTGTCCATCTTCCCTCTTCATCTGATTGTTGTAATAGTAAAGAGTCTTGCTTTTCCAAATGGGTCTCCTGCAGGAAGACCATATCAGGGTTTTTTTGTTTTAAATATAATAGATTTTTCTTCCTTTTAATGGCTGAATTTACACCCTTAACATTTAATGACATTAGTCTAACCAGTTCACCCATAACATGTTACTAATTGTATAGTTACCAGATAATCCAAAGCATCTACAAAGAAAGACTTTAAGCACTCCTGCTCTGTTGGAGTTTTCCCTCGTAAAAGAACAGATCTTATGTACAACATAACACTATTAGACAAAACATGAACACAACAGATAGAAAAAACAACGATGAGTTCAGATATCCACAGTGTCATTTTTACTGGGATAAATGATGTCACTTTCCTCATTCTTGTGTCTGGGGTTTGTCATTACAGATGACATAATTAAGTTGCAGATATCCACAGCTCACATTGCAGATATCTACATCTGAATTACGACTATCCTTAATCCCAGCTAGAGATATCTACAACATATTTTCGACTAGTTATTTCTTGAACGAGAATTACGACTAGTGGAAAATATGCGCACTTCAAGCATCTTCAGTGTTGCCATTTTTAACAAATCACAAAACCATCTTCCAAATATCAATAAACTCAGAAGCTTTATTTCCCACTAAGTAATTTTTTCAAGGGCCAAACTTGCTGTTCAATCTTTCAACCACCAGCTAAGAGAGGGGTCACTCATTCTTCCAACAGAGCCCAATTTATCATCTCATCTGAGCCGCCTGTACATTACTGTATATTGGTGTATGGTGCTGTAAAATATTGTCCCATGTTTATCCTATGTCTATAAGAAGCTCATGGGTCTTACCAGGGGTGGACTGGCCATCTGGCATACCGGGCACTGTCCCGGTGGGCCGGTGTCTAGTGGGGGCTGGTCAAAAATGCCAGGGCTGATTTTTTGCCCCAGTCCACCCCTGGGTCTGACAGAAAGTAGAGTACTCAATGCAAAGATTAAATGGGAAGCGGACAATGGCCATACATTTGAGGACTCTGAGTGGAAGCAGATTTGCGATAGCTCTCAATCATTCTCCTATAACAGCCGACACAGAATCTTACAGTTTAACCTGTCACACAGGGTTTACTTGACGCTGCATCGTGTCCACAAGATAAGTAGCAGCTACTCAGAGTACTGTCTGAGATGTCAGACTGAAGCAGAGACTCTTTTACATATGTTCTGGACATGTAGATGTCTGGAACAGTACTGGAGATCTGTCTATCACTCAGTATTATTATTGTTATCACTTTTTTCTGATGTTTGTTATAGTATTTTTTCTTTTTTTTTTTACATGCATATTTTCGATATTTTGTTAGTTGTACTTTTTCATTTTAGTACAGGGATTTATGTCTTTGTTTTTAAAACGCTTGTAGAGGTGTGTCACTTTCAAAATGGCCTCTCATTGCAATCCATTGCTGTCACCCACCTGTGCTCACTGATTAATCAAGATGGGGTGCAGCATTATGTAAAAGTATAGTAGATTCCGTATATCATCATGTTTTTTGTTTTGTTTTCATCAACATGTTTGTCTGTTTTGGTATAACAGTCTACACTGCTATAAATATTGTTACTTTCATTATTTAACTTGCTGTAATCTGTTTTTTTAATAAGCTTTGTCCATGTTATGTTATGTCACATGATAACCTTTCATCTGTGGCAGGTGAAATGTTACCCGTGACCTGCCCTACATTAGGCCATGCCAAGATTGCAGCTGCAACCCGGGTCGCTGCTGACAGACAGTCAGCGTCAACACGGCGATGGTGAGTTTCATTTGTATGATTGATTACTCCTTATCCGTAATATGTTAGAGATACACAACATCAAACTCAAATCGTGCATTGGTTATGTAACATAGGTTTTAATGTGGTCCTGAATTCTTTCACTGTACATTTTTGAGAAATAAAAAAAAAATTAAAACTAAAAAAACTTTTCTCATGTTAAAAATATCATTAAAAACAAAATCCTGAAAAAGTGACATGAGACTTTAAAGGATGCACGTTCAGGATGACCCTGATTTTGTACATGGTAAATAAATTTACGGCACAGTTCTTGAGAAATTTAAAGAGAGTCAGCTGAAATGACATAACAAATTTATTATTTACTCATATTTATTTATCATGTCCCCCCCTCTGATTCCATCAGATGAGTGACAGTTATATAGCATGATGCAGTTTGTTGTAAGAGTCCGTGTTACACTCTGTTTGAATATGGGTTTCTACAATTCAAAAGGTTATACTGTAGATTACTCTATATTGGTGTATGGTGATTTAAAATATTGTTCCATGAGCCCCTTTTTAACTCTGAGCACCTGCCCCTCTAAAGGTCACTGCACGGCCCTGAGGTCAACCTTTCCTCTCTCTCTGCCAGGCAGGGTTAAACTATCTGGAAACATGCCCAACAAGCACAGCTGAGGACTTAAAGCTACTGGAGTCTTCCTCTTTTTAATCTTAAGGTCATTTATCATTCCATTTTATATTTCGGACACTTGATATAGTTCATTCTGGGCCCTTTTTACACCTCCTCTTCATTGTTTATGAATATTACCCAGCTACGTGACCTGACTTTTGTTGGATTAATTTACTAAGTGACTAATAGAGATGTAATACTAAGATTCTTTAGTGTAAAGGTCAACTGTGGCTGTTGGGTTACACTAATAATGTTAGTTTATCCTGTTCCTTTATCTCATTCATGACTTACGTTGCATCTTTCAGTTTCATTCCTAGTGGTGTGTGTATTTGGTCCACCAATATATATGATAATTACTGCC
Source organism: Cephalopholis sonnerati (assembly GCA_019142605.1). NCBI lineage: Eukaryota > Metazoa > Chordata > Actinopteri > Perciformes > Serranidae > Cephalopholis > Cephalopholis sonnerati. The sequence goes on from JAGQAX010000006.1 coordinate 20,083,582, forward strand.
TTGCTGCCAACACAAGCCATTCACAGTGGCTCTACAACAAACTTACCCTAACACTTCTCCTGGAAAAGATTTATTGTGTTGCATTTTAAAAAGAGGTTTAAACACTATTTACAGCTTCTGATTAAAAAAAAAAACAGAAAACAATATTTGAAACATTTTTTTATTTTGCCTTTCCATTAAAGAGCAAACACTGACAGAGCGACTCAGACACAACTGCTCCTCCCAAATACAATCACAAGACGCTGAAGCAGAGCTGTGTGTAAGATTATTCTTTACAATCTGTCCAATCATTGTTCACGACAACTTTGTTGATCCATGAGAGGAACTTTGAGATGTCTGTATAGATGCTGGGTTCACATGGGTTGTTGCAAGACGCCACACCCGCAGCCTCCCCGTCACACACCAGTGGGCCACCAAAATCCCCCTGTGAGGAGGAAATATCTTCATTTGCTCATTCAACATGATGACAGATGTTGATACTTTTTTTATAAACAGTAGAGAGAACATACCCTACAAAGTGTTCGCTTTGTGCTATATACACCTGCACAGATAGCATCTTCAGAAAGACCAGACCATTTCCTCTTGATAGACACATCTGCCATTCGCAGATCATTAACAGTTGTACCACCAGGTTCAGTGCAACCCCATCCAGCTACACGGCACTGTTGTTTTTCTTTTACGTCATTCTCAGTCAGTTGAATTGTTTTAACTTCAATGGACATTCCCTCACTCCCCGCCACCTGGAGACACACAAAATCAGAAAGTAAAAAATCAATATCTGACTGTCTGTCAGAACATGGTTTTAAATCTTCATCAGACTTCAGTTATACAGTTGCTAGAAGTTGAAGCTGATGAATGGTTTAAATGAAGGTTGCTGTTAGCAGTGTCACACTGGTTGTGATAGTGCTGTGTTTTTACTAAATTATTGTATTACAGTAATTGTTTTTATTTGACTCTGTTTCAGCGTCCTCTTTATTTGTACTTTTTATTCCTTTTTACCCGTCTGCTGAAGTAACACTTAAGTGTTTTAAATGTGTTGTACCAACCAAACCACTTAATAATTTGACTGTAAAAACACAAGATGTCATTTGGGACAACTGGGTTGAATAAATACACTTACTTTAAGGAGCATGATGTCGTTTCCTTTTGTAGAATCCACATAAGATGGGTGTTTGCACTTCTTTGCGATGTATTTCTCTGTTTTCATAGCGGTATTAAGTTTCTGGGTGCTCAGAACAACAGATGCAGTTCTCAGATTCTGGAGAAATCTAAATGAAGATGTTGTCAGAGGATTTTCTCAAGTTGTGCCGACAAAAAAAACACAAAGCAACAAATGATGCATGTCTTTTGAAAACAGTGGGTTTATATGACATTAATTGTTTTTTGATGACAAATGAAAAAAAAGATTGCTGGAAGAGGAAGTGTGACTCACACATCACAGCATGCAGCAGTGACCACGAAGTCTTTACTGATGCGGAATCCTCCACATACATGTTTTCTGTCATTCTGTATCGAGGCCATAAACAGCATCGAGTCCTTTGGAGCTTCTTTCCCACCTATAATTGCCATCACAGACACTAAAAACATGACAGGAAAAAGATAATGAGTTCAAATTAGTAATATTTCATATCTCAGAAAAGTAGTCAGATTGTGCAACTTACGGTTTCGTCCGAGACAAGCCAGAACATTAAACAGCAGGAGCTTGTGCAGACCGTGCATCGTGGCGACAGGATGCTTAGCCTGTTGTGTTGGAGACTTCAGGTCACCCCTTTTTATACAGCAGAGTTTGATCTGTACTATTTGATTTCAGTCTATTTTATCTTGACTCACAGCCACATCCTACGACTGCGTAACATTTGCAAAGCACACACACCATGTGATGAGTACGTGATAACACAGGGTACATTTAGAAAAAGGTTTAGGTTTAGAAAAAAAATCATCATCATTTGACTTAAAATAAACATCTTTGTTGCTAATGTAATGTAATGACACATGACATACTGCTACGTCACGAGGATAGTACGCTACACATACTAGCACACTGCATTTTTATTAAAATAACTCGACTGACTTGGTCTTACACGGGACACGAACAGCCGGCTGAAAGTTTGTTCTACCCGTACACCTCCCCTCCTGCTCGCCATATGCAGACTTTGTCACTCTTTATACTATGGTAGCTGCCCTTTGTGTGACAAAATGCCACGACCTGGTGCATCTCGTGCTGCCTCTAGAGAGTGTCTTTGTGTGTCTCCGAAGCTGAGGGTCACTGACCAAGTGTCGGTATTTGATGAGCTGGGAGTGAGACCATGTTGAATATTCCTGTGTTACTTATGGTGTCAGTACCTTCCCAAAATGAATACAACACAAAGGGGTCTACTCTCCAAAGACTCCTCATACTTCTTTTTTTTGTAATTTTCTTTTCATTGGTTTTTCAAACAGACCAACGACAAGCAAAACAAAAGAATAAGCAAACAATAACAATAATAACAATAACAATAATTTAAGCACCAGAGCAAATATTAGGGGGATAGAGGACAGCCCTGCCTTGTCCCTCTGTGAAGCTGAAAACAGGGAGACTTTCTGCCATTTGTTACTACAGATGCCTTAGGATTATGATATAACAATTTAGCACATTTAATCAAAGAGGGACCGAGGCCAAAGTTTTCTAGTGATTGAAAAAGGTACGCCCGCTCCACCCTGTCAAATGCTTTCTCAGCATCAAGTGAGAGAGCTACAGTTACGTCTGCCTCGTTTCCAGCTCGCCACATAAGGTGAAGCAGCCTGCAGAGATTATCAGATGATGTCCTGTTTTTAATAAAAACCCACTTGATCTGGGTGAATGAGTTTTGGTAAGAAAACCTCCAGCCTAGATGCCAAAATCTTGGAGAGCAACTTAGCGTCCACATTAATCAGTGATACGGGGCGGTAGTCACCACACTGTTGCAGGTCCAAAGTAATTATGGCAGTTTGCATACTATCTGTAAGAGACCCCTTTTCTAGTGCATCCTTAAAGACTGTAAGTAGTTGCGGGGCAAGGAGATCTGAAAAAGCTTTATAAAATTCTGCCAGGAGGCCGTCCTCCCCTGGGGATTTCCCGCTCTGTAGGTCTTTATAGCCTTTTTAACCTCCTCCAACGTAATGTCAGCTCCAAGTTCACATTGTTCCTTATCTGACAAGGTTGGGCATCTTACACTAGATAAAGAGGATATAAAAGTACACCTGATACCAAAGAGTTCAGCATCCATAGCTGTCCATCTTCCCTCTTCATCTGATTGTTGTTTCAGTATTTTAACACTGAGATTTTTCCGTATTAAAATGGCAACCCCCCTCTGACTAGAAGACCCGGCACTGTAGACAACCCTCCCCACCCAGTCCCTTTGTAATAGTAAAGAGTCTTGCTTTTCCAAATGGGTCTCCTGCAGGAAGACCATATCAGGGTTTTTTTGTTTTAAATATAATAGATTTTTCTTCCCTTTAATGGCTGAATTTACACCCTTAACATTTAATGACATTAGTCTAACCAGTTCACCCATAACATGTTACTAATTGTATAGTTACCAGATAATCCAAAGCATCTACAAAGAAAGACTTTAAGCACTCCTGCTCTGTTGGAGTTTTCCCTCGTAAAAGAACAGATCTTATGTACAACATAACACTATTAGACAAAACATGAACACAACAGATAGAAAAAACAACAATGAGTTCATTTATCCACAGTGTCATTTTTACTAGGACAAATGACGTCACTTTCCCCATTCTTCTCATTGTAATCCATTGCTGTCACCCACCTGTGCTCACTGATTAATCAAGATGGGGTGCAGCATTATGTAAAAGTATAGTAGATTCTGTATATCATCATGTTTTTTGTTTTGTTTCCATCAACATGTTTGTCTGTTTTGGTATAACAGTCTACACTGCTATAAATATTGTTACAGTTATTACTGTCATTATTTAACTTGCTGTAATCTGTTTTTTTAATAAGCTTTGTCCATGTTATGTTATGTCACATGATAACCTTTCATCTATGGCAGGTGAAGTGTTACCCGTGACCTGACCTACATTAGGCCATGCCAAGATTGCAGCTGCAACCCGGGTCGCTGCTGACAGACACTCAGCGGCAACACTGCGATGGTGAGTTTCATTTGTATGATTGATTACTCCTTATCCGTAATATGTTAGAGATACACAACATCAAACTCAAATCGTGCATTGGTTATGTAACATAGGTTTTAATGTGGTCCTGAATTCTTTCGCTGCACAGTGTTTGAGAAATTTAAAAAACTTAAAACTGAAAAAAAACTTTTCTCATGTTAAAAATATCATTAAAAACAAAATCCTGAAAAAGTGACATGAGACTTTAAAGGATGCACGTTCAGGATGACCCTGATTTTGTACATGGTAAATATCATGAGATTTTACGGCACAGTTCAAAGGTCAAATGTGGCTGTTGGGTTACACTAATAATCTTAGTTTATCCTGTTCCTTTATCTCATTCATGACTTACGTTCTGCATCTTTCAGTTTTATTCCTAGTGGTGTGTGTATTTGGTGCGTCAGTAACTCTTTGTTGGTTATCTAAGTGATGAAAAGAAAAAAAAAAGAGATAAAATTAATGAGATAGCAGATACTAATGATTTTCAGTTACACTCACATTTCTTCAAAATTCTGCAACAAACCTGATGAACCACAGAAACCAGTTTCCTGCGTGTGACAGTGAGTGGTCTGAAGGAGCATCAGGACAAGTTTGACGCATAAATTACACATGCACATAAATGACAGACTCCACATGAGATATCTGACAAACATAGCATAATAAAGGCATTGATATTGTTGAATACGCCCATGAGCTGTGGCTCGCTGGGGTACGGCAACACCACGTGGACAAAGCACATGCAGAGCTGCAATACACCATAATACTACAAGTCATAATAATGACAATGTGTTAGCTGTTAATGATTATAATTACATTTGCTAATGATTATTTCAGACAGTGGAGCGTGGTTGGCTGTTGTAGAATAGCTTATTTTTTTATTTATGCTTTTCTTCGATATGTTAGAGGGAGACATTTTGAGCTTATGTGAATATTTGAGGGGGGGGTGTCTCCACCAATATATATGATAATTACTGCCTTGCTGCCAACACAAGCCACTCACAGTGGCTCTACAACAAACTTACCCTAACACTTCTCCTGGAAAAGATTTATTGTGTTGCATTTTAAAAAGAGGTTTAAACACTATTTACAGCTTCTGACTAAAAAAAAAACAGAAAACAATATTTGAAACATTTTTTTATTTTGCCTTTCCATTAAAGAGCAAACACTGACAGAGCGACTCAGACACAACTGCTCCTCCCAAATACAATCACAAGACGCTGAAGCAGAGCTGTGTGTAAGATTATTTTTTACAATCTGTCCAATCATTGTTCACGACAACTTTGTTGATCCATGGGAGGAACTTTGAGATGTCCGTATAGATGCTTTGTCCACTTCGGTTGTTCCAAGACGCCACACCCGCAGCCTTCCCGTCACACACCAGTGGGCCACCAAAATCCCCCTGTGAGGAGCAAATATCTTCATTTGCTCATTCAACATGATGACAGATGTTGATACTTTTTTTAAAAACAGGAGAGAGAACATACCTTACAAAGTGTTCGATTTGTGCTGTATCCACCTGCACAGATAACATCTGCAGACAGACCAGACCATTTCTTCTTCCTGCAGTCTTTCAGGTTCATGATAGACACATCTGCCATTCGCAGATCATTAACAGTTGTACCACCAGGTTTAGTGCAACCCCATCCAGCTACACGGCACTGTTGTTTTTCTTTTACCTCATTCTCAGTCAGTTGAATTGTTTTTACTTCAATGTTCATTCCCTCTCTCCCCCCCACCTGGAGACACACAAAATCAGAAAGTAAAAAATCAATATCTGACTGTCTGTCAGAACATGGTTTTAAATCTTCATCAGACTTCAGTTATACAGTTGCTAGAAGTTGAAGCTGATGAATGGTTTAAATGAAGGTTGCTGTTAGCAGTGTCACACTGGTTGTGATAGTGCTGTGTTCTTACTAAATTATTGTATTAGAGGGATTTTTCTCTATTTGACTCTGTTTCAGCATCCTCTTTATTTTTACTTTTTATTCCTTTTTACCCGTCTGCTGAAGTAACACTCAAGTGTTTTAAATGTGTTGTACCAACCAAACCACTTAATAATTTGACTGTAAAAACACAAGATGTCATTTGGGACAACTGGGTTGAATAAATACACTTACTTTAAGGAGCATGATGTCGTTTCCTTTTGTAGAATCCACATAAGATGGGTGTTTGCACTTCTTTGCGATGTATTTCTCTGTTTTCATAGCGGTATTAAGTCTTTGGGTGCTCAGAACAACAGATGCAGTTCTCAGTTGCTGGAGAAATCTAAATGAAGATGTTGTCAGAGGATTTTCTCAAGTTGTGCCGACAAAAAAAACACAAAGCAACAAATTATACATGTCTTTTGAAAACAGTGGGTTAATATGACATTAATTGGTTTTTGATGACAAATGAAAAAAAAGATTGCTGGAAGAGGAAGTGTGACTCACACATCACAGCATGCAGCAGTGACCACGAAGTCTTTAATGATGCGGAATCCTCCACATACATGTTGTCGATTGTTCTGTATCGAGGCCATATACAGCATCGAGTCCTTTGGAGCTTCTTTCCCACCTATAATTGCCATCACAGACACTAAAAACATGACAGGAAAAAGATAATGAGTTCAAATTAGTAATATTTCATATCTCAGAAAAGTAGTCAGATTGTGCAACTTACGGTTTCGTCCGAGACAAGCCAGAACATGAAACAGCAGGAGCTTGTGCAGACCGTGCATCGTGGCGACAGGATGCTTAGCCTGTTGTGTTGGAGACTTCAGGTCACCCCTGTTTATACAGCAGAGTTTGATCTGTACAATTTGATTTCAGTCTATTTTATCTTGACTCACAGCCACATCCTACAACTGCGTAACATTTGCAAAGCACACACACCATGTGATGAGTCCGTGATAACACAGGATACATTTAGAAAAAGGTTTAGGTTTAGAAAAAAAATCATCATGATTTGACTTAAAATAAACATCTTCTAATGACACATGACATACTGCTACGTCACGAGGATAGTACGCTACACATACTAGCACGCTGCATTTTTATTAAAATAACTCGACTGACTTGGTCTTACACGGGACACGAACAGCAGGCTGAAAGTTTGTTCTACCCGTACACCTCCCCTCCTGCTCGCCATATGCAGACTTTGTCACTCTTTATACTATGGTAGCTGCCCTTTGTGTGAAAAAATGCCACGACCTGGTGCATCTCGTGCTGCCTCTAGAGAGTGTCTTTGTGTGTCTCCGAAGCTGAGGGTCACTGACCAAGTGTCGGTATTTGATGAGCTGGGAGTGAGACCGTGTTTAATATTCCTGTATTACTTATGGTGTCAGTACGTTCCCAAAATGAATACAACACAAAGGGGTCTACTCTCCAAAGACTCCTCATACTTCTTTTTTTTGTAATTTTCTTTTCATTGGTTTTTCAAACAGACCAACGACAAGCAAAACAAACGAATAAGCAAACAATAACAATAATAACAATAACAATAATTTAAGCACCAGAGCAAATATTAGGGGGATAGAGGACAGCCCTGCCTTGTCCCTCTGTGAAGCTGAAAACAGGGAGACTTTCTGCCATTTGTTACTACAGATGCCTTAGGATTATGATATAACAATTTAACCCATTTAATCAAAGAGGGACCGAGGCCAAAGTTTTCTAGTGATTGAAAAAGGTACGCCCGCTCCACCCTGTCAAATGCTTTCTCAGCATCAAGTGAGAGAGCTACAGTTACGTCTGCCTCGTTTCCAGCTCGCCACATAAGGTGAAGCAGCCTGCAGAGATTATCAGATGATGTCCTGTTTTTAATAAAACCCACTTGATCTGGGTGAATGAGTTTTGGTAAGAAAACCTCCAGCCTAGATGCCAAAATCTTGGAGAGCAACTTAGTGTCCACATTAATCAGTGATACGGGGCGGTAGTCACCACACTGTTGCAGGTCCAAAGTAATTATGGCAGTTTGCATACTATCTGTAAGAGACCCCTTTTCTAGTGCATCCTTAAAGACTGTAAGTAGTTGCGGGGCAAGGAGATCTGAAAAAGCTTTATAAAATTCTGCCAGGAGGCCGTCCTCCCCTGGGGATTTCCCGCTCTGTAGGTCTTTATAGCCTTTTTAACCTCCTCCAACGTAATGTCAGCTCCAAGTTCACATTGTTCCTTATCTGACAAGGTTGGGCATCTTACACTAGATAAAGAGGATATAAAAGTACACCTGATACCAAAGAGTTCAGCATCCACAGCTGTCCATCTTCCCTCTTGATCTGATTGTTGTAATAGTAAAGAGTCTTGCTTTTCCAAATGGGTCTCCTGCAGGAAGACCATATCAGGGTTTTTTTGTTTTAAATATAATAGATTTTTCTTCCTTTTAATGGCTGAATTTACACCCTTAACATTTAATGACATTAGTCTAACCAGTTCACCCATAACATGTTACTAATTGTATAGTTACCAGATAATCCAAAGCATCTACAAAGAAAGACTTTAAGCACTCCTGCTCTGTTGGAGTTTTCCCTCGTAAAAGAACAGATCTTATGTACAACATAACACTATTAGACAAAACATGAACACAACAGATAGAAAAAACAACGATGAGTTCAGATATCCACAGTGTCATTTTTACTGGGATAAATGATGTCACTTTCCTCATTCTTGTGTCTGGGGTTTGTCATTACAGATGACATAATTAAGTTGCAGATATCCACAGCTCACATTGCAGATATCTACATCTGAATTACGACTATCCTTAATCCCAGCTAGAGATATCTACAACATATTTTCGACTAGTTATTTCTTGAACTAGAATTACGACTAGTGGAAAATATGCACACTTCAAGCATCTTCAGTGTTGCCATTTTTAACAAATCACAAAACCATCTTCCAAATATCAATAAACTCAGAAGCTTTATTTCCCACTAAGTAATTTTTTCAAGGGCCAAACTTGCTGTTCAATCTTTCAACCACCAGCTAAGAGAGGGGTCACTCATTCTTCCATCAGAGCCCAATTTATCATCTCATCTGAGCCACCTGTACATTACTGTATATTGGTGTATGGTGCTGTAATCAAATATAAAAACAAATATTGTCCCATGTTTATCCTATGTCTATAAGAAGCTCATGGGTCTTACCAGGGGTGGGCCGGTGTCTAGTGGGGGCTGGTCAACAGGTTTTTTTTGTTTTCCCTTTTCCCCCACATAATTGGCCGGCCAGTTATGTGACCTATTGTCCAGTTGTGTGGCTGACTGGCCATTTGGCACAGCCCATCGACACATCCCATTGGTTTAACTGTCAGTCAGGGCCTGTCAATCACCCAGTCGCTGGTTGGGCGGGGCTAACAGAGTCACGGCAGGTGAGCCGAGGTTAGGTGGGGAGTCTGACAATATCATGGAAAACAACCACCGAAAAAATGCCCCGGTGGCGCTGAAAAGCAACGAATGAAAAAATGAAAGCACTGGAAGCAGAGGCCTCCAGATGCACCACAATAAATGCGTTATTTGGTCCAGCAGCAGCAGCAGGACAGACCCCGCAGGCCATGCCTGATCCTGGTGCTACCCTCCCGGCTTCAGGCTACTTATTGCAACGTCATCACTAGCAGGAGCAAGAGGACCCGGTGACACAACAGGTGGTGGAGAGTGAGCCTGTGGAGGCGGGGGTAAGTAATACAAACGAGCATGACACATTTTTGCTGACATTGTCAGGAGTCTGATCCTCTCTTCTGTCTCATCAGGTTGTCTTGTTAGGTTCCTTTGTCAGCTTCCCTTCTGGGCAAAGAGCCTTTTTGATTTGGTGAGTGTACAACCTGTTGTCCAATAGGTGTCACACAGCACCAAAAGCAAAACATATATATGCAGATAGTGTATTTGCTCTGCTGGATTGCAATTTTTTTTCCAACTTGTCAACAAGTCTGTATAGGTCTCTGAAGATGGCTTTGAATTTTTGTCCTGAAAATCCGACCTTTGTGTCAGTTTTTGTCCTTGCATTCAAAAATCAGTGCTTGATTCAGTCAACCGATAATGTTGTGGGCCGGTGTGGGCCAAAAATGCCAGGGCTGATTTTTTGCCCCAGTCCACCCCTGGGTCTGACAGAAAGTAGAGTACTCAATGCAAAGATTAAATGGGAAGCGGACAATGGCCATACATTTGAGGACTCTGAGTGGAAGAAGATTTGCGATAGCTCTCAATCATTCTCCTATAACAGCCGACACAGAATCTTACAGTTTAACCTGTCACACAGGGTTTACTTGACGCTGCATCGTGTCCACAAGATAAGTAGCAGCTACTCAGAGTACTGTCTGAGATGTAAGACTGAAGCAGAGACTCTTTTACATATGTTCTGGACATGTAGATGTCTGGAACAGTACTGGAGATCTGTCTATCACTCAGTATTATTATTGTTATCACTTTTTTCTGATGTTTGTTATAGTATTTTTTCTTTTTTTTTTACATGCATATTTTCGATATTTTGTTAGTTGTACTTTTTCATTTTAGTACAGGGATTTATGTCTTTGTTTTTAAAACGCTTGTAGAGGTGTGTCACTTTCAAAATGGCCTCTCATTGTAATCCATTGCTGTCACCCACCTGTGCTCACTGATTAATCAAGATGGGGTGCAGCATTATGTAAAAGTATAGTAGATTCCGTATATCATCATGTTTTTTGTTTTGTTTTCATCAACATGTTTGTCTGTTTTGGTATAACAGTCTACACTGCTATAAATATTGTTACAGTCATTACTGTCATTATTTAACTTGCTGTAATCTGTTTTTTTTTAATAAGCTTTGTCCATGTTATGTTATGTCACATGATAACCTTTCATCTATGGCAGGTGAAGTGTTACCTGTGACCTGACCTACATTAGGCCATGCCAAGATTGCAGCTGCAACCCGGGTCGCTGCTGACAGACACTCAGCGGCAACACTGCGATGGTGAGTTTCATTTGTATGATTGATTACTCCTTATCCGTAATATGTTAGAGATACACAACGTCAAACTCAAATCATGCATTGGTTATGTAACATAGGTTTTAATGTGGTCCTGAATTCTTTCGCTGCACAGTGTTTGAGAAATTTAAAAAACTTAAAACTGAAAAAACTTTTCTCATGTTAAAAATATAATTAAAAACAAAATCCTGAAAAAGTGACATGAGACTTTAAAGGATGCACGTTCAGGATGACCCTGATTTTGTACATGGTAAATATCATGAGATTTTACGGCACAGTTCAAAGGTCAAATGTGGCTGTTGGGTTACACTAATAATCTTAGTTTATCCTGTTCCTTTATCTCATTCATGACTTACGTTCTGCATCTTTCAGTTTCATTCCTAGTGGTGTGTGTATTTGGTGCGTCAGTAACTCTTTGTTGGTTATCTAAGTGATGAAAAGAAAAAAAAAAGAGATAAAATTAATGAGATAGCAGATACTAATGATTTTCAGTTACACTCACATTTCTTCTAAATTGTGCAACAAACCTGATGAACCACAGAAACCAGTTTCCTGCGTGTGACAGTGAGTGGTCTGAAGGAGCATCAGGACAAGTTTGACGCATAAATTACACATGCACATAAATGACAGACTCCACATGAGATATCTGACAAATATTGCATAATAAAGGCATTGATATTGTTGAATACGCCCATGAGCTGTGGCTCGCTGGGGTACGGCAACACCACGTGGACAAAGCACATGCAGAGCTGCAGTACACCATAATACTACAAGTCATAATAATGACAATGTGTTAGCTGTTTATGATTATAATTACATTTGCTAATGATTATTTCAGACAGTGGAGCGTGGTTGGCTGTTGTAGAATAGCTTATTTTTTTATTTATGCTTTTCTTCGATATGTTAGAGGGAGACATTTTGAGCTTATGTGAATATTTGAGGGGGGGGTGTCTCCACCAATATATATTATAATTACTGCCTTGTTGCCAACACAAGCCACTCACAGTGGCTCTACAACAAACTTACCCTAACACTTCTCCTGGAAAAGATTTATTGTGTTGCATTTTAAAAAGAGGTTTAAACACTATTTACAGCTTCTGACTAAAAAAAAAAACAGAAAACAATATTTGAAACATTTTTTTATTTTGCCTTTCCATTAAAGAGCAAACACTGACAGAGCGACTCAGACACAACTGCTCCTCCCAAATACAATCACAAGACGCTGAAGCAAAGCTGTGTGTAAGATTATTCTTTACAATCTGTCCAATCCTTTTTGTTGACAACTTTGTTGATCCATGGGAGGAACTTTGAGATGTCCGTATAGATGCTTTGTCCACTTGGGTTGTTGCAAGACGCCACACCCGCAGCCTTCCCGTCACACACCAGTGGGCCACCAAAATCCCCCTGTGAGGAGCAAATATCTTCATTTGCTCATTCAACATGATGACAGATGTTGATACTTTTTTTAAAAACAGGAGAGAGAACATACCCTACAAAGTGTTCGCTTTGTGCTGTATCCACCTGCACAGATAACATCTGCAGACAGACCAGACCATTTCTTCTTCCTGCAGTCTTTCAGGTTCATGATAGACACATCTGCCATTCGCAGATCATTAACAGTTGTACCACCAGGTTTAGTGCAACCCCATCCAGCTACACGGCACTGTTGTTTTTCTTTTACCTCATTCTCAGTCAGTTGAATTGTTTTTACTTCAATGTTCATTCCCTCTCTCCCCCCCACCTGGAGACACACAAAATCAGAAAGTAAAAAATCAATATCTGACTGTCTGTCAGAACATGGTTTTAAATCTTCATCAGACTTCAGTTATACAGTTGCTAGAAGTTGAAGCTGATGAATGGTTTAAATGAAGGTTGCTGTTAGCAGTGTCACACTGGTTGTGATAGTGCTGTGTTCTTACTAAATTATTGTATTAGAGGGATTTTTCTCTATTTGACTCTGTTTCAGCATCCTCTTTATTTTTACTTTTTATTCCTTTTTACCCGTCTGCTGAAGTAACACTTAAGTGTTTTAAATGTGTTGAACCAACCAAACCACTTAATAATTTGACTGTAAAAACACAAGATGTCATTTGGGACAACTGGGTTGAATAAATATACTTACTTTAAGGAGCATGATGTCGTTTTCTCTTGTAACATCCACATAAGATGGGTGTTTGCACTTCTTTGCGATGTATTTCTCTGTTTTCATAGCAGTTTTAAGTTTTTGGGTGCTCAGAACAACAGATGCAGTTCTCAGATTCTGGAGAAATCTAAATGAAGATGTTGTCAGAGGATTTTCTCAAGTTGTGCCGACAAAAAAAACACAAAGCTACAAGTGATACATGTCTTTTGAAAACAGTGGGTTAATATGACATTAATTGTTTTTTGATGACAAATGAAAAAAAAGATTGCTGGAAGAGGAAGTGTGACTTACTCATCACAGCGTGCAGCAGTGACCACAATGTCTTTACTGATGCGGAATCCTCCACATACATGTTTTCTGTCTGTTCTGTATCGAGGCCATAAACAGCATCGAGTCCTTTGGAGCTTCTTTCCCACCTTCAATTCTACTCCCAGACACTAAAAACATGACAGGAAAAAGATAATGAGTTCAAATTAGTAATATTTCATATCTCAGAAAAGTAGTCAGATTGTGCAACTTACGGTTTCGTCCGAGACAAGCCAGAACATTAAACAGCAGGAGCTTGTGCAGACCGTGCATCGTGGCGACAGGATGCTTAGCCTGTTGTGTTGGAGACTTCAGGTCACCCCTTTTTATACAGCAGAGTTTGATCTGTACGATTTGATTTCAATCTGTTTCATCTTGACTCACAGCCACATCCTACGACTGCGTAACATTTGCAAAGCACACGCACAATGTGATGAGTACGTGATAACACAGGGTACATTTAGAAAAAGGTTTAGGTTTAGAAAAAAAATCATCATCATTTGACTTAAAATAACCATCTTTGTTGCTAATGTAATGTAATGACACATGACATACTGCTACGTCACGAGGATAGTACGCTACACATACTAGCACGCTGCATTTTTATTAAAATAACTCGACTGACTTGGTCTTACACGGGACACGAACAGCAGGCTGAAAGTTTGTTCTACCCGTACACCTCCCCTCCTGCTCGCCATATGCAGACTTTGTCACTCTTTATACTATGGTAGCTGCCCTTTTTGTGAAAAAATGCCACGACCTGGTGCATCTCGTGCTGCCTCTAGAGAGTGTCTTTGTGTGTCTCCGAAGCTGAGGGTCACTGAGCAAGTGTCGGTATTTGATGAGCTGGGAGTGAGACCATGTTGAATATTCCTGTATTACTTATGCTGTCAGTACCTTCCCAAAATGAATACAACACAAAGGGGTCTACTCTCCAAAGACTCCTCACATTTCTTCACTTTATTTTGCTCCATGTCAATAAATGTATTTAATCAGTCTAACACCTAACTCTCTCCTGATTATAACAACTTCATGGACCAGACAGTATCTCCACCACAAAACCTCCATATTACAAAGAATGTTTGCTGAAGCAAAACTCTGAACATGATTTCACTCATAACATTTGATGATGCTTTTGATCCAGGGAAGATGTTTTGAGATATCCGTGTAGACGTTGGGCACACCTGGGTAGCTACAGTTTCTCTCCCTGGTGAAAGACACGACACCAACAGACATCTTGTCACACACCAGAGGACGAAATTCTTTATTTATTATGTGACTGAAGATGATTGTAGTGTGTTTCCATAGCAGCTAACATCTTCTACAACCAGACAGAAAACATACGTGACAGAATCCTTTGCTGGTCTCATATCCATCTGCACAGATAACACTGTCAGGAAGAGGAAGAGCAGACCATTGCTCCTTACAGACTTGCAGGTTAATGATAGACACATCCACCACATCCACTTGTTCAGTTGAGCCTTCTCACTCAGCTGGAGACATCAGAAAGTAAAACTTCAAAACTAGTTGGATGGTGTGACTTCTAACAGCATTCATTCTGCAATGTGTTTTTGCAAGTTTGCAGTGTGTGTTATCTTTGCATATTCTTGTTTGTTCATGTTATCTGATGCCTGAACAGCATGACGCACATATGTTAAGTATCAGTATCTGATGAGTTTATCACAGTCACATTAATTTATTCTTCCTCTTTTTTATTGTACACATACTTTTATTGATTTGAAACATTTAACAAGCTGTACAGACATATAAGAACTCCGCCCTGGTTAGAACATATGGCATTATAATAAAAAAAATCTACATACATAAAACAAAGTCCATAAAGTAACTAAGGGATCAAAGGAGAAACTACATAGTCAACAATGAGGCTTAAAAAACAACCAATAAATGAAAAATACAGTTAAAATATTCAGACACAAACAAATAGGACTGACTGTGGCACACTTCACCTTTACACATTTAATCATATTTATTTATCATAGCCCCCCTCTGATTCCATCAGATGAGGGACAGTTATATAGCATGATGCAGCTTGTTGTAAGAGTCCGTGTTACACTCTGTTCTGTGATTTACAATATTGTTCCATGAGCCCTTTTTAACTCTGAGCACCTGCCCCTCTAAAGGTCACTGCACGGCCCTGAGGTCAACCTTTCCTCTCTCTCTGCCAGACAGGGTTAAACTATCTGGAAACATGCCCAACAAGCACAGCCGAGGACTTAAAGCTACTGGAGTCTTCCTCTTTTTAATCTTAAGGTCATTTATCATTCCATTTTAAATTTCGGACACTTGATTCAGTTCATTCTGGGCCCTTTTTACACCTCCTCTTCATTGTTTATGAATATTACCCAGCTACGTGACCTGACTTTTGTTGGATTAATTTACTAAGTGACTAATACAGATGTAATACTAAGATTCTTTAGTGTAAAGGTCAAATGTGGCTGTTGGGTTACACTAATAATCTTTGTTTATCCTGTTCCTTTATCTCATTCATGACTTACGTTCTGCATCTTTCAGTTTCACTCCTAGTGGTGTGTGTATTTGGTGCGTCAGTAACTCTTTGTTGGTTATCTAAGTGATGAAAAGAAAAAAAAGATCAAATGAATCAGATAGCAGATACTAATGATTTTCAGTTACACTCACATTTCTTCAAAATTGTGCAACAAACCTGATGAACCACAGAAACCAGTTTCCTGCGTGTGACAGTGAGTGGTCTGAAGGAGCATCAGGACAAGTTTGACGCATAAATTACACATGCACATAAATGACAGACTCCACATGAGATATCTGACAAACATAGCATAATAAAGGCATTGATATTGTTGAGTACGCCCATGAGCTGTGGCTCGCTGGGGTACGGCAACACCACGTGGACAAAGCACATGCAGAGCTGCAGTACACCATAATACTACAAGTCATAATAATGACAATGTGTTAGCTGTTTATGATTATAATTACATTTGCTAATGATTATTTCAGACAGTGGAGCGTGGTTGGCTGTTGTAGAATAGCTTATTTTTTATTTATGCTTTTCATCAATATGTTAGAGGGAGACATTTTGAGCTTATGTGAATATTTGAGGGGGGGTGTCTCTACCAATATATATTATAATTACTGCCTTGCTGCCAACACAAGCCACTCACAGTGGCTCTACAACAAACTTACCCTAACACTTCTCCTGGAAAAGATTTATTGTGTTGCATTTTAAAAAGAGGTTTAAACACTATTTACAGCTTCTGACTAAAAAAAAACAGAAAACAATATTTGAAAGGTTTTTTTATTTTGCCTTTCCATTAAAGAGCAAACACTGACAGAGCGACTCAGACACAACTGCTCCTCCCAAATACAATCACAAGACGCTGAAGCAAAGCTGTGTGTAAGATTATTTTTTACAATCTGTCCAATCCTTTTTGTTGACAACTTTGTTGATCCATGGGAGGAACTTTGAGATGTCCGTATAGACACTGGGTTCACTTGGGTTGTTCCAAGACGCCACACCCGCAGCCTTCCCGTCACACACCAGTGGGCCACCAAAATCCCCCTGTGAGGAGGAAATATCTTCATTTGCTCATTCAACATGATGACAGATGTTGATACTTTTTTTTGGACTCGAGACCACAATGTTTTATAAACAGGAGAGAGAACATACCTTACAAAGTGTTGGCATTGTGCTATATCCAATTGCACAGATAACATCTGCAGACAGACCAGGCCATTTCTTCTTCTTGCAGTCTTTCAGGTTAATGATAGACACATTCGCCACTTTCAGATCATCAACAGTTGTACCACCAGGTTCAGTGCAACCCCATCCAGCTACACGGCAGTTTTTTTTTTCTTTTACCTCATTCTCAGTCAGTTGAATTGTTTTTACTTCAATGTTCATTCCCTCACTCCCATCATCTGGAGACACACAAAATCAGAAAGTAAAAAATCAATATCTGACTGTCTGTCAGAACATGGTTTTAAATCTTCATCAGACTTCAGTTATACAGTTGCTAGAAGTTGAAGCTGATGAATCGTTTAAATGAAGGTTGCTGTTAGCAGTGTCACACTGGTTGTGATAGTGCTGTGTTTTTACTAAATTATTGTATTACAGGGAATTTTCTCTATTTGACTGTGTTTCAGCATCCTCTTTATTTTTACTTTTTTTCCCTTTTTACCCGTCTGCTGAAGTAACACTTAAGTGTTTTAAATGTGTTGAACCAACCAAACCACTTAATAATTTGACTGTAAAAACACAAGATGTCATTTGGGACAACTGGGTTGAATAAATACACTTACTTTAAGGAGCATGATGTCGTTTCCTTTTGTAGAATCCACATAAGATGGGTGTTTGCACTTCTTTGCGATGTGTTTCTCTGTTTTCATAGCGGTATTAAGTCTTTGGGTGCTCAGAACAACAGATGCAGTTCTCAGATTATGGAGAAATCTAAATGAAGATGTTGTCAGAGGATTTTCTCAAGTTGTGCCGACAAAAAAAACACAAAGCAACAAATGATACACGTCTTTTGAAAACAGTGGGTTTATATGACATTAATTGTTTTTTGATGACAAATGAAAAAAATGATTGCTGGAAGAGGAAGTGTGACTCACACATCACAGCGTGCAGCGGTGACCACGAAGTCGTCACTGATGCGGAATCCTCCACATACATGTTGTCGTTTGTCATTCTGTATTGAGGCCATAAACAGCATCGAGTCCTTTGGAGCTTCTTTCCCACCTTCAATTCTACTCCCAGACACTAAAAACATGACAGGAAAAAGATAATGAGTTCAAATTAGTAATATTTCATATCTCAGAAAAGTAGTCAGATTGTGCAACTTACGGTTTCGTCCGAGACAAGC
The DNA here is from genome assembly GCA_019142605.1 of Cephalopholis sonnerati. Lineage (NCBI taxonomy): Eukaryota > Metazoa > Chordata > Actinopteri > Perciformes > Serranidae > Cephalopholis > Cephalopholis sonnerati. Next base: position 20,101,965 of record JAGQAX010000006.1, read on the forward strand.
CAGAACATGAAACAGCAGGAGCTTGTGCAGACCGTGCATCGTGGCGACAGGATGCTTAGCCTGTTGTGTTGGAGACTTCAGGTCACCCCTTTTTATACAGCAGAGTTTGATCTGTACAATTTGATTTCAGTCTATTTTATCTTGACTCACAGCCACATCCTACGACTGCGTAACATTTGCAAAGCACACACACCATGTGATGAGTACGTGATAACACAGGATACATTTAGAAAAAGGTTTAGGTTTAGAAAAAAAATCATCATGATTTGACTTAAAATAAACATCTTCTAATGACACATGACATACTGCTACGTCACGAGGATAGTACGCTACACATACTAGCACGCTGCATTTTTATTAAAATAACTCGACTGACTTGGTCTTACACGGGACACGAACAGCCGGCTGAAAGTTTGTTCTACCCGTACACCTCCCCTCCTGCTCGCCATATGCAGACTTTGTCACTCTTTATACTATGGTAGCTGCCCTTTGTGTGAAAAAATGCCACGACCTGGTGCATCTCGTGCTGCCTCTAGAGAGTGTCTTTGTGTGTCTCCGAAGCTGAGGGTCACTGAGCAAGTGTCAGTATTTGATGAGCTGGGAGTGAGACCATGTTTAATATTCCTGTATTACTTATGGTGTCAGTACCTTCCCAAAATGAATACAACACAAAGGGGTCTACTCTCCAAAGACTCCTCACATTTCTTCACTTTATTTTGCTCCATGTCAATAAATGTATTTAATCAGTCTAACACCTAACTCTCTCCTGATTATAACAACTTCATGGACCAGACAGTATCTCCACCACAAAACCTCCATATTACAAAGAATGTTTGCTGAAGCAAAACTCTGAACATGATTTCACTCATAACATTTGATGATGCTTTTGATCCAGGGAAGATCTTTTGAGATATCCGTGTAGACGTTGGGCACATCTGGGTAGCTACAGTTTCTCTCCCTGGTGAAAGACACGACACCAACAGACATCTTGTCACACACCAGAGGACGAAATTCTTTATTTATTATGTGACTGAAGATGATTGTAGTGTGTTTCCATAGCAGCTAACATCTTCTACAAACAGGCAGAAAACATACGTGACAGAATCCTTTGCTGGTCTCATATCCATCTGCACAGATAACACTGTCAGGAAGAGGAAGAGCAGACCATTGCTCCTTACAGACTTGCAGGTTAATGATAGACACATCCACCACATCCACTTGTTCAGTCGAGCCTTCTCACTCAGCTGGAGACATCAGAAAGTAAAACTTCAAAACTAGTTGGATGGTGTGACTTCTAACAGCATTCATTCTGCAATGTGTTTTTGCAAGTTTGCAGTGTGTGTTATCTTTGCATATTCTTGTTTGTTCATGTTATCTGATGCCTGAACAGCATGACGCACATACGTTTAGTATCAGTATCTGACGAGTTTATCACAGTCACATTAATTTATTCTTCCTCTTTTTTATTGTACACATACTTTTATTGATTTGAAACATTTAACAAGCTGTACAGACATATAAGAACTCCGCCCTGGTTAGAACATATGGCATTATAATAAAAACAATCTACATACATAAAACAAAGTCCATAAAGTAACTAAGGGATCAAAGGAGAAACTACATAGTCAACAATGAGGCTTAAAAAACAACCAATAAATGAAAAATACAGTGAAAATATTCAGACACAAACAAATAGGACTGACTGTGGCACACTTTGCCTTTACACATTTAATCATATTTATTTATCATAGCCCCCCTCTGATTCCATCAGATGAGGGACAGTTATATAGCATGATGCAGCTTGTTGTAAGAGTCCGTGTTACACTCTGTTCTGTGATTTACAATATTGTTCCATGAGCCCTTTTTAACTCTGAGCACCTGCCCCTCTAAAGGTCACTGCACGGCCCTGAGGTCAACCTTTCCTCTCTCTCTGCCAGACAGGGTTAAACTATCTGGAAACATGCCCAACAAGCACAGCTGAGGACTTAAAGCTACTGGAGTCTTCCTCTTTTTAATCTTAAGGTCATTTATCATTCCATTTTAAATTTCGGACACTTGATTCAGTTCATTCTGGGCCCTTTTTACACCTCCTCTCCTCATTGTTTATGAATATTACCCAGCTACGTGACCTGACTTTGTTGGATTAATTTACTAAGTGACTAATACAGATGTAATACTAAGATTCTTTAGTGTAAAGGTCAAATGTGGCTGTTGGCTTACACTAATAATCTTTGTTTATCCTGTTCCTTTATCTCATTCATGACTTACGTTCTGCATCTTTCAGTTTCATTCCTAGTGGTGTGTGTATTTGGTGCGTCAGTAACTCTTTGTTGGTTATCTAAGTGATGAAAAGAAAAAAAAGATCAAATGAATCAGATAGCAGATACTAATGATTTTCAGTTACACTCACATTTCTTCAAAATTGTGCAACAAACCTGATGAACCACAGAAACCAGTTTCCTGCGTGTGACAGTGAGTGGTCTGAAGGAGCATCACGACAAGTTTGACGCATAAATTACACATGCACATAAATGACAGACTCCACATGAGATATCTGACAAACATAGCATAATAAAGGCATTGATATTGTTGAGTACGCCCATGAGCTGTGGCTCGCTGGGGTACGGCAACACCACGTGGACAAAGCACATGCAGAGCTGCAGTACACCATAATACTACAAGTCATAATAATGACAATTTGTTAGCTGTTTATGATTATAATTACATTTGCTAATGATTATTTCAGACAGTGGAGCGTGGTTGGCTGTTGTAGAATAGCTTATTTTTTTATTTATGCTTTTCATCGATATGTTAGAGGGAGACATTTTGAGCTTATGTGAATGTTTGGGGGGGGGGTGTCTCCACCAATATATATGATAATTACTGCCTTGCTGCCAACACAAGCCACTCACAGTGGCTCTACAACAAACTTACCCTAACACTTCTCCTGGAAAAGATTTATTGTGTTGCATTTTAAAAAGAGGTTTAAACACTATTTAGAGCTTCTGATTAAAAAAAAAACAGAAAACAATATTTGAAACATTTTTTTATTTTGCCTTTCCATTAAAGAGCAAACACTGACAGAGCGACTCAGACACAACTGCTCCTCCCAAATACAATCACAAGACGCTGAAGCAAAGCTGTGTGTAAGATTATTTTTTACAATCTGTCCAATCATTGTTCTTGACAACTTTGTTGATCCATGGGAGGAACTTTGAGATGTCCGTATAGATGCTGGGTTCACTTGGGTTGTTGCAGTTGCCACATTTGTTATAGGACGCCACACCCGCAGCCTTCCCGTCACACACCAGTGGGCCACCAAAATCCCCCTGTGAGGAGGAAATATCTTCATTTGCTCATTCAACATGATGACAGATGTTGACACTTTTTTTGGACTAGAGACCACAATTTTTTTTAAAAACAGGAGAGAGAACATACCTTACAAAGTGTTCGCTTTGTGCTGTATCCACCTGCACAGATAACATCTGCAGACAGACCAGGCCATTTCTTCTTCTTGCAGTCTTTCAGGTTAATGATAGACACATCTGCCACTTGCAGATCATTAACAGTTGTACCACCAGGTTCAGTGCAACCCCATCCAGCTACACGGCACTTTTTATTTTTTTCTACCTTAATGTCAGTCAGTGGAATTGTTGTTATGTCAACATTCATTCCCTCACTCCCCGCCACCTGGAGACACACAAAATCAGAAAGTAAAAATCAACATCTGACTGTCTGTCAGAGCACAGTTTTACTCTTCATCAGAATGAATGAAAATAATCTGACGATGTCTTTTGGGACTACTGGGGTTAAATAAATAGTAAATACTTACTTTAAGGAGCATGATGTCGTTTCCTTTTGTAAAATCCACATAAGATGGGTGTTTACACTTCTTTGTGATGTATTTCACTGTTTTTATAGCGGTATTAAGTTTTTGGGTACTCAGAACAACAGATGCTGTATCCACATTCCTGGAAAAAAAGTTAAGAAGCTGTCAGTGGATTTTAAGTTGTGCCCACAAGAGCTTCTTGCTCTGTAGCACGTGGAGCAGCCAGTTGGAATTGTAAAGTTCCCCTTTGTAAATCCTCATTTGGACAAACAGCGTTTTCTGTCCATGGAATTAACGTGTGGAATTCTTTACCAACAAAACTCAAGCTGGATCCCGATTTAGATCACTGTAAACTCAACCTGAAACAGTTTTTGAAGAGGAATCAGTTATGCAGTCATCACTAATTTGGTGCTTCTTATTCTATGGCGCTAATTAAGTTTTGCAGTTTTTGTGTTGTGTTGTTCCGTCTGTACTTTTACTGTTGTTTGTACCATGCACTGTTACTTGTGTTCTTGTTGCTGAGTCTTTTGTATCTTAAGGCCCAGCTAGGGAGGGGCATTGCAAATTAGCTTAGGCTATAAATGTTGTAGTGTGTGGCATTTATGTATGCTACATACCAGTCCCATACAAATAAACATTAAATAAATAAAGCAAGAAATGATGCACGTCTTTTAAAAACAGTGAGTTTGTATGGCATTCATTGTTTTTATTTAAATTCTAATGGCATCAAATGAAAATAAGTAGTAAATGTGACTCACTCATCACAGCGTGCAGCAGTGACCACGAAGTCTTTACTGATGCGGAATCCTCCACATACATGTTGTCTGTCATTCTGTATCGAGGCCATAAACAGCATCGAGTCCTTTGGAGCTTCTTTCCCACCTACAATTCTACTCCCAGACACTAAAAACATGACAGGAAAAAGATAATGAGTTCAAATTAGTAATATTTCATATTTCAGAAAAGTAGTCAGATTGTGCAACTTACGGTTTCGTCCAAGACAAGCCAGAACATTAAACAGCAGGAGCTTGTGCAGACCGTGCATCGTGGCGACAGGATGCTTAACCTGTTGTGTTGGGGGATTTTTAGGTCAGTGCTTTTTACACAGCAGAGTTTGATCTTTAGGATTTCAATCTGTGTCATCTTGACTCCCAGCCACATCCTACAACTGCGTAACATTTGCAAAGCACATGCACCATGTGATGAGTATTTGATAACACAGGCTACATTAACACATTCCTCCTCTTCTTTCATGTTATTTGTGTTTGTTTTCCACTCTCTATTTTTTATTTACTGCATTAAATATAAATGACAGGTATATATAAAGGTGGGCAGGTTGTGGCATCTAGTTTGAACCAGGGGAAATGGGAGGAAAGAAATCAAACTGCCAGGACTTCGTCCATTTTTTTTAATGAAGGTGACCTGTGGTGAGTTTGAGACCTTGGACAGACTGGGGTTGTGTCCCCATCACCATCACCATCACCTGTACCATTTAAACATCTATTCCTCATATTATGCCTGTGTACTTTGACATAAGCTTCCACTTTCTGATAAGGCGCCCTTTACTACTACTTTATGAGTCATACGTTGTAAATAAGAGCTGATGTTCAGTCAGGAAGACTCTTCACACTCTCATTCATTTTCTCTTTTTATCTCTTGCTTCTATCAGATAAGTGGGTGTTTACTCTTTCAATTAAAACAATGAAATTGTTGCACAATCCCTCCTACAGTCCAGCTGTAAACCGTCTCCTTTCTCTGCTGCTGCTCGTTGTCATTTCAGCCCCATTCTCCTCAAGTTCACTCCACTGAGCTCTTCAGAAGCCCCGCTCCACATTTCAACCACCCAGATCTTCAGCCAAATGAAGCTCTAGCTAAAGTTCAGTCAGGAGAGACAATACTTTTCATGCTCAGGCTATAAGTTTTCTTTCTCACCCTGCTAATCACTCCTCGCACACATGCTCACTCATTATCTCTAGGTGTCATTGTCAGGTAGGTCAGTTGGGCCAGTTAGTCTATCATCTCACTGCTCCTCATGTTAAATATGGTTCTTTCTCTCAGTGTAGTTCTTTCTTGCCACGGTCGTGCGCGCCCTCCACCTCCCCATCATCACCTAGCCTTTATGGTTTCATATGGAGTCAGCAACCACCAACACAACCAGTTTCTAGAAACCTCGGGGGGATTTATCTTGCTGCTGCTGCTCAGATGTCCCTCTATCTCCCTCTGGTGTCCAAGCGCCAAAGACTCCTCTTAAATCTTCACTGGCACAGATCTTCTGTTAATCTCTACACTCATATTCTGCATGACATATTACCTTTACATCATTCTTCTGTCTCTCCTGTTTGAACTCTCATCTCTTCAACACCACAACAAGAACCAGCATCCAGACTCCATCTGGGGAATATTCCAACACAGTCTCACTCCCTATTTGTCAAATACCGATGCTTTGTCAGTGGCCCTACATGTCAAACTATGACGAGATAGATACACCTCCTGCAGATTTTGGATGCACAGTGGTAGCATGTTAATTTATGCACGTGGCATGCATTGTGTCTTTTCAAAACAAACTTCCTTTTTCACAGGAAAAGTACAGATTCTGCTCCTTAAATGCATACAGTCTCTTTTCAAAATAAACTTAGAACAAAGGCTAAAACACCCCTGTTTTAGCTTTACTTTATTAGGTTCAGGCAACAAAAGCACATGGTTAGGTTTAGAGAAAAATGATCATGGTTTGGCTTCAAATAAAGATGTTTGCTACAAATGTAATGTAATGACGTGATATACGTCACTAGGATAGTACGCTACATATACTAGCACACTGCATTTTAATAAAATAAACTCGACTGACATTTGGTTTTACGTGGGACACGAACGGCAGGCTCCCAGGTGAAAGCTGGATTGACAGATACACCTCCCCTCCTACCCGCCGTATGCAGACTCTCACTCTATACTATGATAGTTACCCAGAGAGTTTAAAAAATGCCAAGATCTAGTAAATCCCATGCTGCCGCACGTCACCAAGCATCAGTATTTGATGAGCTGGGAGTGGCACAACGTGATTTTACCAAGTACGACATGCTCCTATATCAACATCCCATGTTGCTTTCCAGGACCAACATTGCAATCAACAACTGTGTCTTAATTCAGGGGCGGCAGCCTTCGAAGACTGCATTTGAAGACTGACCCAGAATTTGGAGGATGCAACGGATGAATCCTTCATGGCCCAGCCTATGCCAACATATATTGCGCGCTGGTGACGACTATAAATGAACATAACTAAGAGTTGTTGACTAACTAACGGTTAACTGTTAACAGCTGAACGCTGTTATTAGCTGAACGCACACAGCTTAAATGTTCTTAATTTAATAAGCTTACCCAAAAATGGTCCTCCATCACCCTGAAATATATCAAATGGCAGTGTATTAAATAAAAGAAAATATATATAATAACAATTTCTGGGTCTGTGATTTAGGGCTAACTAACTTACTAGCTTACTCCTTCTTTCGTCAAGCGCAGCTGGTTGCTAGGAAAAGAAACACTACTGGGTCCGGGCGAGAACAACTGGTGATGTAACCAGGAAATCCTCCACAGACCAGACCGTCCCATTTCAGAGACTGTTCGGTTTGGCTGAGGCAGTCCTCAAAGGACGTGGCCAACATCGACCGTGAAGGCTGCAGCCTTTAAACTGAGACACAGCTAACCAATCGCAGCTCTGTGACATCATCAGTGTGCTGCTTTTGTGCTTCTTTCAAAATCCTCAGTGATGTTGAACAAAAACCTTATAGGGTACTGCTGGGTTAGCGAATTAGCTTGCCACCTAGGTTGGCTATGCTAACAAGTAGAAATAGAAATGGAAATAGAAAGAACTTTACTAGAATATTAGCTCATTAGCTTGCTAACCAGATTGGCTATGCTAACAAATAAACTTGCCATTAGACAAGAATATTAACATTTTCGTGTAATAACCTGATAAATATCAGTTATATTTTTTCTCTGTCTTTGAAAATGTGTTGTCATTTTAAAGTTATTGATAAGATGCCTGATTAATAATCACTTGTCAAGGTTAAGTTAAAAAATTACATGGAGGTAAACATTTAATAAGTACAAATGCATAAATAATTTATGGTTAAAAGATATGACTTAATAATGTATTTCAGGGTTTCTTTAGTATTTTTGAGAGTAAAAGTGATTTTTGTTATGATTTAATATTAGTGACCCTGAATAAAAAAATGCTATTATCCTTGTTCTTTGTCAGTGAACAGTACTCTACTTTATGAGCAAGTTTACATGTTAGCATAGCCAACCTAGTCAGCAAGCTAACTTGCTAACCCTGCAGTAGCTTACAAGGTTGTGGTCAGTGTTACTGGGGATTACTTCTTCAGTTGTATTAACTAGAATTTGGAAAACTAGCTTAGCTTTAATGAAGCACAAAGGAGTTTTGAAAGAAGCACAGGAGCAGCACACTGATGATGTCAGAGGGATGTGATTGGTTGATAGCAATGTTCCTGGTCCAGGATCGCAGTGTGGAATGTTGATCCAGGAGCATGACCTACTTGATAAAATCACATTGTGCGTTGGAAGTGAGAGCATGTTGATATTCCTGTACCACTCATGGCATCAACACAAAGTCTAATCACTCTTCATGTTTCTAAACTCCAATGTGCTCCATGTTAGTAAATGTATTTAATCAGTCGTACACCCATCTCTCTCCTGATTATTATGAACCAGACAGTATCTGGTACATGTTCGTGAATCAAAATTACACATCTCAGAAGAGTTGATCCATTATTATCATTATAGTTTTCGTTGTTTTAATTAACTTAAATACATTTTCACTCACTCCACTTATTGTATTGCTTCAGTGTGTTTGCAGCCAGGCTGTTGAGATTTTTGTGAAGTTGTTTGGATTACAAAATTTTGTGGTTTAGGATTTTCAAAACAGGGTTTCATCATTCATGCAAGAAACAGGTTTTATTTAATCACTCATACAATTGAGTCTCTGCTGATTGAATTAACTTACATGGACCAAAAACTGTCTGGTCCATGATGCTGTTATGTTTACACACTATTGTATTCACACATTCTTTTGAATGTCATATTTTGAATTGAAGTCACATGGTCACACTGACAGATTACACACTTCCTGTTCTATGGAGATTTTCCACTCTTCATACTACAGTAGTTGCATGCTGCCTCTAGAGGGTGTCTTTGCACGTTGGTGTCTGACGCTGAGGGTCATTGGCCGAGCGTTGGTATATGACGAGCTGTGAGTGAGACCATGTTGAATATTCCTGGACAACTCATGGCATCGGTACCCTCCCAAAATATGACGCAAAAGGGTTCTACTCAACAAAGACTCCTTTCTTTTCTTTTCTTTATTTTGCACCGATGTAAATAAATTCATTTAGTCAGTTCATCCTCACACTTAACTCTCCTGATTATAATAACGTCATGGACCAGACAGTATCTGGTCAATTTCATTTGCTATCATGTCAACACAGATTCACAAATTCAAAATTACACATTTTATGTGTTCTGGTGAGGTTGTTACGAAATGAAGTTAAACATCTTTTTTTAATTGAAGCTTTATTTCAAATTTCAGTCACACTGACAGAGCAAGCTGAGACACCACAAACTTTCACATTACAATGAATGTTTGTTGAAGCAAAACTTTGTGCATGATTTTACTCATAGCGTTTGATGATGCTGTTGATCCAGGGAAGATATTTTGAGATATCTGTGTAGACGTTGGGCACATCTGGGTAGTTACACTTAAAATTGTTGTTGAAAGACACAACACCAACAGCCGTCCCATCACACACCAGAGGACCACCAGAATCACCCTGTGAGCAGGGAGAAATTATTTATTCGTTATTTGACTGAAGATGATTGTGGCATGTTTCCATAGCAGCTGACATATTCTATAAACAGACAAAAAACATACCTGACAGAAACCTTTGGTGCTGTTATATCCACCTGCACAGATAACACGGTCAGGAAGAGGAAGAGCAGACCATTTCTCCTTACAGACTCCCGGATTAATGATAGACACATCCACCACTAACAGATCATCAACAGTGTTTCCACCAGATCTTGTGTAACCCCAACCAGCTACACGGCACCTTTGGTTTTCTTTAATGTTTGTCTCAGATCTTGGAAGTGGAATGGTCTGGACTCTGTTGTCCGGTCGAGCCTTTTCATTCAGCTGGAGACATCAGAAAGTAAATTGTTGTAGCAGTTGCTGGAATACAGAGCTGATAATGAAAATAAATGATTTGAACAAAAAAATGAATGATGTCACCTGAGAATATGTACTTACTTTGAGGAGCATGATGTCACTTCCCTTTCCTGGAGTCTCATAACGTGGGTGTTTGTGTCTCTCTTCGATGTATCTTATGTTTCTGTCATTAATCCTCTTGAGATTGTGGGTGCCAAGAACAACACGATTAAAGCCGCTGAATGAGAGGTCATCGAGAGAGTATCAGTACATTTTCTCAATTTGTAACAACAAGAATAATAATATATTTTGTGGGGGGGCTTCGTTATGCCTTTATTGATAGTAGAGCTGAATATAGACAGGAAAGGTAGGAGAGAGGGGGTATGACATGCAGCAGAGGGCCGCAGGTTGGAATTGAACTGAGGCCGCTGCAAAGGACTCTACCTACATAGGGTGCACACTTTACCTAGCGAGCCAGAGGTCACCCCATAATAATGTATTTTACCTTACAAAATGTTTGCTAATATATCTTTAAGTATTTTTAAATTGATGTCTAATCACATGAATCAAAGATTGGTGAAAGAGGAAACGTAACTCACCCGTGGTCACAGTGTGCAGCAGTGACCACGAAGTCTTCTCTGATGAGGAATCCTCCACATACATGTTGTGTGTTCTCCTGCAGAGAGACCATGTACAGCATCGAATTCTCCGGGGCATTTTTCCCATCTATGATGTCACTCCCGCATGCTGCAAAGATAAGTTAAAATAAAATTAGGTTGACATTTCATTAAATGGTGGGAGAATATTAACTAGATTTGGTAATCTTACCTTTTCCTCCGAGACATGTCAGAACATGAAAAAGCAGAATCTTGTGCAGAGCATGCATGATGCCAGCAAGACAACTGACTTGTCTACTTGGGGGGCTATCAAGTCCACCCTTTTATAGAGTAGTGCGCTTTTTTTAATGGTGTGATTATTATCTATTTGATCTAGACCTCTAACCACATTCACTGTGCAATGTATTTTTGCAAATTTGCAATGTGTGTTATCTTTGCATAATCTTGTTTGTTATATAATGCCTCGGTGTGGCGCACATACATTATAGAATCACTATCTGAAGAGTTTATCACAGTATGTCACAGTAAATAATTCTTCCTCTTTTTAGTACACATATGTACATTGATTTTAAACATCTAACAAGTTATGCATACATATAAGACACCCCCCCCCCCCCCCCCCCCCCGTTAGAACACTTGGCATTATATTAAAACAAATCTACAGACATAAGAGTGCACATAAGTGCATAAAATAACTAAGGGATCAAAGGAGAAAAGGTAACACTTTCTATGAAGACCACATGTATAATGCATTATAAGGCCATTCATAATGAATTACATTGCATTTATTTGCATAATGCTTCCTGATGCACTGTATCAACAGTCATAAAACATTACAGATGTGACGTATGATGAATTATAAGTGTCTTGTGGATGCTCTTGACCAGTTATAAACTAGAGGCTGACTGATGGAGCTTATGATGCATTATGAATACCTACAATCACTTAAACACACTTCGACAATCAGCTGTAGTAAGGACTGATAGTATAACAGTCCATGCAGTATCGTAAGTTATCATTGTGTTGAGTAAAGTGAAGTACTTATTGATGTATCTATAAGAACGCATGCTTCATAATTAGGTTTCATTGTTGGTGTTAAGTGTGATGTATTTTCATGTATTTAAAATAATCTATGAGGCATCATTAATGATTAATGTCTATCATACACTAGAATACTTTGAAAATAATTTTAAGTCTGACACCCTCTAACATCTAAAGACAATGTGTCATGAGTCAGAGAGCTTTAAGTCACAAAATAAGATTTTGCAGACTGGGGATCTTGCAGAGTCACTATTTGTGAGACTGTTAGCTTCAAATAGAAAAAAAAGGACTAACATTGCTGCAACCCTCAAAAGCCCCAGGGAGTATGCTATATGCTATAGCTAGCTAACAGTTTTTCACCATTTCAGACAAGGCTGCTTGTTAGCTAACATTGGCTACTGGATTATTAGCAAGAGCCCATGAGCTTGCCATTCAGTACAGCTGAAGATTTCCCGCTTTAGTCATATAAATGGTTACACAAAGTAATTTTTGAAGCTAACAGGCTTCAGCTGAAATATACAGTAAGCTTGGAGGCTACAAGCAAACTATCCAGTGGCTAACATTTGCTTGCAAGTAGCCCCTGCAGTGGTTAGCTTGCTAGCTATAGCATACACACTGGGGATTTCGGAGGCTGCAGCAATTTCTGTCCACTTCTTTCATTCTCTACTCTTTCATTTGACATGTCCTTACAAATGTAGGGGCATGCCAACACTCCTGTTCACATTTCTACTCTATCCTTCTTTCCCACAGTCTAGGACAAATATAGCTAAATGTACTCATTTAAACAGTTAAATGAAAACTGGAGTAATGCTTGGAAATAATGTCAGCTAGTTAATACCTCTGATGAGAGACTGTGTCATATTTTAGACTCTGGAAAAGGGGGAGAAAGTGGAGTTATGGAGTGCTGGAGTGAACAGGAGTGCTTCTTTGACATGTCCCCACATACAGTAGGTGCCATGATATAGTGAAGAAGAAAAAAAGTGGACAAAATTTGCTGCATACCTCAAAATCCCCTGAAAGTATGCTATAGCTAGCAAGCTACCCACCGTGGAGGGTATTTGTAAGCTAATGTTAGCTACTGGAATGTTTGCTCGTAGCCTACAAGCTAACCATTTGTTTTAACTAAAGATTACCTGCTTAAAAAAATCACATCATGTAACCACTTACATGAGTGAAGGTAGACATCTTCAGCTGAAGATGTACAGTTTGCTTGTAGGCTAATACCAAACATTTAAGTAGCTAACGTTAGCTTACAAGTAGGCTAACCATGTTTGGAAAGGGGACGGTGCTGAGCTAGTTAGCAAGCTATAGCATATAGCATACTCCCTGGGGATTTTGAAGGCCGCAACAATGTCAGTCTGTTTTTTTTTTTCTATTTGAAGCTAACAATCTCACAAATAGTGACACTTATAATTCATCATATGTCACATCTTTTATGACTGTTGATACAGTGCATCAGGAAGCATTATGTGTGTGTCTTAGATCATAATAAATGCATTGTAATTCACTATATATGGCCTTATAATGCATCATAGATGTGATCTTCAAATAGAAAATACAGTAAAAATATACAGGCACACATATAGGACTGCATGTGACACACCTTATTTCCAGTGCATCACCAATATTAATATTTTTAACCAATTTAAAAAACATCTTCCAAATATCAATAAACTCAAGTAATTTTTTCAAGGGCCAAAAGTATCTGGTTGATGTGTTTTGCTATCATGTTTACACAGATTCGCAGATTCAAAATTGCACATTTCACATGTTCTGATGATGTTGTTACAGAAGGTTTCTTTTTTTAACAAAGCTGAATTTCAATTTCAGTCACACTGACAGAGCAAGCTGAGACACCAGAAACTTTCATATTACAATGAATGTTTGCCGAAGCAAAACTTTGTGCATGATTTTACTCATAGCGTTTGACGATGCTATTGATCCAGGGAAGACAAAAAACATACCTGACAGAAACCTTTGGTGCTGTTATATCCACCTGCACAGATAACACGGTCAGGAAGACCAGACCATTGCTCCTTACAGACTCCCGGATTAATGGTAGACACATCCACCACTCTCAGATCATCAACAACGCTACCACGAGTACTTGTGTAACCCCAACCAGCTACACGGCACCTTTGGTTTTCTTTAATTTTTGTCTCAGATCTTGGAAGTGGAATGGTCTGGACTCTGTTGTCCGGTCGAGCCTTCTCATTCAGCTGGAGACATCAGAAAGTAAATTGTTGTAGCAATTGCTGGAATACAGAGCTGATAATGAAAATAAATGATTTGAACAAAAAAATGAATGATGTCACCTTAGAATATGTACTTACTTTGAGGAGCATGATGTCACTTCCCTTTCCTGGAGTCTCATAACGTGGGTGTTTGTGTCTCTCTTCAATGTATCTTATGTTTCCATCATTAATCCTCTTGAGATTGTGGGTGCCAAGAACAACACGATTAAAGCAACAACAAGAATAATAATATATTTTGGGGGGGCGGCTTCGTTATGCCTTTATTGATAGTAGAGCTGAATATAGACAGGAAAGGTAGGAGAGAGGTGGTATGACATGCAACAGAGGGCCACAGGTTGGATTTGAACCGAGGCCGCTGCAACGACGGAGCTAACATGGGGCGCACATTCTACCCAGCAAGCCAGAGGTCTAATCTTTTAGTGTTTTTAAATTGGTTTGGAGAGCCTCTAAACTGAGACACAGCTAACCAATCGCAGCTCTCTGACATCATCAGTGTGCTGCTTTTGTGCTTCTTTCAAAATTCCTTTGTGCTTCTTTAGAGCTAAGCTAGTTTTCCAAATTGAAGTTAGGCCAATTAAACAAAATCCTCAGTGATGTTGAACAAAAACCTCATAGGGTACGGCAGGGTTAGCGAGTTAGCTTGCCACCTAGGTTGGCTATGCTAACAAGTAGAAATAGAAATAGAAATTCAGCTATCCAGCAGCTCAGAAAAGACAAAAAAAAATACATTAAAATAAGTGCACAAATAGAGATGAAGTTAATTAGAATTAAATTGTTTCACAGTCCAGCCAGATGTGGCTAATGTGATGTTTGTAAATGTGTGTGACTGTATTCAGGAGGTGTTAAACAGCATTAGACTAGAATATTAGCTCATTAGCTTGCTAACTAGATTGGCTATGCTAACAAGTAAACTTGTCATTAGACAAGAATATTAACATTTTCGTGTAATAACCTGATAAATATCAGTTGTATTTTTTTCTCTGTCTTTGAAAATGTGTTGTCATTTTAAAGTTATTGATAAGATGCCTGATTAATAATCACTTGTCAAGGTTAAGTTAAAAAATTACATGGAGGTAAACATTTAAATAAGTACAAATGCATAAATAATTTATGGTTAAAAGATATGACTTAATAATGTATTTCAGGGTTTGTTTAGTATTTTTAAGAGAAAAAGAGTAAAAGTGATTTTTGTTATGATTTAATATTAGTGACCCTGAATAAAAAAAATGCTATTATCCTTGTTCTTTGTCAGTGAACAGTACTCTACTTTATGAGCAAGTTTACATGTTAGCATAGCCAACCTAGTCAGCAAGCTAACTTGCTAACCCTGCAGTAGCTTACAAGGTTGTGGTCAGTGTTACTGGGGATTACTTCTTCAGTTGTATTAACTAGAATTTGGAAAACTAGCTTAGCTTTAATGAAGCACAAAGGAGTTTTGAAAGAAGCACAGGAGCAGCACGCTGATGATGTCAGAGGGATGTGATTGGTTGATAGCAATGTTCCTGGTCCAGGATCGCAGTGTGGAATGTTGATCCAGGAGCATGACCTACTTGATAAAATCACATTGTGCGTTGGAAGTGAGAGCATGTTGATATTCCTGTACCACTCATGGCATCAACACAAAGTCTAATCACTCTTCATGTTTCTAAACTCCAATGTGCTCCATGTTAGTAAATGTATTTAATCAGTCGTACACCCATCTCTCTCCTGATTATTATGAACCAGACAGTATCTGCTACATGTTCCTGAATCAAAATTACAGATCTCAGAAGAGTTGATCCATTATTATCATTATAGTTTTCGTTGTTTTAATTAACTTAAATACATTTTCACTCACTCCACTTATTGTATTGCTTCAGTGTGTTTGCAGCCAGGCTGTTGAGATTTTTGTGAAGTTGTTTGGATTACAAAATTTTGTGGTTTAGGATTTTCAAAACAGGGTTTCATCATTGATGCAAGAAACAGGTTTTATTTAATCACTCATACAATTGAGTCTCTACTGATTTAATTAATTAACATGGACCAAAAACTGGCTGGTCCATGATGCTGTTATGTTTACACACTATTGTATTCACACATTCAAAGTTACACACCTCAGAAGAGTTGATCTGTTTATTATTATTGTTGTTGTTGTTGTTTTAATTAACGAAAACACATTTAATGTGTTCTGATTTAGTTGTGTTTAAAATACACTTTTATTTTGAATTGAAGTCACATGGTCACACTGACAGATTACACACTTCCTGTTCTATGGAGAATTTCCCACTCTTCATACTACAGTAGTTGCATGCTGCCTCTAGAGGGTGTCTTTGCACGTTGGTGTCTGACGCTGAGGGTCATTGGCCGAGCGTTGGTATATGACGAGCTGTGAGTGAGACCATGTTGAATATTCCTGGACAACTCATGGCATCAGTACCCTCCCAAAATATGACGCAAAAGGGGTCTACTCAACAAAGACTCCTTTCTTTTCTTTTCTTTTCTTTATTTTGCACCATGTAAATAAATTAATTTAGTCAGTTCATCCTCACACTTAACTCTCCTGATTATAATAACGTCATGGACCAGACAGTATCTGGTCAATTTCATTTGCTATCATGTCAACACAGATTCACAAATTCAAAATTACACATTTTATGTGTTCTGGTGAGGTTGTTACGAAATGAAGTTAAACATCTTTTTTTAGTTGAAGCTTTATTTCAAATTTCAGTCACACTGACAGAGCAAGCTGAGACACCAGAAACTTTCACATTACAATGAATGTTTGTTGAAGCAAAACTTTGTGCATGATTTTACACATAGCATTTGATGATGCTGTTGATCCAGGGAAGATATTTTGAGATATCCGTGTAGATGTTGGGCACATCTGGGTAGTTACAGTTTTTACACTTGTTGAAAGACACGACGCCAACAGCCGTCCCATCACACACCAGAGGACCACCAGAATCACCCTGTGAGCAGGGACGAAATTATTTATTTGTTATTTGACTGAAGATGATTGTGGCATGTTTCCATAGCAGCTGACATTTTCTATAAACAGACAAAAAACATACCTGACAGAAACCTTTGGTGCTGTTATATCCACCTGCACAGATAACATGGTCAGGAATACTAGACCATTGCTCCTTACAGACTGCCAGATTGATGGTAGACACATCCACCACTCTCAGATCATCAACAACGCTACCACGAGTACTTGTGTAACCCCAACCAGCTACACAGCAGCTCTGGTTTTCTTTAATGTTTGTCTCAGATCTTGGAAGTGGAATGGTCTGGACTCTGTTGTCCAGTCGAGCCTTCTCACTCAGCTGGAGACATCAGAAAGTAAATTGTTGTAGCAGTTGCTGGAATACAGAGCTGATAATGAAACTAAATGATTTGAACAAAAAATGAATGATGTCACCTGAGAATATGTACTTACTTTGAGGAGCATGATGTCACTTCCCTCTCCTACATTCACATAACTTTGGGGTTTGTGTTTCTTTTCAATGTATCTTATGTTTCCGTCATTAATCCTCTTGAGATTGTGGGTGCCAAGAACAACACGATCAAAGCCGCTGAATGAGAGATCATCAAGAGAGTATCAGTACATTTTCTCAATTTGTAACAACAAGAATAATAATATATTTTGGGGGGGGGGGGTTTGTTATGCCTTTATTGATAGTAGAGCTAAATATCGACAGGAAAGGTGGGAGAGAGGGGGTATGACATGCAGCAGAGGGCCGCAGGTTGGAACTGAACCAAGGCCACTGCAAAGGACTCTACCTACATAGGGTGCACACTCTACACAGCGAGCCAGAGGTCACCGAATAATAATTCATTTTAACTTACAAAATGTTTCCTAATATATCTTGAAAGTATTTTGAAATTGATGTCTAATTACATGAATCAAAGATTGGTGAAAGAGGAAACATAACTCACCCGCGGTCACAGTGTGCAGCAGTGACCACGAAGTCTTCACTGATGAGGAATCCTCCACATACATGTTGTGTGTTCCTCTGCAGAGAGACCATGTACAGCATCGAATTCTCCGGGGCATTTTTCCCGTCTATGATGTCACTCCCACATGCTGCAAAGATAAGTTAAAATAAAATTAGGTTGACGTTTCATTAAATGGTGGGAGAATATTAACTAGATTTGGTAGTCTTACCTTTTCCTCCGAGACATGTCAGAACATGAAAAAGCAGAATCTTGTGCAGAGCATGCATGATGCCAGCAAGACAACTGACTTGTCTACTTGGGGGGCTATCAAGTCCACCCTTTTATAGAGTAGTGCGCTTTTTTTAATGGTGTGATTATTATCTATTTGATCTAGACCTCTAACCACATTCACTGTGCAATGTATTTTTGGAAAATTGCAATATGTGTTATCTTTGCACAATCTTGTTTGTTTTTAATGCCTCAGTGTGGCGCACACAAGAGTTTATCACAGTATGTCACAGTAAATAATTCTTCCTCTTTTTAGTACACATATGTACATTGATTTTAAACATCTAACAAGTTATGCATACATATAAGACCCCCCCCCCCCCCGTTAGAACACTTGGCATTAAAACAAATCTACAGACATAAGAGTGCACATAAGTGCATAAAATAACTAAGGGATCAAAGGAGAAAAGGTAACACTTTCTATGAAGACCACATGTATAATGCATTATAAGGCCATTCATAATGAATTACATTGCATTTATTTGCATAATGCTTCCTGATGCACTGTATCAACAGTCATAAAACATTACAGATGTGACGTATGATGAATTATAAGTGTCTTGTGGATGCTCTTGACCAGTTATAAACTAGAGGTTTACTAATGGAGTTTATGATGCATTATGAATACCTACAATCACTTAAACACACTTCGACAATCAGCTGTAGTAAGGACTGATAGTATAACAGTCCATGCAGTATCGTAAGTTATCATTGTGTTGAGTAACTTGAAGTACTTATTGATGTATCTATAAGAACGCATGCTTCATAATTAGGTTTCATTGTTGGTGTTATGTGTGATGTATTTTCATGTATTTAAAATAATCTATGAGGCATCATTAATGATTAATGTATCATACACTAGAATACTTTGAAAATAATTTTAAGTCTGACACCCTCTAACATCTAAAGACAATGTGTCATGAGTCAGAGAGCTTTAAGTCACAAAATAAGATTTTGCAGACTGGGGATCTTGCAGAGTCACTATTTGTGAGATTGTTAGCTTCAAATAGAAAAAAAAGGACTAAAATTGCAAGCAAGTGAAGTTAGTTTGAAGTTGGATATTCGACAGACATTCGCTCCCAAGCCCTTTACAGTGAACACACGGAGCAGAGCAGACGGATACGACTGTAGGTTATGCAGCCAGTGGTGTAGCCTACTATCATCCCACACTGATTTTGAGTCCATTGGTCACATGACCTAGGAGCTATTGAGCTAAAATGCTAATATTTACATATTAAAATTAATAAAAAATATTTGGAGATTTAAAATGTAAAACTAAGAGGCGTATCTCATGCAGCCAGTGGTGTTGTTGTAAGTACCTGCAATATATGTTGTTTAGATGGCAAAAGCCCTCATGAAGGCTTTCCCAGCCATCCCCGACTTACACTTCAAAACATCAAAGAAGGAAATGCGGAAGGAGAGGAGAGATCTGGCGCTCGCCATCTTGGAGGCCTCTGGTAAAGGCAAATTAAGCATAATTAACCATAATCAAAAACAAGACAGATAGGGATATGGTTAAAAAATGTTTTTGTTTTGTTTTGTTTTTAGTATTTGATGAACAGAATTGCTGTGCAATGTGTGCCACTTTCAAACCACCAGGACAGGGAACTGCCATTGTACAATGGGTGAGTGACTGAAAACAATTACACACACATTGAATTGTTATATAGCCATAAAAACCCATAATAATGCTCAAGTCTCAAATAATAGTAAATAGAAATTTAAAATGAATAAAATGTATATTTTATTTTTACCTAAACAGATCCAATGTGATAGCTGTGACCGGTGGTTCCATGACTCATGTCTCTCCATGGACATAGAAGATGCAAAGGACAAAAGTTGGAAATGTGGCTTATGTGACTAAAAATGAGGGGCATATGATACAATAAAATAATTGTAGCCCTACTAGTGTTGCATCATGTTACTCAACTGGCTGCATGAGATACGTCTCTTATTTTTACATTTTAAATCTCCAAATATTTTTTATTAATTTTAATATGTAAATATTAGCATTTTAGCTCAATAGCTCCCAGGTCATGTGACCAATGGACTCAAAATCAGTGTGGGATGATAGTAGGCTACACCACTGGCTGCATAACCTACAGTCGTATCCGTCTGCTCTGCTCCGTGTGTTCACTGTAAAGGGCTTGGGAGCGAATGTCTGTCGAATATCCAACTTCAAACTAACTTCACTGCGGTTGCTTCTTTGACATGTCCCCACATACAGTAGGTGCCATGATATAGTGAAGAAGAAAAAAAGTGGACAAAATTTGCTGTATACCTCAAAATCCCCTGAAAGTATGCTATAGCTAGCAAGCTACCCACCGTGGAGGCTATTTGTAAGCTAATGTTAGCTACTGGAATGTTTGCTCGTAGCCTACAAGCTAACCATTTGTTTTAACTAAAGATTACCAGCTTAAAAAAATCACATCATGTAACCACTTACATGAGTGAAGGTAGAAATCTTTAGCTGAAATGTACAGTTTGCTCGTAGGCTAATACCAAACATTTAAGTAGCTAACGTTAGCTTACAAGTAGGCTAACCATGTTTGGAAAGGGGACGGTGCTGAGCTAGTTAGCAAGCTATAGCATATAGCATACTCCCTGGGGATTTTGAAGGCCGCAACAATGTCAGTCCGTTTTTTTTTTTCTATTTGAAGCTAACAATCTCACAAATAGTGACATAACAATCTCACAATTTTTTATATGTAAATATTAGCATTTTAGCTCAATAGCTCCTAGGTCATGTGACCAATGGACTCAAAATCAGTGTGGGATGATAGTAGGCTACACCACTGGCTGCATAACCTACAGTCGTATCCGTCTGCTCTGCTCCGTGTGTTCACTGTAAAGGGCTTGGGAGCGAATGTCTGTCGAATATCCAACTTCAAACTAACTTCACTGCGGTAAAGAACCGCTCCTGTTCACTCCAGCACTCCATAACTCCCCTTTCTCCCCCTTTTCCAGAGTCTAAAATATGACACAGTCTCTCATCAGAGGTATTAACTATTTGACATTATTTCCAAGCATGTTGCACTTGGCCCCGCCCTACTTTGCTGTGATTGGCTAGTACTCCTTTACTCCAGTTTTCATGTAACTGTTTAAATCAGTACATTTAGCTATATTTGTCCTAGACTGTGGGAAAGAAGGATAGAGTAGAAATGTGAACAGGAGTGTTTGCATGTCCCTACATTTGTAAGGACATGTCAAATGAAAGAGTAGAGAATGAAAGAAGTGGACAGAAATTGCTGCAGCCTCCGAAATCCCCAGTGTGTATGCTATAGCTAGCAAGCTAACCACTGCAGGGGCTACTTGCAAGCAAATGTTAGCCACTGGATAGTTTGCTTGTAGCCTCCAAGCTTACTGAATGTTTCAGCTGAAGCCTGTTAGCTTCAAAAATTACTTTGTGTAACCATTTATATGACTAAAGCGGGAAATCTTCAGCTGTACCCCACATAGCAAAATTGGTCTGGCCCGGTTCTGGCCCACACAATGCACTTACACTCGGCCCACATACCGCAAAGAATGACGGCCCTGTACTGGCCCGGATGTGGTTTGCCAGAGGTGGCCCACACATGGGCCAGCACGAAGCCAGCTGCAGACACACTGGTGGCCCTGTGCTGGCCCAGATGTGGCTTGCCAGAGGTGGCCCACACATGGGCCAGCACGAGGCCAGCTGCAGACACACTGGTGGCCCTGTGCTGGCCCAGATGTGGCTTGCCAGAGGTGGCCCACACATGGGCCAGCACGAGGCCAGCTGCAGACACACTGGTGGCCCTGTGCTGGCCCAGATGTGGCTTGCCAGAGGTGGCCCACAGAACAGTCTCAGCACTGGCACCAGATGTCAGCCTAATGTATACCTTAATCAAGCCATGTAATAACGACATGTGCCGTATTCGGCCCAGATTAAAAATTCCTCAACAACAGTGATTCAATCATACAAATAACATTTATTCTGAATTGAATAACTTATTCTAAATAACAATATATATAAACAACAATATATTAAATGGAAATCAATAAGACCTTAACAGTTCAAACACTGATATTTGTGGGAAAAAAACACTAAAACACTGCATCAAATTTAGAGTGCAAAAAGGCATGGAACAGTCCTTTCTTCAAACAGCAGCAACATTTGTTCAAACAGCATCAACATCAGTAAACAGTTTGGCATAGTCTCTCAGCATTCTTAAATGCATCACTGCTCCTTTCTTCTCATTCGTTCACTTCACCCACCATTCCTATCTGGTGCATTTTGAAGCCATTTGGTAATCCTGGTCTCAATTTCTTGGTCCGTGGCATCAGAATCACGTCGCACAGCCGCTAAAACACACAAACACACAATATTTCAAAAAATCGGATACAGGCAAAAATTCAGAATATGGCACCAAGACCTGCACTGTAAATCCATCCATAAAAAATGCATCGTCAAAGTGAGTCTGTGAGGGAGTCAGTAAGTCTCAAGACAAACTTACCAATCACAACGACAGTTGTTTGGAGTTTGGAGAGTTAAGGAAACGACTGTGGTCCACAGTCGTTTGTCTCTAACGACTGTCACTCATACCTGATTTCAGGTCACACCCAGTGACTAACGACTCCAAACGACTGTCGTTAAACTGATTGAACACATCCACAGAGGCTAAATACCTGGGGTTCCAACCATTTAGTTAGACTAGCTAGTCTGACAGGCATGAACTGATGAAGCTTCTTGGATGAGAAATGAAACGTCTTCATAAGACTTTTAAACAAGTCCAGTTGCTTTCGATTTAATCTTTTCCTGAGATTACAATGACCTGGACGAATGAGAACATTCACGGACAAGATCTTATAAAAATGTATTCAGCCAACAGCAGATCACAGCTTATGAATACAATTAAATACTCACATGTATGAAGACTGGTTTGTGGTCTCCTCATCAGTTGATGTGGTTCAAGGGAAAGTCTTTCTCTGGTGCAGGCTAGGGGACGCACAGCCTCTCTGGTGCAGGCTAGGGGACGCACGGCCTCTCTGGTGCAGGCTAGGGGACGCACAGCTTCTCTGGTGCAGGCTAGGGGACGCACAGCTTCTCTGGTCCAGCTCAGGAGTATGGTGCACTCTGCAAGTAGCATGATTAGCGTTAGATTTTTTTTGGTTTTGGATTGCAAGGATGTCCTTCCTTTGTTAGTGTTTTTGTAAGTGGAATAAGTTCTTCAGGAATGAGGAATAAATAAAGATTTCTGATGCATTAGACACTCCATCTTGTACACAAAGAAACAGAGCAAAGCAGTCCAGAAATTTTTCAGATGAAAAAAATAGCTTTTCAAATTCAAATTAACAGTAGGGGTTTACCATGGTTTTCCTGTTGGTTGTGCCACCTCATCTTCATCTTCACCAGGGAAGAGGATGTTCTTCGGTATAATTAAATATTTGATGTTATTAAAATTGAAAATGCACATAAATATAGGCATGTAAAAATAAAACTTAACTTACATTCTTTGCCTTTTGGGTTTAATTGGAGAATCCTCCCCATCTGTCCCAAGGTCAGTGTGTTCAACAGCTTCTGGAAGCTTTAGCCTTGCCTCACTGTAATCATCTACAAAATAAGAAGTACTTGATGGTTAATTTTTCATTATTCACATGAAAGCTCAAACACAACTGGATACATTTCAATAACGTGACTGATAGTTTGTTTCCATGGAAATGTTGTATTTACATTTGTTTGTGATGACTTATGCCTATTAACACATTCACCAAAGATTAGTCTCAACATGTACCAGAATCCACACAATCGTACTTACTTGATGTAAATATACAGTATCTGACTGCAGCTGGGACCGCTGCGCGAGGCTACTAAGAGACTGGCAGCCTGTGAGGGGAGGGGGGAGGGGCTCACGGCAGCACGCGCTGACCGTTGAGGACAGTAACTGCAGAACGATACGTGTTTTCACGCCAGAGTCTCCAAAACACCAGAAATGGTCGCTAAATTTGTCGCTAGTTGCTTTTGACAAAGAAAGTCGCCAGATTTAGCGAGACAGTCGCCAAGTTGAATCAGTTAGAAATTGTACATTGCACCGAGTTAGTGACGTTTTCCTTCAACAGACATGGGACATTCGGAAAATTCCAGCTTCCCCGTTCAAATGGAATGCAGCCTAAACTCTCGAGTTATTTCTCAATCAAAAACATTCTGTACAGATTAAATAAATAAATAAAACCGTAAACTCACCTCAACTTTGTTCTCTTTCTGCTTCTTCTTTCTTCTTTCCGTTCTCTTTCTGCTGAAAGCGGCATACCCGGCTCTGTTCGCGCTCCTTTCAACAGGAAGTAGCTAGAGCCAATGAGAGCGTAGGAAACGGGGTCGCATGTTTAGGGCTGGCCAATGGGAGCGAAGGACAAGATTGATTGGTTGGTTGGTTGTTGTCATAGAGACGCTATGGAGACGCGTCATTGAGCGGGTTGGCCCGTTGCTGCGGTACGTCATTGTCTTTTGGATGTGGCAGATCTGCCCCGTAAACTAATGCAAATGGACCAAACTTCATAAAGCGCCTTTCTACAAAGTGATTTAAGTTAATGCCTTTTATTCACCCATTCACACACACACTAATATATTTGGGAAACAAATAGGCATCAACAATAATGTATGTAACTTTTAATGTGATGATTATAAATGTTTACTCCTTATAGCACCAAACCAACGTATGTATTTTTCTAATGTTTTTATGAGTTTTTACAGCTACCAATGTATGTAACACTGTTATTGTGAAGATAAATATTGAAATATTAATATTAAACATCTGTGTTTATAATAACCAGATCCTGAAAGGTAGATGTGACAGGTGGGTTTTCTGAATAAAGAGCACGAATGTTTATATAAACTGATTTTAATTAATCATTTTGATATTCAGTGATTGATCAACATATATACATATATCTATCTGTACAGGGGGGGCATTGATGAACATATGGGCACAGGCAGGGGTTCAGTCTCTTGGACAAGCTGGGAACAGTCCAGTGACAGGGCAGCACGCGTCTGACAGCTGTTTCTCACTCCTTTCTCAGCTCTTTACCTTTGGGAAACCTACATAGTATGTGAAAAGTTAGCTAAGCATCTAACAACAGTCAGAGTAGTTACTTCGGGCCAATTTAGTTAAATAGGAAAGACTTCTTTGTTGTTTGGAGGCTGGTTTCACCGCAGGAATCCACAGTATTATGCGCGGGACATCATAGTATTAGCCACAAAGTCAGCAAATTCTGTTCGTAAAATTATGTTATAATGGCCAAATACAATCAAAAGTATTTTTTCAGTCTTACCTGTGAAAGGTAATCCCATGAGATCTGGTTTGGACTGAAAACTGGTTGGTACAAGGCATCTTCTCCGTTCACTCTTGCCACATCCAATATCAGATATGGGCAACATTAGCTCAACCACAATCGGCCCACATGTGGCATGGACCGATCTGGGCCACATAAACCAAATCACAATCGGGCCACATCTGGCATGGACAGATCTGGGCCACATAAACCAAACCACAATCGGGCCACATCTGGCATGCCATCATATAAACAGTGCCATCATTGCCAGACCTGGCCCACATCCGGTTGACATACCACTTGCCATGCCAGCAGTCAGCCAGCAGTGCCGGCTTAACGCCAGATCTGGCCCAGACCTGTCTGCTATGTGGGACTGAATGGCAAGCTCATGGGCTGTTGCTAATAATCCAGTAGCCAATGTTAGCTAACAAGCAGCCTTGTCTGAAATGGTGAAAAACTGTTAGCTAGCTATAGCATATAGCATACTCCCTGGGGCTTTTGAGGGCTGCAGCAATGTTAGTCCTTTTTTTTCTATTTGAAGCTAACAATCTCACAAATAGTGACTCTGCAAGATCCCCAGTCTGCAAAATCTTATTTTGTGACTTAAAGCTCTCTGACTCATGACACATTGTCTTTAGATGTTAGAGGGTGTCAGACTTAAAATTATTTTCAAAGTATTCTAGTGTATGATACATTAATCATTAATGATGCCTCATAGATTATTTTAAATACATGAAAATACATCACACTTAACACCAACAATGAAACCTAATTATGAAGCATGCGTTCTTATAGATACATCAATAAGTACTTCACTTTACTCAACACAATGATAACTTACGATACTGCATGGACTGTTATACTATCAGTCCTTACTACAGCTGATTGTCGAAGTGTGTTTAAGTGATTGTAGGTATTCATAATGCATCATAAGCTCCATCAGTCAGCCTCTAGTTTATAACTGGTCAAGAGCATCCACAAGACACTTATAATTCATCATACGTCACATCTGTAATGTTTTATGACTGTTGATACAGTGCATCAGGAAGCATTATGCAAATAAATGCAATGTAATTCATTATGAATGGCCTTATAATGCATTATACATGTGGTCTTCATAGAAAGTGTTACCTTTTCTCCTTTGATCCCTTAGTTATTTTATGCACTTATGTGCACTCTTATGTCTGTAGATTTGTTTTAATATAATGCCAAGTGTTCTAACGGGGGGGGGGGGGGTGTCTTATATGTATGCATAACTTGTTAGATGTTTAAAATCAATGTACATATGTGTACTAAAAAGAGGAAGAATTATTTACTGTGACATACTGTGATAAACTCTTCAGATAGTGATTCTATAATGTGTGTGTGCCACACTGAGGCATTAAAAACAAACAAGATTGTGCAAAGATAACACACATTGCAAATTTGCAAAAATACATTGCACAGTGAATGTGGTTAGAGGTCTAGATCAAATAGATAATAATCACACCATTAAAAAAAGCACACTACTCTATAAAAGGGTGGACTTGATAGCCCCCCAAGTAGACAAGTCAGTTGTCTTGCTGGCATCATGCATGCTCTGCACAAGATTCTGCTTTTTCATGTTCTGACATGTCTCGGAGGAAAAGGTAAGACTACCAAATCTAGTTAATATTCTCCCACCATTTAATGAAACGTCAACCTAATTTTATTTTAACTTATCTTTGCAGCATGCGGGAGTGACATCATAGATGGGAAAAATGCCCCGGAGAATTCGATGATGTACATGGTCTCTCTGCAGAGGAACACACAACATGTATGTGGAGGATTCCTCATCAGTGAAGACTTCGTGGTCACTGCTGCACACTGTGACCGCAGGTGAGTTATGTTTCCTCTTTCACCAATCTTTGATTCATGTAATTAGACATCAATTTAAAAATACTTAAAGATATATTAGGAAACATTTTGTAGGGTAAAATGAATTATTATGGGGTGACCTCTGGCTCGCTAGGTAAAGTGTGCACCCTATGTAGGTAGAGTCCTTTGCAGCGGCCTCAGTTCAATTCCAACCTGCGGCCCTCTGCTGCATGTCATACCCCCTCTCTCCCACCTTTCCTGTCGATATTCAGCTCTACTATCAATAAAGGCATAACGAAGCCCCCCCACAAAATATATTATTATTCTTGTTGTTACAAATTGAGAAAATGTACTGATAACCTCTCGATGATCTCTCATTCAGCGGCTTTAATCGTGTTGTTCTTGGCACCCACAATCTCAAGAGGACTAATGACAGAAACATAAGATACATTGAAGAAAGACACAAACACCCACGTTATGAGACTCCAGGAAAGGGAAGTGACATCATGCTCCTCAAAGTAAGTACGTATTATCAGGTGACATCATTCATTTTTTTGTTCAAATCATTTATTTTTATTATCAGCTCCGTATTCCAGCAATTGCTACAACAATTTACTTTCTGATGTCTCCAGCTGAAGAAGAAGGCTCGACTGGACAACAGAGTCCGGACCATTCCACTTCCAAGATCTGAGACAAACATAAAAGAAAAACAATTGTGCAGTGTAGCTGGATGGGGTTTGACAAGATTTGGTAGAAACACTGTTGATGATCTGTTAGTGGTGGATGTGTCTATCATTAATCTGGGAGTCTGTAAGGAGAAATGGTCTGCTCTTCCTCTTCCTGACCGTGTTATCTGTGCAGGTGGATATAACAGCACCAAAGGTTTCTGTCAGGTATGTTTTTTGTCTGTTTATAGAAAATGTCAACTGCTATGGAAACATGCCACAATCATCTTCAGTCAAATAACAAATAAAGAATTTCGTCCTGCTCACAGGGTGATTCTGGTGGTCCTCTGGTGTGTGATGGGACGGCTGTTGGTGTCGTGTCTTTCAACAAGTTTGCAAATTGTAACTACCCAGATGTGCCCAACGTCTACACAGATATCTCAAAATATCTTCCCTGGATCAACAGCATCATCAAACGCTATGAGTAAAATCATGCATAAAGTTTTGCTTCAACAAACATTCATTGTAATGTGAAAGTTTGTGGTGTCTCAGCTTGCTCTGTCAGTGTGACTGAAATTTGAAATAAAGCTTCAATTAAAAAAAGATGTTTAACTTCATTTCGTAACAACCTCACCAGAACACATAAAATGTGTAATTTTGAATTTGTGAATCTGTGTTGACATGATAGCAAATGAAATTGACCAGATACTGTCTGGTCCATGACGTTATTATAATCAGGAGAGTTAAGTGTGAGGATGAACTGACTAAATGAATTTATTTACATGGTGCAAAATAAAGAAAAGAAAAGAAAGGAGTCTTTGTTGAGTAGACCCCTTTTGCGTCATATTTTGGGAGGGTACTGATGCCATGAGTTGTCCAGGAATATTCAACATGGTCTCACTCACAGCTCGTCATATACCAACGCTCGGCCAATGACCCTCAGCGTCAGACACCAACGTGCAAAGACACCCTCTAGAGGCAGCATGCAACTACTGTAGTATGAAGAGTGGGAAATCTCCATAGAACAGGAAGTGTGTAATCTGTCAGTGTGACCATGTGACTTCAATTCAAAATAAAAGTGTATTTTAAATACAACTAAATCAGAACACATTAAATGTGTTTTCGTTAATTAAAACAACAACAACAATAATAATAAACAGATCAACTCCTCTGAGGTGTGTAACTTTGAATGTGTGAATACAATAGTGTGTAAACATAACAGCATCATGGACCAGACAGTTTTTGGTCCATGTAAGTTAATTCAATCAGCAGAGACTCAATTGTATGAGTGATTAAATAAAACCGGTTTCTTGCATGAATGATGAAACCCTGTTTTGAAAATCCTAAACCACAAAATTTTGTAATCCAAACAACTTCACAAAAATCTCAACAGCCTGGCTGCAAACACACTGAAGCAATACAATAAGTGGAGTGAGTGAAAATGTATTTAAGTTAATTAAAACAACGACAACTATAATGATAATAATGGATCAACTCTTCTGAGATGTGTAATTTTGATTCACGAACATGTACCAGATACTGTCTGGTTCATAATAATCAGGAGAGAGTTGGGTGTACGACTGATTAAATACATTTACTAACATGGAGCACATTGGAGTTTAGAAACATGAAGAGTGATTAGACTTTGTGTTGATGCCATGAGTGGTACAGGAATATCAACATGCTCTCACTTCCAACGCACAATGTGATTTTATTAGGCGGTGGGCCGAAGCCGCGATTCCTTGTATTTAAACGATCCCTATCGGGGGAGGACCCAGATTTTTGTTGACAACTTCTTAAGTTTTCAATAAGTCAAAAGAAAATTGTTGCCACCGGCACTTCTTGCGCATTTTTGTAGATCGTTAACTTTATCACGTTACCTTTTTTCCGGCAAACAGAGCAGACAGCTACGTTCGGGGTCCGACATGCATGACGTCATTGTAGTTATCATCCAATGGGACGCTTGGAAAAAAGAAAAAAAAACTTGGAAAAATGGCGCTGCATGTAGAGCCGTACATACATAGCCTAATAAGTCGCTTTTATGTCTTCAATACATAACTTGGTCTTTACACGTTAAGGACTTTTTTAAACAGTCTGTGTGGGTACCATGTATATTTTCTCTGTGAGCTTTATATAAAATAAACATATCTGATTTCACAAATTTGAGGTCTGTTGTCTTGTTTGGGAACTTCACCTGTCATTTATCTGTCAAAATGATGAAATGTCATAAAAACGACCCCCCTCCCGCCACTAGATTAATCTTTGTTGCTTTTTTTTTTTTATTTGTTTGCTAGCATCGCATTAGCATGAGAAATGGAGTGCTGTATGCATGTAATTCAGAGAGATGGACCGATCACTCCTTTTACAGACACAGGATGGCAAAAATTTATTAAATCAGTGTTTGAGTGGAAAGATTTAGGCACTGAAGAGAGTCTCATAGCTGAAGAGGCAGTGCAGAGATTTAACTTTCACAGCCAGGAACCTTCAGAGTATGCTATACCAGCTAATGCTGGCTATCACAGGGACTGCTACATCCATTTCACTAATATCACAAAAATAAAGCGAGCCCAGATGAGAAGAGAAAAGGAAGCTTTAATTCAAAAGGAAAACGGAACAGAAGGTTGGTATCAAACATGCAGTGTGAAACAGTAAATGTGGATCTTTAACGCTGAATCTGTGAACAAAGAAAAGAAATCAGGTGCTACAATGACATCCTCTCACACGATCAGGTTCTGATAACTCAAGTTTATTGTGTGTAATTCACTGTTCAGACATAAGCTTTGTATTTCACTCTACTCAAATGAGCAAAACCCTAGTCAAAATCTATTTGATAAATCAGATCACTGCATTCTCACCCACCTGATTCCATCACAGGAGGGAGTCATTTACCCACACAGCTGCAGGTAACACTGCTGAGATGAAGAAAAGAGTAACTTAAATTAAGCTCCTCACTCATTCACATTACCTCTGAAGTCCAATAAAGTACTCAGTAACATTCAAAAACTAAAAACAGCCAGGGAAAACACGCAGTTGTTATTTCCATTTCATCTCAGATAAGGTGACCAGATTTCTGAAATGAAAAGCAGGGACATTTCAAGTTCAGGGTACAGAAGTCATTAAATATTATCATTATGAAATTAAAAAAAAATGGGGGCAACTGAGGTTTCATGTATTTTGACAACTTTCAAAGAATGCAGTGGACCACTGTGTCATTGTGGTCTACGGGCGTAAATGTTTTGTTTTTGTTATCTTGTCATTAAATGGACATTTCTTTTCCTCCTGCTTCCTTTTACTTCTATCAGTAATCTTCCTCTCCTAAAACAGAGCCACATCATAATATATTGTAATAGCTATCACACGGTAATGTTCACAATTCACTATAATACAGCCACACCAACAACAGTATATGTTACTGTCAGTGAAATAAGTCTTCAGTCCGCTCCAACTCTGACTTATTTCTTCTTTTGCCCTCATAAAAATACCTTCTGTCTTCTGTCTGTGGAGTAAATGAGCAAAAATACGGACAGCGCCACTCTGCCAATGCAACCCACATAGCGGTCACAGGTAGTACTGCATTAGTCTGTGCGCAACCAGAATCAGAGCTGTGGCGTCTATTTTTTAATCCACAGTTGAAATTGGGGACATTTCCAGGGACAGCTCTAGCTCGGGACAGGTCACCCAAATTGGGGATGTCTGGTCACCCTAATCTCAGATGATCTACTGAAATAATATAAAAGTAAAATCCCAACATTTTTATACAACTGCTATTTTTCCCCAAAGTGAGGTAGGACAGAATAGGTTATGAGACCTATTTAAGAAAAATATGCAAGCATTAGTACTCCTTATTTCTGACACACACACATAATTTAGTTTTTTGAAGCCACGGGTCGTGGCCAAAGTTACATAGTGTTGCTTTAACAAGCACTACATATATGAATAAAGTATGTGTCTTCACATACAATAATTGTGATGTCACAACCCAGTGATGTAGGGGAATAAGAGTGGTGCACAGCCTCAAACCAAGGTGAAGCCTGAATCTGTGGATTTCTTCTGCTTGTCTTTTAGTGCTAGAAGTAGCAACAGAGACAGAAGATGGTGAGGAAACTCCGGCAAAGACACGGGCTTTAAGATCACACACAAGTGACTTCCACACGTCTGAGAGAGCACCACACCTGCTCCCAATACAATGTTTGATTTGCAAACATGAAAAATACAGATATGAAGCACACAGCCGGAAGAGAATAAAAGAAAAACTTTCTCGGTGTGAAACACTCACTGCAGGGAAGTTACTTCTTGCTGCTGAAGAAAGACAGGATGAGAGTCTGCTTCTACACATTCGTGACAGGGACCTAGTGGCGGGTGAGGCACGATACCACTTCTCCTGTTTTAGAGACTACACACGGTACCTGTCAAAAAAGAAAAGCGAGAACACAGAAAGCAACTTGTATGAGAATGGGTACAAGCATTTCTGTAAAACCGTGATTCAGGAGAAGCTTGTAAAAAAACGGGAGGTGCTTCGACTCTCAAAGCTGAATATGCTTTTTAAGAATGTTGTTCTGGAAAGGGAGGGAGTTAACATTCCAACATACAAGGCTCACTTACTCAAGGCAAGACTTCAAAAGTCACATCCTTTCCTGAGATTTCAAAAAGCATCTACAACATATCTTGTGTATGTTGATGATCTTACAGCTGAGGAGATCATTCATGAAGTTGCCACTTCCTCCTCTTCCTCCTCATCTGAAGACAGTGAAGGAGAAACATCACAGATTACTCAAAGACAGCCTGATAATGCCACCATCACGACAGATAGGTCTCGTCTTTTATATCATGCAGCAGTCACCCTGAGGGACATCATCTGTAAGACATCAAAAACATCACCAAAGCTCCCATGGCCTCCAAGAGCAACTGACCTTACACTGGATAATGCCCTGGACTTCGTACCTCACCAACTTTTTAACTTTGTTGCATGGACATCTGGCATTTCGACACAACCATCAGACAATGAACGTGTTGAGGTTACCTTAGAAGACAGCAGAAAGATAGCGTCAACTTGTCAGGATCTCATTACCCTGGCGACCAAAGGACGGTGGCTCATGCCAAAACAGTGCTCTCTTGCAATGGCAGTTCGGCATATGACAGGCTCAGCACAGCTCATCGGGTTGCTGAATGGTCTTGGCCACTGCTCATCTAACTCCCAGGTTCTAGAGCATGATACAGCCCTTGCTCACCTACAAGTGGAGAGAGGCGATATATACATTCCAGAAAACATCAGGGTTGAATTGCCTGCCACACTTGTCTGGGATAATAATGACTTTGGAGAGGAGACACTTTCAGGTAAAGGAACAACACACAACACCAATGGAATAATTATTCAGCAGACCATGGCTAGTGAGTCAGCATCTTTACCCTCCACATCATCCAGACAAAGAACAAGAGCGCGGTCTGTTCATCCTCCTCCACTAAATCTTTCAACCTACACAAGAGGTAGGAGGTCTGGTCCACAGAATGTAGTGCTCAAGGTAGATCTCCAGCAGGACAAATACAGAGATGCCCAAACCACTGGGAGGAGAACTGATGCTGCATTCTTCCTAATGAAAGTACACGAGGCTGAGGGGAAAGTCATTCCTGGATGGACAGGTTTTAACATAATGTTAAAGCAGGACACAATCCTACCCTCTACAAATGTAGGCTACCTACCTGTCATCGATGCTAGCCCAACAGATCTCAACACTGTCCACACTATCCTGAGCCGCTCCACTGCTATTGCTGACAATCTGAAACAAAAAGAAATAGTGATAGTTATGGATCAAGCCATATATGCTAAGGCCCAAGAGATACGTTGGCAGACAAGCACTTTCTCAGAGAGACTTGTAATAAGGATGGGAGAGTTTCACACAGCTATGGCATATCTTGCCTGTATTGGGAAGCTTTTTGCTGATGCAGGCTTACAGGATGTCTTCATTGAATCTGAAGTTGTGGCTGCAGGTTCTATTGATGGAGTTATCTCAGGCCATCACTACAACAGAAGCATACGGGCGCACAAGCTCCTGATGGAAGCACTGCAGAGATTGCGCTGGCAGGCATACCTGGGCACTCTCACACAAGAGGACCATGCAGCAGCTTTAAAAGTTGCAACTGATTTGCGAAAGGCCTTTCCAAGTGAAGAGTTCAATGCCATGCTTTCGTCTGATGTATTTCTGCATTTGCTGAAAAGCTACGAAGTTTTTGTGGAAGAAAACAACTCCAATCAGACCTTCACATTTTGGAGCACATACATTGAAATGGTGGAAAACTTGCTTCTCTTCATCAGGGCAACCCGAGAGGGAAACTGGGCTCTCCATTTGTCAACGGTGCAGAGTATGCTGCCATGGTTTTTTGCATGTGATAAAGTCAATTATGCCAGATATCTCACAGCATATTGGGTTGAGATGACCAATCTGGAAGACACACATCCTTCAGCACACCAGCAGCTTCTCTCAGGTGACTTTGTGGCACAGAGGCATCAAGAACATGGTTTTGCTGGCACTGCATGTGATCAAGTCATTGAACAAACAGCCAATCGCGATTCAAAGACAAAGGGAGGCATCAGTGGGTTCTCTCTAAACAAGGGTGCAGTTCACAGATGGACCTTAACACAACATGAGCGGGCAGCCATCACACTTGAATGTAAATCAATGGCTGGACAGTGCCCAGTATTGCATCTTACCTCTGAGCTGGACACCACGAGACTGCAGAGAGATGAGGCTGATGTGTTGAATATTATCACCACTATCCAAAATATGGTCAATCCCTTCGACCCTTCGCTGAATGGACAGTCTCTTTATCAAATCTCCTCTGGTCAACAGGCATTCGATAATGTTGCTGAAGACTTACTTGGGGCAAAACAGAGTGGTGTAAAGGCTCTCACAGACTTCTGTGAAAAAAGGATTGTCAAGGCAGAGGCATCATTCCACGACCCGATCAAGAAAATGAAAATCAAAACATTCAAAGACACGGGCCACAGTACAGTAACAAAAGTCAGAGGAAAAGAAATCACTCTGACATCTCACCGCAACTTGTTTGCCAGGCTAATTGTTGTGGGCAATGTTAGACAAATTAACATAAATGAAATGCTCACTTACAGTCTGGGTCCTTTGCCACAGTCACTGGCCAACTTTGATGGCTCTCTGGTAAAAACCAACAAGGCCAAGCTGATGCACATCTTGGAGGAGGAGATCAGACCACCTGCATCAGAGAAGAACATTCCAGATGGTTCAGTTTGGATTTGGGATGCTATGGCACTAGTGCAACAGCTAAAGCCACAAGCAACATTTGGCTTATATGCTGACCATGTACTGAGGACATTAGTTAACTCAGCTAAAGGAACCAAGTCCACAGAGCTTCATTTTGTATGCGACACATACAGAACCCAAAGCATCAAAAATGCTGAGCGAAGTAGGAGGGCAGAAGAGGGCTGTCAAAAAATCAAAATATATGGAGATGACCAAAAAACACCAAAGCAGTGGAGAAAATACCTGGCATGTGGGCAAAATAAAGAAAACTTGCTGGAGTACTTCTTCCAACACTGGAGCACATCTGCAAAAAACATCATTGAAAATGTAAGAATCATTGTTGGGCATGGAGAAAAATGTCACTCAATTAAAATGAATGAGAACTACACTGAACTAGAAGTAACGGAGGTTCGAGACCTTGAGACAACTCAAGAGGAAGCAGACACCAGACTTATGCTGCATGCAGTTTGTGCAGCAAAATACAGCACTGACGTGGTGATCAAGAGCCCGGACACTGATGTCTTTGTGTTGGCACTTGCATTCTGCAGCCACACTGATTGTCACCTGTACTTACACACAGCCAAAGAGAGAAACCCACACATTGTCGACATTAACAGTCTTCATGCCCATCTTGGCAAAGACAAATGTGAAGCTCTTGTTGGTCTGCATGCCTTCTCTGGTTGCGACACTGTGAGTGCTCTGCATGGGGTGGGGAAAGCAAAGGCATATAAGAAACTAAATTCTAAAGTTGAATATGTCAATCTATTTAGAGAATTAGGCACTAGCTTCTCCCCGTCACCAGAACTCTTTCAGGCAGTGGAAGCATTTACATGTGATCTATATGATCAAAAGGACTGCCAGGATGTTAACATTGCAAGGGCTAAACTTTTCAAAACTGGAAAGTGCTCTGAGAGACAACTACCTCCAAACAAAGACTCCTTGTACCAACACATCAAGCGGGCAAACTTTCAGGCAGCAATACACAGGAGGAGCCTTGAGTGTAAGCCAGACATTCCTCCTCCCATAAATCATGGCTGGAAGATGGCAGGAGATTTGTACAAGGTGGAATGGATGACACTCCCCCCAGCACCAGAGGCGATACTGGAGCTTGTGCATTGCGCCTGTAAAAAAACCAACTGTGCTAAGGGCAGGTGCACATGTAAACTGCATGAGCTGCCATGTACAAACCTGTGTCAATGCACAAATTGTGATAATGGGCCTTCTGAAGAAGACTAGGTCCATATGGCTTCATCCTTTGAGGAGGCAGTGGTGTGTGTGATGACTCCTGCAGGAGAGAAAAAATGATGTAACTTTCTATATAATATATATGTTATGCTTTCTTTCTTTGTTACAAACTCTCTAATGCTACATGTGATTTACAATCAGTTCAAGCACTTTTCAAAAACTTTACTTTTTTTCGTTTAGCTGTTAGCTCTCTTCTGCTGTTTCCATGGAGGTTATGTGAGGAAACAATGATTAAATGACAACGTTGTTTACACATCGTCATAGCGTGTTTGCTTGGTTTATGAGACTCAGTGATGTTGGTCAGCAGATACTCTAATAAACGTGCAACAATCCCGGTTATTTCTACCACAACGACTTTAGAGACCTAACGTAACTTAATGAGAAATAAGATGCAAGCCACTTCAACTTCACTTTACCCGTAAAGTGCGTGAAGCTGCTAGCGAGCGCTTTTTGCAAAAGCTAACGCTAACGTTACTTTTACACTTTCAAAACGTCACCATACGTTTGAACTCAATACTGTACAAAACACACGTTGCAAGTCATGCGTTTGAACTCAATATTGTACAAAACAAACAAGTTGCAAACATTTTTTAAATAATATAATAACGTTACTTACTTTTCTCCATCGTGTCCATCCGCCGCTTCCTCCGTTGAACAGCTGTGCTCAGTGTAGCTAAATCCGATTGGCTAACGACGGCCCTCCCTCGAAATCTTAGCGTTCTATTGGTCAAACAGTTATAGTAGACTGCAGCGTTTGCCTGTATATTAAACAAACTTTAAATTATAATTGTGGAAAAATGTGCAAGAATATCGAGTGGCAACAACCCGGATCTGATGAAGGATAAAATAATCTTCACAATTTTACAAATCCAGGTTATCCCTGCACGGGGATCATTATTTTGTAAAACTAAAGCAGATACGCGGCTTCGGCCCGCCGCCTATATCAAGTAGGTCATGCTCCTGGATCAACATTCCACACTGCGATCCTGGACCAGGAACATTGCTATCAACCAATCACATCCCTCTGACATCATCAGTGTGCTGCTCCTGTGCTTCTTTCAAAACTCCTTTGTGCTTCATTAAAGCTAAGCTAGTTTTCCAAATTCTAGTTAATACAACTGAAGAAGTAATCCCCAGTAACACTGACCACAACCTTGTAAGCTACTGCAGGGTTAGCAAGTTAGCTTGCTGACTAGGTTGGCTATGCTAACATGTAAACTTGCTCATAAAGTAGAGTACTGTTCACTGACAAAGAACAAGGATAATAGCATTTTTTTCTTCGGGGTCACTAATATTAAATCATAACAAAAATCACTTTTACTCTTTTTCCCTTAAAAATACTAAACAAACCCTGAAATACATTATTAAGTCATATCTTTTAACCATAAATTATTTATGCATTTGTACTTATTTAAATGTTTACCTCCATGTAATTTTTTAACTTAACCTTGACAAGTGATTATTAATCAGGCATCTTATGAATAACTTTAAAATGACAACACATTTTCAAAGACAGAGAAAAAATATAACTGATATTTATCAGGTTATTACACGAAAATGTTAATATTCTTGTCTAATGGCAAGTTTACTTGTTAGCATAGCCAATCTGGTTAGCAAGCTAATGAGCTAATATTCTAGTCTAATGCTGTTTAACACCTCCTGAATACAGTCACACACATTTACAAACATCACATTAGCCACATCTGGCTGGACTGTGAAACAATTTAATTCTAATTAACTTCATCTCTATTTGTGCACTTATTTTAATGTATTTTTTTTTGTCTTTTCTGAGCTGCTGGATAGCTGAATTTCCTCTTGGGGATAAGTAAAGTTCTTTCTATTTCCATTTCTATTTCTACTTGTTAGCATAGCCAACCTAGTTGGCAAGCTAACTCGCTAACCCTGCCATACCCTATAAGCTTTTTGTTCAACATCACTGAGGATTTTGTTTAATTGGCCTAACTTCAATTTGGAAAACTAGCTTAGCTCTAAAGAAGCACAAAGGAATTTTGAAAGAAGCACAAAAGCAGCACACTGATGATGTCAGAGAGCTGCGATTGGTTAGCTGTGTCTCAGTTTAGAGGCTCTCCAAACCAATTTAAAAACACTAAAAGATTAGACCTCTGGCTTGCTGGGTAGAATGTGCGCCCCATGTTAGCTCCGTCTTTGCAGCGGCCTCGGTTCAAATCCAACCTGTGGCCCTCTGTTGCATGTCATACCCCCTCTCTCCTACCTTTCCTGTCTATATTCAGCTCTACTATCAATAAAGGCATAACGAAGCCGCCCCCCCAAAATATATTATTATTCTTGTTGTTGCGTTAATCGTGTTGTTCTTGGCACCCACAATCTCAAGAGGATTAATGATGGAAACATAAGATACATTGAAGAGAGACACAAACACCCACGTTATGAGACTCCAGGAAAGGGAAGTGACATCATGCTCCTCAAAGTAAGTACATATTCTAAGGTGACATCATTCATTTTTTTGTTCAGATCATTTATTTTCATTATCAGCTCTGTATTCCAGCAATTGCTACAACAATTTACTTTCTGATGTCTCCAGCTGAATGAGAAGGCCCGACCGGACAACAAAGTCCAGACCATTCCACTTCCAAAATCTGAGACAAAAATTAAAGATAACCAAAGGTGCCGTGTAGCTGGTTGGGGTTACACAAGTACTCGTGGTAGCGTTGTTGATGATCTGAGAGTGGTGGATGTGTCTACCATTAATCCGGGAGTCTGTAAGGAGCAATGGTCTGGTCTTCCTGACCGTGTTATCTGTGCAGGTGGATATAACAGCACCAAAGGTTTCTGTCAGGTATGTTTTTTGTCTGTTTATAGAAAATGTCAGCTGCTATGGAAACATGCCACAATCATCTTCAGTCAAATAACGAATAAAGAATTTCGTCCTGCTCACAGGGTGATTCTGGTGGTCCTCTGGTGTGTGACGGGACGGCTGTTGGTGTCGTGTCTTTCAACAAGTTTGCAAATTGTAACTACCCAGATGTGCCAAACGTCTACACGGATATCTCAAAATATCTTCCCTGGATCAACAGCATCATCAAATGCTATGAGTAAAATCATGCACAAACTTTTGCTTCAGCAAACATTCATTGTAATATGAAAGTTTCTGGTGTCTCAGCTTGCTCTGTCAGTGTGACTGAAATTGAAATTCAGCTTCATTAAAAAAAGAAACCTTCTGTAACAACATCATCAGAACATGTGAAATGTGCAATTTTGAATCTGCGAATCTGTGTAAACATGATAGCAAAACACATCAACCAGATACTTTTGGCCCTTGAAAAAATTACTTTAGTTTATTTATATTTGGAGGATGTTTTTTTAATGAGTTAAAAATATTAATATTGGTGATGCACTGGAAATAAGGTGTGTCACATGCAGTCCTATATGTGTGCCTGTATATTTTTACTGTATTTTCTATTTGAAGATCACATCTATGATGCATTATAAGGCCATATATAGTGAATTACATTGCATTTATTATGATCTAAGACACACACATAATGCTTCCTGATGCACTGTATCAACAGTCATAAAACATTACAGATGTGACATATGATGAATTATAAGTGTCACTATTTGTGAGATTGTTAGCTTCAAATAGAAAAAAAAAAACGGACTGACATTGTTGCGGCCTTCAAAATCCCCAGGGAGTATGCTATATGCTATAGCTTGCTAACTAGCTCAGCACCGTCCCCTTTCCAAACAAGGTTAGCCTACTTGTAAGCTAACGTTAGCTACTTAAATATTTGGTATTAGCCTACGAGCAAACTGTACATTTCAGCTTAAGATTTCTACCTTCACTCATGTAAGTGGTTACATGATGTGATTTTTTTTAAGCTTGTAATCTTTAGTTAAAACAAATGGTTAGCTTGTAGGCTACGAGCAAACATTCCAGTAGCTAACATTAGCTTACAAATAGCCTCCACGGTGGGTAGCTTGCTAGCTATAGCATACTTTCAGGGGATTTTGAGGTATGCAGCAAATTTTGCCTAAGCATGTTGCGCTTGGCCCCGCCCTACTTTGCTGTGATTGGCTAGTACTCCTTTACTCCAGTTTTCATGTAACTGTTTAAATCAGTACATTTAGCTATATTTGTCCTAGACTGTGGAAAAGAAGGATAGAGTAGAAATGTGAGCAGGAGTGTTTGCATGTCCCTACATTTGTAAGGACATGTCAAATGAAAGAGTAGAGAATGAAAGAAGTGGACAGAAATTGCTGCAGCCTCCGAAATCCCCAGTGTGTATGCTATAGCTAGCAAGCTAACCACTGCAGGGGCTACTTGCAAGCAAATGTTAGCCACTGGATAGTTTGCTTGTAGCCTCCAAGCTTACTGAATGTTTCAGCTGAAGCCTGTTAGCTTCAAAAATTACTTTGTGTAACCATTTATATGACTAAAGCGGGAAATCTTCAGCTGTACTGAATGGCAAGCTCATGGGCTGTTGCTAATAATCCAGTAGCCAATGTTAGCTAACAAGCAGCCTTGTCTGAAATGGTGAAAAACTGTTAGCTAGCTATAGCATATAGCATACTCCCTGGGGATTTTGAGGGCTGCAGCAATGTTAACCGCAGTGAAGTTAGTTTGAAGTTGGATATTCGACAGACATTCGCTCCCAAGCCCTTTACAGTGAACACACGGAGCAGAGCAGACGGATATGACTGTAGGTTATGCAGCCAGTGGTGTAGCCTACTATCATCTCACACTGATTTTGAGTCCATTGGTCACATGACCTAGGAGCTATTGAGCTAAAATGCTAATATTTACATATTAAAATTAATAAAAAATATTTGAAGAGTTAAAATGTAAAAATAAGAGGCGTATCTCATGCAGCCAGTTGAGTAACATGATGCAACACTAGTAGGGGTACAATTATTTTATTGTATCATATGCCCCTCATTTTAAGTCACATAAGCCACATTTCCAACTTTTGTCCTTTGCATCTTCTATGTCCATGGAGAGACATGAGTCATGGAACCACCGGTCACAGCTATCACATTGGATCTGTTTAGGTAAAAATAAAATATACATTTTATTCATTTTAAATTTCTACTTACTATTATTTGAGACTTAAGCATTATTATGGGTTTTTATGGCTATATAACAATTCAATGTGTGTGTAATTGTTTTCAGTCACTCACCCATTGTACAATGGCAGTTCCCTGTCCTGGTGGTTTGAAAGTGGCACACATTGCACAGCAATTCTGTTCATCAAATACTAAAAACAAAACAAAACAAAAACATTTTTTAACCATATCCCTATCTGTCTTGTTTTTGATTATGGTTAATTATGCTTAATTTGCCTTTACCAGAGGCCTCCAGGATGGCGAGCGCCAGATCTCTCCTCTCCTTCCGCATTTCCTTCTTTGATGTTTTGAAGTGTAAGTCGGGGATGGCTGGGAAAGCCTTCATGAGGGCTTTTGCCATCTAAACAACATATATTGCAGGTACTTACAACAATAATGGGAGACATTCGGTGCCTGTCGGTGATATACGGGTCATTACGGTAATCTCAGGGAAAGCGTCTCAGCAGCAGAGTAGTAGGCCTACTTGCAGCAGCACCTCGATAGCCGACGTTTCAGGGAGTAAGGAGCAAGTAGCCTATAGACAAGTGAGATTTTGTCGCACTTTTCCCCACCGTTTCCTGTTAGGCTATTCTTTTTACATTTGACATCTTTTTGTAATTTTTCATTAATTTACATTAGAAGTTCAGCTCAACAGCTCCGAGGTCATGTGACCAATGGACTCAAAATCAGTGTGAGATGATAGTACACCAGTTGCTGCATGAGAAACGCCTCTTAGTTTTACATTTTAAATCTCCAAATATTTTTTATTAATTTTTTATATGTAAATATTAGCATTTTAGCTCAATAGCTCCTAGGTCATGTGACCAATGGACTCAAAATCAGTGTGGGATGATAGTACACCACTGGCTGCATGAGATACGCCTCTTATTTTTACATTTTAAATCTCCAAATATTTTTTATTAATTTTAATATGTAAATATTAGCATTTTAGCTCAATAGCTCCTAGGTCATGTGACCAATGGACTCAAAATCAGTGTGGGATGATAGTAGGCTACACCACTGGCTGCATAACCTACAGTCGTATCCGTCTGCTCTGCTCCGTGTGTTCACTGTAAAGGGCTTGGGAGCGAATGTCTGTCGAATATCCAACTTCAAACTAACTTCACTGCGGTTGCTTCTTTGACATGTCCCCACATACAGTAG
This sequence comes from Cephalopholis sonnerati, assembly GCA_019142605.1. Lineage (NCBI taxonomy): Eukaryota > Metazoa > Chordata > Actinopteri > Perciformes > Serranidae > Cephalopholis > Cephalopholis sonnerati. The sequence goes on from JAGQAX010000006.1 coordinate 20,144,680, forward strand.
GTGCCATGATATAGTGAAGAAGAAAAAAAGTGGACAAAATTTGCTGTATACCTCAAAATCCCCTGAAAGTATGCTATAGCTAGCAAGCTACCCACCGTGGAGGCTATTTGTAAGCTAATGTTAGCTACTGGAATGTTTGCTCGTAGCCTACAAGCTAACCATTTGTTTTAACTAAAGATTACCAGCTTAAAAAAATCACATCATGTAACCACTTACATGAGTGAGGGTAGAAATCTTTAGCTGAAATGTACAGTTTGCTTGTAGGCTAATACCAAACATTTAAGTAGCTAACGTTAGCTTACAAGTAGGCTAACCTTGTTTGGAAAGGGGACGGTGCTGAGCTAGTTAGCAAGCTATAGCATATAGCATACTCCCTGGGGATTTTGAAGGCCGCAACAATGTCAGTCCGTTTTTTTTTTTCTATTTGAAGCTAACAATCTCACAAATAGTGACACTTATAATTCATCATACATCACATCTGTAATGTTTTATGACTGTTGATACAGTGCATCAGGAAGCATTATGTGTGTGTCTTAGATCATAATAAATGCATTGTAATTCACTATATATGGCCTTATAATGCATCATAGATGTGATCTTCAAATAGAAAATACAGTAAAAATATACAGGCACACATATAGGACTGCATGTGACACACCTTATTTCCAGTGCATCACCAATATTAATATTTTTAACCAATTAAAAAAAACATCTTCCAAAAATCAATAAACTCAAGTAATTTTTTCAAGGGCCAAAAGTATCTGGTTGATGTGTTTTGCTATCATGTTTACACAGATTCGCAGATTCAAAATTGCACATTTCACATGTTCTGATGATGTTGTTACAGAAGGTTTCTTTTTTTAATGAAGCTGAATTTCAATTTCAGTCACACTGACAGAGCAAGCTGAGACACCAGAAACTTTCATATTACAATGAATGTTTGCCAAAGCAAAAGTTTGTGCATGATTTTACTCATAGCGTTTGATGATGCTATTGATCCAGGGAAGATATTTTGAGATATCCGTGTAGACGTTGGGCACATCTGGGTAGTTACAATTTGCAAACTTGTTGAAAGACACGACACCAACAGCCGTCCCGTCACACACCAGAGGACCACCAGAATCACCCTGTGAGCAGGACGAAATTCTTTATTCGTTATTTGACTGAAGACGATTGTGGCATGTTTCCATAGCAGCTGACATTTTCTATAAACAGACAAAAAACATACCTGACAGAATCCTTTGGTGCTGTTATATCCACCTGCACAGATAACAAGGTCAGGAAGACCAGACCATTGCTCCTTACAGACTCCCGGATTAATGGTAGACACATCCACCACTCTCAGATCATCAACAACGCTACCACGAGTACTTGTGTAACCCCAACCAGCTACACGGCACCTTTGGTTATCTTTAATGTTTGTGTCAGATCTTGGAAGTGGAATGGTCTGGACTTTGTTGTTCAGTCGAGCCTTCTCTTTCAGCTGGAGACATCAGAAAGTAAATTGTTGTAGCAATTGCTGGAATACAGAGCTGATAATGAAAATAAATGATTTGAACAAAAAAATTAATGGTGTCACCTGAGAATATGTACTTACTTTGAGGAGCATGATGTCACTTCCCTTTCCTGGAGTCTCATAACGTGGGTGTTTGTGTCTCTCTTCAATGTATCTTATGTTTCCGTCATTAATCCTCTTGAGATTGTGGGTTCCAAGAACAACACGATTAAAGCCGCTGAATGAGAGATCATCAAGAGAGTATCAGTACATTTTCTCAATTTGTAACAACACGAATAATAACATATTTTGGGGGGGCGGCTTCGTTATGCCTTTATTGATAGTAGAGCTGAATATAGACAGGAAAGGTAGGAGAGAGGGGGTATGACATGCAGCAGGAGGGCCGCAGGTTGGATTTGAACCGAGGCCGCTGCAAAGACTGAGCTAACAGTGGGGCGCACATTCTACCCAGCAAGCCAGAGGTCTAATCTTTTAGTGTTTTTAAATTGATGTCTAATCACATGAATCAAAGATTGGTGAAAGAGGAAACGTAACTTACAGGCGGTCACAGTGTGCAGCAGTGACCACGAAGTCTTCACTGATGAGGAATCCTCCACATACATGTTCTATGTTCTTCTGCAGAGAGACCATGTACAGCATCGAATTCTCTGGGGCATTTTCCCCATGTATGATGTCACTCCCGCATGCTGCAAAGATATAAAAATTAAAACTGATGACCACTAAATGGTTGGAGAAAAATGACCCGAATTTGTAATCTTACCTTTTCCTCCGAGACATGTCAGAACATGAAAAAGCAGAATCTTGTGCAGAGCATGCATGATGCCAGCAAGACAATTGGCTCGTCCACTGGGTGGGGGTTTCAAGTCCACCCTTTTATAGAGTAGTGCGCTTGACGATGTGATTATATCTATTTGATCTTGCAAGGTTGCAATGTGTATTATCTTTGTATAATCTTGTTTATTCATGTCATCTGATGTCAGCATCAGCATGACATACATAGATAATGTGATCAGTATCTGATGTGTTTATCATAGTCTGTCACAATTATGCATTCTTCCTCTTCTTTTGTTATACACATAATTTCATCAGTTTTAAACATCCAACAAGTTATGCATACTTTCATCTGTGGCAGGTGAAATGTTACCCTTGACCTGACCTACATTAGGCTATGCCACAGTTTTCAGCTGCAACCCAAGTCGCTGCTGACAGACGCTCAGCGGCATCGTTTGGATGATGAGTTTCATTTGTGTGATTGATTACTCCTTATCTGTAATATTTTAAAGGTACACAGCGTCAAACTCAAATCATGCATTGGTTATGTAACATAGGTTTTAATGTGGTTCTGACGTCTTTCACTGCACAGTGTTTGAGAAATTTCAAAAATTAAAACTAAAAAAACTTTCCTCATGTTATAAATTTCATTAAAAACAAGTAATCCTAATAGGTGACATGAGATTTTAAAAGGAATCATGTTCAGGATGACCCTGATTTAAGGCTACATGTTACATTTTATGTGACAGTGTTTGATAAATTAAAAGGGAAACCAAATGTGGGACAGATATATAGCATGATGCAGTTTGTTGTAAGAGTCCGTGTTACACTCTGTTTGAATATGGGTTTCTATGGTTCAAAAGGTTATACTGTAGATTACTCTATATTGGTGTATGGTGATTTAAAATATTGTTTCATGAGCCCCTTTTTAACTCTGAGCACCTGCCCCTCTAAAGGTCACTGCACGGCCCTGAGGTCAACCTTTCCTCTCTCTCTGCCAGGCAGGGTTAAACTATCTGGAAACATGCCTAACAAGCACAGCTGAGGACTTAAAGGTACCTGGAGTCTTCCTCTTTTTGCAATTTAAGCATTCTGTGCAATATTCCCCACCTATAAATATTTTGTGTATATATTGTAAATAGTTTTGTGTGTACAGCTCATTCTTTTTAGTGCCCTACTTTTTTAAAATATATTTTGTATATATTTAATCTGTTAAAATACTTATACATATTTGTATATATACATATACTGTACATACATATTTTCTATTTTTAATCTTTATTTTATTTTTAGAATATTTTGTCACCCTTGACTTTCTGTCTGTGCTTTGAGCTGCTGTGACATACGGCTTTCCCCAGTGTGGGATCAATAAAGTTTTATCTTGTCTTATCTGATCTTATCTTTAATCTTAAGGTCATTTATCATTCCATTTTATATTTAGGACACTTGTTTTAGTTCATTCAGGGCCCTTTTTAGACCTCCTCTCCTCATTGTTGTGAATATTACCCAGCTACGTGAACTGACTTTTGAATGAAGTGAAGAATACGGATGCACTACTAAGATTCTTTAGTGTAAATGTGGCTGTTTTGTGTTACACTATTAATCGTAGTTGATCCTGTTCCTTTGAGCTCAATCATGACTTATTTTCTGCATCTTTCAGTTTTATTCATTGCGGACCAAACTTAAATTGTGTCTATTTGGTGAGTCAGTCACTCTGTTGTTTATCTATTTAATGAAAAGACAAAAGATACAATTACTAAGACAGCAGATACTAATGATTGATTTTCAGTTGTCACCACTTGGCTGTTTTAGGTTTACGAGAAACAGCCCACCCACATTTCTTCTGAATTCTGCAACAAACCAGATAAACCACAGAAACCAGTTTCCTGCTAACTAACAGGGAGTGGTCTGAAGGAGCATCACAACAAGTTTTATAGCTGTAAAAAAATGTACTTACATTGTGCAGCAGATGAACATACTGACGAAAATTTATATCTGCAGACATTATGTCTTATTAGAATGTGCAGTGTATAAGTGCAACAGATTTAGGCAATCTGCCTTGTTGAGAGGCCTACAGCTCATTTTTGCCCCAAGGCCCCTTAGTGGGTTAATCTAGCCCTGACTTTGTGCTTGACATGTCAGAACATAAAAAATGTACAAATTCTTGAGGATCACAAGACTGCAGTGTCTACAGATGAGTACATGTGCACATGTGCTATATGTGCAATATTCACAGATGTACTATGTGTAGTCTTTTTTACCTATTACACATATATTGTTTATTATTTATTATTGTGTGGATTGGATGGTTGAATGTATGGATGATGTGACTAATTTATACAATGTAAAATGCCATAGGCTTGTGCTAATATTGTTAGCATGACAAATCTGTTGGAAAACGTGTTTAGTATAAGACAGTTGTTCTGTCAGTGAACCTTGTGAGCTGTAATTGAGCTAAATTCTGCAACATTACCTCTGTTAAATGTTGCTGTTGTCCCTGGCTTCACATGAGAAGAGGAAACATTCAATAGCTGCTAGGCTAATTCATACAATGTAAAATGCCATAGGCTTGTGCTAAAAACATTAGCATGTTGTATTTGTGGGGAAAATGTGTCCAGATAAAGACAAGCGTTTTGTCTTTGAATGCTGCGAGTTATAGTGAAGGTAATTTGTGTACTTGTGTTTGAAACTGTCTCTAATAAACCATGTTTGATGTGTGTTTGATGTGTGTTTTGCATGTGTTTTGAATCAACTAAACTTTACAGCACTTCACAGAAACCCTGCTGCAAACCAGTGTTGTGGAGGTGTAACTGCAGAGTAACGCAGACAAACCACTGCACAAGTATAAATGCTCACAACGCCATCGGCAATGCATGTAGGCTACAATGTGGGGTCTGCTGCACAAGTATAAATCCCACTTAACTGTCAGCACCTTACAGGAGTAGCACTCCTAATTTCATTGTGTTTTTAATGATGCAGTGATACAGTAAAAGGCATTCTGATTCTGATGACCTCTGTTGTCCTGTGTCAAGGTCATATACTGTACAGCTTTTCTCCATGTATGAATTCAATCCTAAACTCTAAAAAACCAAGAAAAATATCATAATGAGTCGAGTTTATTTCCCATTTGTAGGCTCGAGACTAAAAATTAGTTTTGTCTATTTTACCATTTTTTCCTAAACATGTCAGAGCATGATTTGTGAAGAGCGTGCATATTTTTTTCTTTCTTATCTTTTATCTTGTATGCATCAGGGTCATTGCTTCAGTTGCTGATGTTACAGATACAGTTAGTGAAACAACTGTTTGCAGATCTGGTGCAGCAAAGGTGACTACGTGACTGACTGTTGCATGAATACTTTCTCCCTTCTCATCCTCATTTTTTATTTTTGATGCTTTGATTCTCCTCATTTTTGTTTGTTTTGGGGCCTTTTTGGACCTTCTCATCTCCCTGTTTGTGGATACGACTTGATTACATCAAATGAGCTCCATTAATCTCACAAGTGAAAAACACATACGCAACACCAAAGGTCTTTGGTGTGGAAATACTTGGCACAGCCCACTGAAACATTTCTCCGAAATGTGCAACAAACAAACCACATAACCACAGTTTCCATGTGGTTCAGGTTTGAGTTTTGTTCTCACAGTTGCGAAACTAGTGCTCTAGTTAGTACATGAGTGCACAAAAGTGCACAGAAAGGGAAATAATTGTCTTGCATTACATCTAAGATTATATATGAATATATAATATGCTGTGAAACTACTCTACTTCCTGTCATGGTTTTTTTTCTCACAACTTGACTTTTGGTGCAAATGATTTCACGTGGAATAGGTCACACATTTGTATTTATTCAGTGTCTGCAGCATCATTCAAAACTACATTATTCAGGGTTTTTCTCTTCACAGATTTACATTCAGATACCGAACCAACAAATGTACTATTTGATATACATAATTGCAAACTGTCCTCCTGTTATTTAACACCATTACACCCAGCAGAGAGGGCCAGAGTCACAGCAAAGAGCAACTCTGCTCCTTGTCCATTGGTGGGCGCCACTCCATCCGTTTATGTTGTGTCTGACCCCTGCAGTGCCCCACAAACTTCCTCCAGTCAAATAATGAGTCTGTCATCTCTCAGAGTGAGTCTGTTAAGATTGTGTCATAGGTCGTTGTAGCCCACTGCTTCTATGTAAGTGTAAATTTGTCTTTCTACCGTGAGTCTGCTAGAAACAGTCATTCCTAAAAATGCCAGTAAGCCCAGTGTAACCTACAACAGCTTTCTCTTAGTTTGGTTTGTTGCCACAGTGGAAATCATCTGCTGATAAGTTAAGAGTGTCTCTTTGTGTCTTTAGACCCAACAGAGCCATCTGTCAAGTAGCCAAGATTCACAGAATACAATGTTTAAAGATGATCAGACCCAAAATAGTCTGAAAAATGTCAAAGAAATCTTGTGGCCCCAAAATGAGTCTCCTCAGAGACCTTAAATATGTGAGTATGTGTCTGAAAAATAAAAACTAGCTAAGCCAGCAGGACCCTCAAGAGGATAAGCAGTTATGAAAATGGATGGATGGATGGATATTGCCCTTGTGACAGGAGTGAGAGTGATATTTTAGTGGTACTGGTAATTTTTTGCATGTTATTTTTTACTTTAAAAAATGATGATGTGATTTTTGCTAGGGTCTGTACTTAGCATGTATGTTATTGTCACATCTGGAATATCATTTGTAGGCCGGGGCATCTCTGCACCACAGTGCTTTGTTTGTAGAGGTCAGAGGTGAACCCTATCAACAGGGATGTGTATATAAACCAAACTCTGGTATATTTATAGTCACTGTAATACTTTTTTTTAATGTACACTTGCTTTGGCAATGTAAACGTGTGATTTCCATGCCAATAAAGACCCTTTTAACTAAACTGAATTCAACCCTGCGCCTGTGTAAAACAACAGGGTCGTCAACGCACCACATCTATTGTTAACTAAACGTTTTGTTGGGGCTGAACTTGAACGCAACCCAGGTGTCAGACTTCTTCATTAGCCAATCAGCGATGAGTGCTGTAACCTAAGCCCTTCTGAGTGGGCGGGGCTAAAGCGAACGAGTGAGAAAAGCTAACTGACAGCTGTTAGGCTAAAAACCGATTCGGTAAAGTTACTGTTAACTAATTTATTTAGAAGTCTTTTAGAGTTTAATTTATATATTTATATATGTATATTTTATTTATATTCATTTTTTAACCCTTTTAAAACGGTAAAGCAAGCCTTGTTTGGAGCTGTTTTCTGTAATTTCACTTAATTGGCTGTCGCCCTCATTAGCTAGCTTACGCTCTATGCTAGCTTAGCCGTGTATCTACGTTATTGAAGAATCTGCCCAGCACAGGAACACTGAGGTTCAACTTGCAGTACAGGGGTACGGGCTGGTTTAGGTAAAGGAAAAGAATCTTTGTACCCATATACTGAACTTGTTTTAGATGATGACAAGATGAATTTTTGTATTGTCAGAGTTAAGTGACATTAGCCGTATCGTTAAACCAAGTTAACTGACAGTTGTTGACTAGCTAACGGTTAACGGCTAACTCACTAGCTAACTCCTGTCAAACGCAGCTGGTTGCTAGGTAACCCCCGGGTCGGGGTGAGAACAACTGGTGATGTAACCAGGAAATCCTCCGCTGACCAGACCGTCTCATTTTGGAGAGTTTGGCTGATGCGGTCTTCCAAGGACGTTGCCGACGTAGACCGGGAGAGCAGCGTCCTTCAATGGCTGCAGCCCCTGAATTGAGACTGCGGTCACGCCAGCCGTCTCTCGTTTTCGCGTGGTCAAGCCATCCGCTCCGACATATTAAGTGCGCTCTTATTACAGACTTTATGGCAAACAGACAGAAACAAGTGGGAAAGTCAGCGCTAACTTACAAGAGCGTGTGGGAACTTCCGGTTTTCAAAATAAAACGGGGGTGTTAAATGTATTAAGGTGTTATTTTTTTAAAAAGAATATGAGAACTACATTAAAAATATAATGCTCATATTTATATAACACATTAAAAATTCATTGAAAAATAATATTAAATGTGTTCAAATGCAAAAAAAGAGATGTGTGTCATAGAGCAGGCTATGATATACCAGATAGATATACCATCCTGTGTTGATTTTGAGCCAAAAGGTCACATGACCTGGGAGTTATTGAGCTATAATGCTCATATTTACAGTATAAAATACATTAAAATTTCATAAAAAATACTAAATGTGTCCAAATGCAATAAAAAGAGGTGCGTGCCATAGAGCAGGCTTAGATCTACTGTCCTACACTGATTCTGAGCCAATTGGTCACATGACCTGGGAGTTATTGAGCTGTAATGCTCATATTTATATTATGACAGGTATTAAAAATTCATATAAAATACTAAATGTGTCCAAATGCAATGAAAAGAGGTGTGTGTCATAGAACAGGCTTAGCTCTACCATCCTGTGTTGATTTTGAGCCGAAAGGTCACATGACCTGGGAGTTATTGAGCTATAATGCTCATATTTACAGTATAAATTACATTAAAAATTCATAAAAAATATGAATTGTGTCCAAATGCAATAAAAATAGGTGTGTGTCATAGAGCAGGCTTAGCTCTACCATCCTGTTTTGAATCTGAGCCAATAGGTCACATGACCTGGGAGTTATTGAGCTATAATGCTCATATTTACAGTATAAAATACATTAAAAATTCATGAAAAATATTACTTGTGTCAAATGCAATAAAAAGAGATGTGTGTCATAGAGCAGGCTTAGATCTACCATCCTGTGTTGATTTTCAGCCAACAGGTAAGTAATATTTTTCATGAATTTTTAATATATTTTATACTGTAAATATGAACATTACAGCTCAATAACTCCCAGGTCATGTGACCTTTTGGCCCAAAATCAGTGTAGGACAGTAGATCTAAGCCTGCTCTATGACACACACCTCCTTTTATTGCATTTGAACACAATTAATATTTTTTATGAATTTTTAATACCTGTCATACTGTAAATATGAGCATTATAGCTCAATAACTCCCAGGTCATGTGACCTTTTGGCCCAAAATCAGTGTAGGACAGTATATCTAAGCCTGCTCTATGACACACACCTCCTTTTATTGCATTTGAACACAAGTAATATTTATTATGAATTTTTAATGTATTCCATACTGTAAATATGAGCATTATAGCTCAATAACTCCCAGGTCATGTGACCTTTTGGCCCAAAATCAGTGTAGGACAGTATATCTAAGCCTGCTCTATGACACACACCTCCTTTTATTGCATTTGAACACAAGTAATATTTATTATGAATTTTTAATGTATTCCATACTGTAAATATGAGCATTACAGCTCAATAACTCCCAGGTCATGTGACCTATTGGCTCAGATTCAAAACAGGATGGTAGAGCTAAGCCTGTTCTATGACACACACCTATTTTTATTGCATTTGGACACAATTCATATTTTTTATGAAATTTTAAGGTAATTTATACTGTAAATATGAGCATTACAGCTCAATAACTCCCAGGTCATGTGACCTATTGGCTCAGAATCAGTGTAGGACAGTAGATCTAAGCCTGTTCTATGACACACACCTTTTATTGCATTTGAACACATTGAACACAACATTATATCTTTAATGTAGTTCTCGTATTTTTAAAAATAAAATCTTAATACATTTAACACCCCGTTTTATTTTTGAAAACCGGAAGTTTCCACACGCTCTTGTAAGTTAGCGCTGACTTTCCCACTTGTTTCTGTGCGTTTGCCACAAAGTCTGTAATAAGAGCGCACTTAAAATGTTGGAGCGGATGGCTTGACCACGCGAAAACGAGAGACTGCTGGCGTGACCGCAGTGAATTGAGACAGTTGTAGAGTGTGTGGGAAACACATTTTGCACAAAGTTTCTGTGTGAGTATGGTGTTTGTATTTCTAAATAGTGTGCTCTGGATGCTGCCACACAAACTGTCACAGTCGTGGTGTTCATGACTTTATTATTATTATTGTTACTAGTATTATTAGGTGCTCAGGATTTGCCAGAGGAGCCTACCTGCCACACGCCCGTGGACAGAGCTCTAACATTTACGAAACTGTTCCCAAGGACCTGTGAGTATTGACCCAACACTTTCCATGTGGATTCATATACCATACAACTTCAATTGAAAGCCCAGTCCCATTTACTAGCCCGCTGTGCAGACACACTTGAACAAATAAAGGTCTGTCTCATTTAAACGCCTGGTCTGGTTGCCAAGCAGTTCATCTTTATAGAAAAAACTTGGATGTTTAATACCATGTCATCGGCTACCTTCTTGAGCTATTGTTAGTTAGCTGCTTCGATTGCACATACAGATATAACCATGAGCACCAAACAAGACTGTAATTCCTTAAGATTTACCAGCATGGTAAAGAAGAGAGACCAAAAAAAGGTGGTGACTGTCAGCCTCTAAAGGTATCATAAAGTCAGAATACTTATCTGTTCCTTGATGACCTTGTATGTTATTTATATTACTTCAGTCCGTAAGGGTCCACCAAGAAAAATAATCCAGAGTGTTGTGCATTAAAATTAATCAGAGTGAGTATTGTATTGTATTGTTTGTGAGTATTGTTTTAACGGGATTAAGTGGTGTTGTGTTGGTACGTGCCTGAAACGGTTGTTGTAACTTACTCTCTCTGATGTGCTGTTTGTTGGAGCTAGATCAGATGAATGATTCATAGTTAATAGGTTATTTGATTGTATTTCGTCATTTTTACTGAGCAACAGTATGAAAGGAATTAAAAGCCTGTCCCATATATAGGCCTGTTAAGTTCATTGATTTAAGCAAATAATAGCCCAGCCTATTAATTGAAATTTTATGGTGTATATATACCTGTGTTGTTTGTTGTGTTTTTACAGTCTCAGTAGAAACTGGACTTTAAAATACATTATTCTGTCTTAACGGTGCCCTTTATATTCAGTTCATTGTAGGGATGGGAGAAAAGATCGATGCAACGTAGTGTATTGTATGAATGTAAGAAAGCCAAGTATCAATTCTTTTATTATATGAATTATTAATATTGCAACTAAAAATGAAGCCTTGGTAGAATAACAGAATAATAAAGTCAGTTGCTTTTTCAGTCCACTAGATTCATTTTGCTGCAGTAAAACTGGCTAACATTACATGAACAGACTGAAAACTTATTAGATAAAACAACTGTTGACAAACTGTCTAAAATATATCACAATACATGTTGTCACAATAGTCAGCACATCGCAAAATCACAATAATATAGTTGTTTTTTTTTTAGTTTAATTTGATTTTATATACTTTATTAATCCCGCAAGGGGAAATTCAATGTTTACACTCTGTTGTCAGATACACACAGGACTGGGGGGGGGTGCCTTGCTCAAGGGCACCTCGGCAGTGCCCAGGAGGTGAACTAGCACCTCTCCAGCTACCAGTCCATGCTCCATAGTCCGGGCGGGGACTTGAACCAGTGACCTTCCGGTTCCCAAGCTATTCTATTCTATAAATCTATAAATTTTATGTAACCATAGAAAGTACAGTATTTGACATTTCACACTGATGTTTTATTTTACTTTCAGACATAAAGCTAAACACTTACAGAGCATCTTAAAGACCACAATAACTCCATGATAGTAATAATGAAAATTATAGGTTTTTATAGAGCACTTTTTTAAGCAAAAAGCACAGTGTCAAAGTTTGGAAATTTACAAGGCATAATGGATTTAATAACAGTTACAGGAGGTTAAAAACAATAATTATTGTGAAAAAGAAGATTTAAGATTTAAAGGCAGTGACAGCATCAGTTGACCTGATGTGGAGGTGGAGCCAGGGAGCCAGTATGATACAGTAAAAGTATGCTGCATTGTTACATTTAACAATTCCCTTGCTTGAGAATCTTTTTGATCCAGGGAAGGTATTTTGATATATTCGTGTAGACGTTGGGTACATTGGGGTAGTCACAGTTTCTGTTCATGTTGAAAGACACGACACCAACTGCCTCGCCGCCGCACACGAGAGGACCACCAGAATCCCCCTGTGAAAAGAAATAAACTTGATTTGTTTATTCAGTTTCTAAGACTAGAAACCCTTAAACTAGAAACCAGCTGACTTTTTGTTCAAAGAAAGGACAGCAGACATACCTGACAGAATCCTTTCTTTGTGCCATATCCACCTGCACAGATAACATTGGCAGGAAGAGTAAATCGAATTTCACCCCATTCTTCCTGACAGACTTTCGGGTTAACGACAGACACATCTGCCCATTTCAGCACATCAACCGCTGTACCACCAGTCTTTGTGAAACCCCATCCAGCCACACGGCACTTTGCTTTATCCTTTATTTTAATGTCAGTCTTCGGAAGTTGAATTGGTTGCACTTTTTTGTTCAGCTGAGCTTTCTTAGACAACTGGAGACACACAAAGAGAAATATTAAATTAGCAAAGCATACTTCTTGTTCTTCCTCAGCCCTAAAGTTAAAAAAGAATTGCTTAAAGATGGAGCTCCACTGAATATTGATGATGGTGCTTTGTTTTTTAGAGTTATGAGGGGATTTGAACTGCATTAAACAGCATGAAAGTAAGTAGGTAAAGAACTGTAAAATTGCTTCACCTGAGATTGTTAGGCTGTTTAAATACCTACTTACTTTGAGGAGCATGATGTCATTCCCCTTTTTGACCTCCTCATAATGTGGATGCTTGCATGTCTTCACCCTGTATCTCATTGTGTCATTGTCAACCTTCTTGAGATTGTGGGTGCCAAGAATGACACTTGTAGGATTCCTGAGTCAATGATGATTAAAAATTTGTCAGTGTTCTTTCTTAAAGTTTCAGTGTGTAAGATTTAAAAGGATGTTGAGGGATCTAGTGATTCGGGTTGCAGATTGCAACCATCTAAAATTTTTCTCAGTTAGAATTCCTTCAGTGTTTATTGTTTATGAGGTTTTTACTGCGAGCCAAATTATCCGTAGAGGTCTCTTCCTCTCCAAAACAAATGGACACAGTGATTTAAACTGGTAAAAACACTTAATAAAGCAGTAACTGTAAAAAAAAATCTGTGTTTTTCAAAGCTGCTTGTCGCAGAGGTTGATGCCAATTATGGTAGCTGACACAAAAACACAAATGGCCCTATCTAGAGCCTGTGTTTGGTTTGTTCGTCCAAGGCTATTGTAGAAACATGGGACAAGGACCTGCTCCCTGTGTAGATATAAACATCTTATCTAAGGTAACAAAAATACAACAATTCTTATTTTCTGACGATTATTCACAAAAGAAAACATACTTATTATATTCCATTTCTACCAATATATCCCTCTAAATCCTACACACTGGACCTTTAAGATGTGTTGACAAAACAAATGAAAATGCACAAAATATTATGTTCTGTTTTATTTAATTTCTAATCAGATGGATCAAAGATTGCTGAAAGAGGAAAGGTAACTCACCCACAGTGTGCAGCAGTGACCACAAAGTCTTCATTAATCAGGAATCCTCCACATACATGTTTCTCTTCATTGTTCTGCACCGAGGCCATATACAGCATTAACTTCTCCGGGACGTTTTTACCATTTATGATTTCACTCCCAAGTGCTGACATAATAAGAGGAAAAAGGTGATGAGTTAATGTGGCATTTGTAGATCAGAGACTCATAACCAGATGTTTGAATCTTACCGTGAAGTCCAAGACATGTCAGAAGGTGAAAAAGCAGAAAGCCGTGCAGAGCATGCATGATGCCGGCAGCAGACTGAACCTGTTGTCTTTGTTGTGTCGAGTCAGCGTTTTAATACAGCAGTTAGTTCTGTAAGAAACCCTCGTAGTTGTCATCTGCTTTATCAAGACTTCTTAAGCCGCACCTACTGTGAGTGGGTGCAACATTTAATTGTCTAATAGTGATGAGTGTGTGTGGTCAGTAAAGACATGAGGCATCATGTAGTATTGTCATTGTTCCAGTAAATGTAAAGCCTGTGGTTCTGCTGCTTTAGCAGCCTGACGCATGTACACATTATGTGATCTTCATGGGATGACTTTAACACAGTCTGTAACGTTTACCTATTTAATCTCTTCCACAGTTCATGTGATTTAAGATTTTCAGTTTTCTTTTTGTATCTGTGGTACTTTAAGTCTTTGTCAGCTGCTGTATTTTGTTATATTTTAATATTTCTTGGAAGTCTTTGACCTTCACTGTCAAGCTAAACGTGACATTAAGTTAGATAAACAAAGCAAAGAAATTTGTTATGGATCTTGAAAGACAGCATTAGTAGAAACTGGGCTTTAAAATATATCATTCATTTTATTGGTGCGTTTTTATTTAGTTTATTGTTAAATTTAAAACAACGTGGGAAATCAATTCCTTTCATTTATTTTTATTTTAGCAAACTATGTCTTGTATTTTAGCAGTATATTGAAAGCAGCAGAGGGGCAGAACTGAGCACAATTTAGTATCCGTTTAGATATCACAAGTAATATTCTTTGGCACAGTATTCAATGTTATTGCGTATTTCCCTCATGTTGTGCAGCCCTATGTGTGCCAAAGACATGGTACTGTAGACTGAGTTTTTCAAAAAGATGGACGGATCTGCTGACTTTGTGTGTGTGTGTGTCCCTTTGTGATCATTCTGTGTCCCCTCTCATAAATTCTTAGATTTTTACGGGTCTGTCTGGATCCATGTCCTCAGTAGCAGTTTGGTGAGTTTGAGTTTCAGGGTAGAGAATGGCTGAATTTATCAGTTCTGATTGAAATTCTGCTTAGCTCCATTTTGTCTGTCTGGCAGATCTCTGACACTCTTTAGTAGGGCTATGTATTCATACTCAGTCCCATAGAGGTGTCGATTGAAGTAACCCCGTTTTAAGTAGTATTGAAATCTCTCAAGTCAAATGGCACTTGCATGCGATCCTCTCTTTACCCAGATTAAAAAATAATAACTATCTATATGTTTTGCTTGCAGCCAGTCACCACAGGTGTTCTTCGATTTATTGAAACTCGTGTTTGGCCTGCTAACACAGCAGCTACAACACATACAGCATGTAATGTGGTGAGGTGGAGTGCAGTGTTAATGAAGGAGTTGCAATTCAGGATGCCGAGATGTCACCAAAATGTTTGAAAGTATGGCTGCACATGCAATCAATAAATATATTTGAACAAATATATATATATATTTTTTGGGGGCGGCACGGTGGTGTGGTGGTTAGCACTGTCGCCTCACAGCAAGAGGGTTCCTGGTTCGATCCTGGGTGTGGGAGCCCATCTGTGCGGAGTTTGCATGTTCTCCCCGTGTCAGCATGGGTTCTCTCCAGGTACTCCGGCTTCCTCCCACAGTCCAAAGACATGCAGGTTAATTGATGACTCTAAATTGCCCGTAGGTGTGAATGTGAGCGTGAATGGTTGTCTGTCTCTATGTGTCAGCCCTGTGATAGTCTGGCAACCTGTCCAGGGTGTACCCTGCCTCTCGCCCAATGTCAGCTGGGATAGGCTCCAGCCCCCCCGCGACCCTCAAGAGGATAAGCGGTTAGAAGATGGATGGATATATATTTTTTGTAACCACAGGAAGTAAAGTACAGTATTTGACATTTCACACTGAAGTTTTATTTTCCCTTTAGATAAAGAGCTAAACACTTACAGAGCATCTTAAAGACCGCAATAACTCCACGATAGTGATAATGAAAATTATAGGTTTTATTTATAGAGAACTTTTTTAAGCAAAAAGCACAGTGTCAGAGTTTGGAAATTTACAAGGCATGATGGATTACATAACAGTTACAGGAGGTTAAAAACAAAAATTATTGTAAAACAGAAGATTTAAGATTTAAAGGCAGTGACAGCATCAGTTGACCTGATGTGGAGGTAGAGCCAGTATGATACAGTAAAAGTATGCTGCATTGTTACATTTAACAATTCCCTTGCTTGAGAATCTTTTTGATCCAGGGAAGGTATTTTGATATATTCGTGTAGACGTTGGGTACATTTGGGTAGTCACAGTTTTTTTTTAAGTTGAAAGACACGACACCAACTGCCTCGCCGCCACACACGAGAGGACCACCAGAATCCCCCTATGAAAAGAAAGAAACTTGATTTGTTTATTCAATTTCTAAGACTAGAAACCCTTAAACTAGAAACCAGCTGACTTTTTGTTCAAAGAAAGGACAGCAGACATACCTGACAGAATCCTTTCTTTGTCTCATATCCACCTGCACAGATAACATTGGCAGGAAGATTAATTCCATTACAACACCATTCTTTCTGACAGACCTCCAGGTTAATGACAGACACATCCGCCACTTCTAGCACGTCAACCGTTTTACCACCAGTCTTTGTGAAACCCCATCCAGCCACACGGCACTTTGCTTTATCCTTTATTTTAATGTCAGTCTTCGGAAGTTGAATTGGTTGTACTCTCTCATTCAGTTGAGCTTTCTTAGACAACTGGAGACACACAAAGTGAAATATTAAATTAGCAAAGCATACTTCTTGTTCTTCCTCAGCCCTAAAGTTAAAAAAGAATTGCTTGATGGAGCTGCACTGAATATTGATGAAAGTGCTTTGTTATGAGGGGATTTGAACTGCATTAAACAGCATGAAAGTCAGTAGGTAAAGAACTGTAAAAATCCTTCACCTGAGATTGTTAGGCTGTTTAAATACCTACTTACTTTGAGGAGCATGATGTCATTCCCCTTTTTGACCTCCTCATAATGTGGATGCTTGCATGTCTTCACCCTGTATCTCATTGTGTCATTGTCAACCTTCTTGAGATTGTGGGTGCCAAGAACGACACTTGTAGGATTCCTGAGCCAATGATGATTAAAAACTTGTCAGTGTTCTTTCTTAAAGGTTCGGTGTGTAAGATTTAAAAGGATGTTGAGGGATCTAGTGATTCGGGTTGCAGATTGCAACCATCTAAAATTTTTCTCAGTTAGAATTCCTTCAGTGTTTATTGTTTATGAGGTTTTTACTGCGAGCCAAATTATCCGTAGAGGTCTCTTCCTCTCCAAAACAAATGGACACAGTGATTTAAACTGGTAAAAACACTTAATAATGCAGTTTCATGTAAAACAAAAATCTGTTTTTTCAGATTATGCTTGTTGCTGGGGAGATGCCAACTACTGTAGCTGATGCGAAAACACAAATGGCGCTATCTAGAGCCTGTGTTTGGTTTGTTTGTTATGGGCTACTGTATAAACATGGGACAAGGACCTGCTCCCTGTGTAGATATAAACATCTTATCTAAGGTAACAAAAATACAACAATTCTTATTTTCTTAGGATTATTCACAAAAGAAAACATACTTATTATATTCCATTTCTACCAATATATCCCTCTAAATCCTACACACTGGACCTTTAAGATGTGTTGACAAAACAAATGAAAATGCACAAAATATTATGTTCTGTTTTATTTAATTTCTAATCAGATGGATCAAAGATTGCTGAAAGAGGAAAGGTAACTCACCCACAGTGTGCAGCAGTGACCACAAAGTCTTCATTGATCAGGAATCCTCCACATACATGTTTCTCTTCGTTGTTCTGCACCGAGGCCATATACAGCATTAACTTCTCCGGGACGTTTTTACCATTTATGATTTCACTCCCAAGTGCTGACATAATAAGAGGAAAAAGGTGATGAGTTAATGTGGCATTTGTAGATCAGAGACTCATAACCAGATGTTTGAATCTTACCGTGAAGTCCAAGACATGTCAGAAGGTGAAAAAGCAGAAAGCCGTGCAGAGCATGCATGATGCCGGCAGCAGACTGAACCTGTTGTCTTTGTTGTGTCGAGTCAGCGTTTTAATACAGCAGTTAGTTCTGTAAGAGACCCCCGTGGTTTTCATCTGCTTCACCAAGACTGCTCAAGCCGCATCATCTGTGGGTCGGTAAAACTTTAATTGTCTTATAGTGATGAGTGTGTGTGGTCAGTAAAGACATGAGGCATCATGCAGTATTGTCATTGTTCCAGTAAATGTAAAGCCTGTGGTTCTGCTGCTTTAGCAGCCTGACGCACGTACACATTATGTGATCTTCATGGGATGAGTTTAACTCAGTCTGTAATGTTTACCTATTTATTCCCCTCTACATTTGATGTGATTCAGTATTCTCAGTTTTCTTTTTGTATCTGTGGTACTTTAAGTCTTTGTCAGCTGCTGTATTTTGTTATATTTTAATATTTCTCGGAAGTCTTTGACCATTTTTTCTCTTAAGCTTAACAGTTTAAATTACATTTAGTTGGCTAAACTGACGTGAATAAACAAAATTCTTTGTTATGGATGTACATTTTAACTGTGACCTTTGGGCTGCAGTTGGCTTTTGTCACTGTGATGTTGCACCATAAACAAAATGAATAACACAAACCGCAGTTACAAGCGTCAGGCTTGAGTGTCGATATTCTCAGAGTCTGAAAGTATATAATCTGAAATCATGTGACCACTGACTGACAGCTAGAATTATAAAGAAACATCATGACTCATCAGTCGGTCTTTGCTTGACCACAGTGGAAAATGTGTGTAAGTGACATGGGTTATTAAGTGTGGGAGAAAGTAAGCAATATTTGAAATGGAGGCAACATGCAAGGAAATGCATGAATCAGACATTTGTATGTAATAACTTCAACATATCAAACACATGAGAAATGTTTCAAAGTGTGGAGGAAGCAGAGAGGAGCAAGTAGATCAACAATAGCTTACAGGTTGAATTATTTGCTGCCATGGGCATTAACACAGACTTAGTTTACACAAATCCATTTTCCTCTTCAGTCGTGTTCATTTTGCATCTTTTACACTTTCATTTTCTCCATTTTATTTATTTGAAACCATGTGGGTTCTCCTCTCGCTTTTTTGGGCCACATTAAATGAACTTTAGCTACTACACTGATGAGGCAGATAACACAGATGTCACTAATGCTCTTTGGTGTGTTACGACCTGACGACCCACAACACAAACATTTCTTAGAATTGTATCACAATCTTGAATAACCACAGGAACCACAGTTTCCAGCTGAAAATTTGAGCACTGATGTTTCCACTGTCAGTTGCAGCTGTGAAATGCGAGGCCATTAATTTTATCACCATTTCACGGACAACAGAACGTGTTTTTAAAAGCCATTATATGTATAGTTTTCACTGTGGATACTGAAGGATTTATGCATCTATCAAACACCTGTACAACCTTTTAGGTGCAGGCTGAGTCTCTGCATCTCAAGCAGCGATAGGACAGCGATAAGAGCAGTACTACTTTGTGCAATTGGCAAATCAACCTGACAGTTTCCCAGACTGAGGATTAGATCTCACACCAGAGACCCTTTAACTACTGAAGGCTGATAAGTGTCTTTTAGAAAATGGCAGAACCACAATCAAATGCAGTATCTTAAGGATATACACCAGAGCCAGTCCTAGAGAAGGAAAACTACTCTTAGGTCACCATGGACCTGCCTCAGACATCTATGGAGTCTGCCGATACCTTCTGCATGTGGTCATGAGTCTCCAACTGATGTAACAAGTGAGAAGCAACTGATTGTTTGTTACCCTGCTGATGGTGAGAGTGTTGACTGAGTGTCACGCTCTTGAGAACAGCAGCCAGGAGGAGTGTGTCTCCCACAACAAGAAATTGGCAGTGAAGTGTAAAGGTATTATTTTAACGTGTTAGACTAGGGAAAGATCCAGCAGGTGCAGGAAGTTATAAACCAACTAACATCTCACAAAAGGGAAGCAAAAGGGAAATTGCTTGATCACATTTTTTAAGAAAGTTTCTAATTTAACGATTTAGCATGTAATAACAAGAAAAAATGTAAGTGATGACATTGAAATGACTGCATTCCATTTAGGTGAGCTTGTTTGAGTGTCCTGGTATTGTGCATACTGGCTTACCTACAGGTGCTACACAGTGGGCTGATGAGTAGAGCTGTAGTCAACGAAAGAAAATCTTGGTCAGCTGAAATTCTACCAACTCTTTCACCAATTCTTTAGTCTATGGGGGGGGGGGATCTGTACGCTATCTCAAGATGAACTTAATCGCCACAGTGCATTGAGTGCACCCTACCTGGTTCCTTTTGTGTCCACCAGAGCGTTTTTTCCTGTCACAGGGCTCGACATTAACACTCACCCAGGACAAGTTAACCCTGTGTTCAGGCAAGTGGAATGCCTCGACTGAAACATATCTCTGCTGTAATATTATCCGACAAAAAACTGTGTACTGTATCACTTTTCCACCTGTGCTGTTTGTGCCAGTCAGTCCACTGTTAAACTGCACTGATAGAAGTGCTTAACAACAAGAGCTGGCATTTTCAGCTGGGAAAAGAAACGCCTTGGTGGGCACATGGCCTTGTTAAGGTAACACCAGCGATTGTCCGACCAATGAGAATTTTGTCGGACAAAATCGTAATGACCAAACAGTTGACCAGTCACCCAGGACTTTGCAGTGCTACTGACTAGAAGTCTTTTTTACTCAACAACACATAAATCTGCTAAGGAAATACAATCAATTACATTCAAGTACAATAGCCCTGCAAAACATCCCACAAGATTAACATTATATTATATTAAGAGTATCTCCTCAAAGGAATTAAATGTAATATTTTTCTATATTATCCTTGTAAAACTTTAATATGAGTATTCACTCCATGTATTGACAGTCAAGTACCAGCTGATGGCAACTGTGTCCTGTACAGTGGACGCCTGTTTATCATACCAATTTTATACATCAACACAATACACTCTCTGTTTTTCCAAATTAATGCATATGGTCCAGATGACATACTCTACACAAAAACAACTAAGTTACTACAACAATACACATTTGTCCTAATTCTAATCTAAATTTTGGTACATTTGGGTGTAACTTTGGGGAGAGGAGTGACAGGAAAATTAAGTTTGATGCAAGTCTTATGACATTGTGTTGTCTCTTTTCATATCTATATTTGTGTAATGTTATATACAGGATATATTATCTCAACTGTTACACTGTTAGTAGTTAATAATATCCAGCATAGAGCACCAAAGCTCGCAGCAGGATTTCAAATTGCTCTAATTTTTGACCATCAGAGGGTGCTGCATCTCCATCAGTGCAAATCTAATGTAAAGTCACATACTGAGCTGTTTGATAAATCTTTCTAACCGCACCTCTCTGCCTTTTGTGCTGCATTTAAGTCAAGTTCCTCACTTAAAGCAAAACAGTGAGCATGTCATCCCATTACAAATACCAGGGGTAGTGTCACAGTTTTTGACCTCAATTCTATGTGGACCCTACTGGTTCTCCTCTCACCTTTGTACATAGCACTATACTGCCACATCAAAGTTACTGAAGCTATATAAATCTATTAAGTGAAAAACACGGGTGCCACACTGATCTTCTTGTCATGTGGCTCTACCTGACACAACCCACAATCCATATATTTATTTGATCTGGAAGGCAATGTTGAAGAGAAGAGAAACCAGTTTCGGATTTGAGCATTAATGTTTTATTATCATTATTCAACAAAGAGCAGTCTAAATGAGCATCATTAAAAAGGCTGTTGATGTTTTAATTAACCAGAATTTAACACATTTTAAGTGAAGTTTCATTTTGGCTCTATGCAAATCATAAACACTGTTTCGATTTGTGTTGCACTCTGTACAGCCTTTTTTTGTGCAGGCAGAGGTCTCTGCACCCAGAGCAGTGATAGGAGGGCAATAAGAGACTACATAGTCAGAAGTTAGAAGCACTACTTTAAACTTAGCCTGACAGGTTTTGTGAATGCTTTGTTCGAAGGAAACAGCAGGAGGCACATTTTAGACATCCACAATTCAAAACTGTTTTAACAGTTCTTTTTCTTGAGAATCTTTTTCACCCAGGGAAGAAATTTAGATAGGTCCGTATAGACGTTGGGTACATCCGGGTAGTTACAGTTAGACTGGCTGTTAAAGGAAACAACGCCAACTGCTGTCTTTCCGTTGCACACCAGAGGGCCACCAGAATCACCCTGCGAGGAGGAGAAGCTTTATTTGTTTATTCAAATATGTTTATATCATTTTGAACTTAGAAACTAGCTGGTATGATAGAAAACATACCTGACAAAATCCTTTGTTTGTGGTATATCCACCTGCACAGATGACATTGGCAGGAAGGGCATTATGCCACATGCTCTGACACTTTTTCAGGTCAATGATAGGCACATCCACCACTTGCAGCTCATCAACGACCGTACCATTAGTTCTTGTGTAACCCCATCCAGCTACAAGGCAGGATTTCTTTTCTTTAAGGTGTAGTTTATGACTTGGAAGTTGAATCGGCTTAAGTGGTACCTTTTTGCTTGGGCGAGCTTTTCTTGACAGCTGGACACACAAAATAAGAAAGTAAAAGTTAAGAAGTGGCAACACCTCATTTGATATCATTGCCTTTTTCTTCAGGAGACTTTCAGTTAACTGATAAGTGCTGGAAGATGGAGCTGGTGAAGTTTTAGTGATAGTCCGGACATCTTAATATGTCAGACACTCTAGTAGAGATTTCCAGTATTTGGTGTTGTGCAGTTTTCACGCCTGATGCAGAACACACAAACAGGAAATGCGGGTGTCAAGTGCAAGTAAATGAGTTTATATTTCATTATGCTGAGCTGAGCTGCTTCGACTTTGCAGCTAGTGCATGCAGTGCACCAGCACCAGCCCAGAGAGGAAGACATGTCAGTCAGTCACCACTTGCACTGCTTGAACTAAAGCTAAATGTTGTCACACTGTACTCAATTGAGTTTTTAACACCGTTCAAGGCTGCAGTGCCTCTAGTTTGATCACTGGTCCTTAGTTTGGTAAAATATAAAAGCCAAGTGAGATGGTGGACGACTTTGTCACTGTCGGTTGGACTTAAATGGCAAGCATTTAGCTACTTCCTGGAGGCAGCACATACCAGTGCACACCCAATACAAACTCTAAAAATAATCAGTATTAACAGATCGTCTGTTTGTGTTTTTGCCTGCACTAGCTGGTGAATGATTCTTGTTAATGTTATCAGTGTTATATAGTCAGTAGTTGTTTTCTGAATGGTTCTGATAGTTCTGTGTTTTTGCTAGTTTTTTACACTTACCTTTCTGGAAACAACATGTTCTTTCATTTATTGAACCTTATGGAATGTCATATAACTTAAAATAAATGCAAGTAATGTGACTGTAAAGATGGATGATGTCACCTGGGACTAAAAGGTTGAATAGATATACACTTACTTTGAGGAGCATGATGTCATTCCCAGATGATGGTTTCACAAAAGATGGGTGTTTGCACTTCCTCACACTGTATCTCATTGTTTTATCATCAACCTTCTTGAGATTGTGGGTGCCGAGAACAACACTTGTAGGATTCCTGCATTAATAGTAATTTGAGAAATTGACAGCATTATTTAAGTTGCATATTTAGGTGAAATGATTTGTTTTAAAGAGCAAAGGACACTCACAAGTTATCACAATGTGCAGCAGTGACTACAAAGTCTTCACTGACAAGGAATCCTCCACATATATGACCACGTTTGTTTTGTATTGAGGCCATATACAGCATCGACTTGTCTGTGGTCTTTGTACCTTTAATGATTTCACTCCCAAGTGCTAAAAAGATAAGGAAATATTTAAATGATTAGTGTCTCTTTTTTTAGCTAGGGAATAATAATCATATTTGTAATCTTACCATTTCCTCCAAAACATGTCAGAGCATGAAAGATTAAGATCTTGTGCAGACCATGCATCTTGTCGGCAGCTCTCAACCTGTGGTCTGAGGGGCTGTCAAGTCGACCCTTTTAGACAGAAGTGTTCTCACTAAAAAACCCTGTGGTTATCCCCTTCTTCAGCTTGACTTCCTCAGCTACAGCCTCTGTCTGTTGATCTAGTTTCATCTACTCTGTAGAGAGTAGAGTGGAGAGACGGTGTTGCCTTTGTTACAATCAGTGTACCAACTGCTTGTGATTTTTACACAGTCCGTTACATAAATGCATTCTTCCTCTCCTTTGACATTTAGTGTCCTTCAGTCTCTGTGTTTTGTTTATTCTGGCTCACTTTGGACCTCTTCTCGCTGTTTGGATACTTTGTGAACTGGATGAATTTAATGTGTGAAGAACAGACTTAGAATGAAGATGCTTGGATCTGCTCTCTGGTTGTGCCCTTAATGCTGTTGAGGGTTTTAGGTTTGAAAACCAGATGAGCAACAGAAACTACAGATGTTAGCATCAGGCTATAGCATCAGTCAGTTAATGTGTTTGATCATAAATTGACAGCACTTTAAGGAAGCATATAAACAGTCTATTAATGTTCAAATCGACCAGAATTAAACATTTCACATAGCATACATTGCATCAAACAGAAGAGTCTGACCAAATACTTAAATAGTTTATTCACTTTTTTGAGAGGCTGCCACTCCAGGAGTACATGTTAAAGGTCCAGTTTTTAAGATTAAGGAGAATTTAGTGGCATCCAAAAGTGAGGATTGTAGATTACAATCAGCTGAAACTTCTCCCCGGTTAGAATTCCTTCAGTGTGCTTTCTTTTGCAAGTTTTTCCTGAAGGTAAATTACATGCAGAGGTCTCTTGCTCTCCTCAACAAACGAACCAGGTGATTAAAACTGGTAAAAAACACTAAAGAAAGTTGTTTCATGTTACAAATCAGTGTTTCACTGACACTGTTTGGCATGTTGGAGATGGGCCACTAGCCTAGTTCCTGCTACTGTGTGCACACCTTTTTTCTCAGATAACTTGAGATCCAGACTTGAAAAACAGAACTGTGACTATTACCACAGCAGTTATGTAGCTGAAACCTCTGTAGCAGTAGTGATGCTTTCATTTAGAAAAGCTGGTTGTAAATAAAGGCAATATACAGCGCTATATTTCATTGTAGACAGCTAGAGACACACACAATCAAACACTAACATGCCTAATATCATAAGAAAGCTCTTATTCTCCAACAGTCTTCAAGTTAAACAATTGATGGAATATTGATTTGATAAAAATATTCAAAAACTAGTAGGGGCTGCTGCACCACATGAGTCATTATGTTGTCTCTTACCATGTCTACATTTGGATACCATCAAGTATTGCATTGCACACACAATATACTAACTGCAGTCACTGTTTCTCTGTAAGTACTTCATGAAATCCAGCAGAGTGTGCCAGAGTTCTCAACAAGACTTGAAAAATTGCTCTGATTTTTGACCATCAGAGGGTGCCGCTTCTCCATCAGTGCAAATCTAATGTAAAATCACAAATTGAGCTGTCTGATGAATCTTCCTAACAGCATCTGTCTGCCTTCTGTGCTGCTATAAAGTCAACTCACTCACTTTAAACCAAAACAGAGAGCAAGTCATGCCAATACAAATACAATGAGTAGTGTCTCACAGTTTGTGACCTGGAGCAGTGACAACTGAAAAGGAGCTGTACTCCTGTGGACTGTATTCTAGTTAGAAATTAGACATTTGTATGTTATAATTCCCAGTTTAGAAGAATGTATAGAATAGATTTCACACAGAAGCATGCAGCAAAGACAAAAAGATCCAGAATAGTTACTCCTGTGCCTAAAGCCTCTTAAAGACTGTGAGATTTTTCAATCTCTTAAGCTTAGTGCAAGCGACACTGTGTGACATGGTTCTAATAAACTTGGGTACTACATCAAGTTTAATAAATGCAGACTGTACGATGACAGCACTTCCTGAATTGCAGGCTATGACGCAAGAGGCAATAGCTTCCCATACTGTGTGTATGTGCAGGGATGCTACATGGGTTATTACTTCTCCAACTGTGAAGCACAACACAGAGGGTCCCATTATTAACCAAAAGTTTTGTGGGTGCTATACACTGCGGTGTGTGTGTGTGTGTGTGTGTGTGTGTGTGTGTGTGTGTGTGTGTGTGTGAGTGTGTGTGTGTAATCTTCTTCAATAAAATAATATTTTCATTAGGTTTTTTTGGGCTATTTATGGTAATTATGTGTTTTTTAAAGTCATTTTTTGTCCTCTTCTGGTTGCTTTGTGTTCTTTTGTGTCGTTATTTGCCTCTTTGTAGTTGTTTTGTGTCTCTTTGCAGTTCTTTGGCATCTTTTTGTGGTCTTTAAGTGTCTCTTGGTAGTCATTTTGAGGCTTGGTGGTCAGTACATGTTAGGGGTGGGGGAAAAAATCAATACAGCATTGTATCGCAATATTTTGCATGGCGATGTTATATTGATACATGGACGCTAAGTATTGATCCCATATTATATATATCTATTTTTTTGTGGGCCATTTCTGTCATTTTGTGGGGTTTTTTTAGTCACTTTTTGTCTTCTTCTGGTTATGTGTTCTCTGAAGTTGTTATGTGTCTCTTTGTGGCAATTTTGTGTCTTTCTTAGATGTTTTGTGCCTTTTTGTAGTTGTTTTGTGTCTCTTTGCAGTTCCTTGGCATTTCTTTGTGGTTTTTTTGTGTCTCTTTGCAGCAGGGGTGGGAATCGCCAGAGGACTCATGATATGATATTATCACGATACTTCGGTCACTTTGTGATATTATTGTGATATTGCCGTATGCTGAGTATTGCGATACAATATTTTGCGATATATTGCAATTTATTACCTTTTTTCCAACTGCAAATTATTTCCACAAAAGAAAACTTTGTTGACATCAGCTTTGTCTCTTAAGATAAAGATTTTTAGACTGTTCAATGACTTAAATAATTTTTATTGCAGCAAAATTTGATGCAAAGCAGACAGACTGACCAACACCATCATAAACCATGTCATAAATGCTGCATACACCTGACAAACTGAACTGTTGGCAAATTTAACACCCTCTACAAGAACAGATTAAGCGCAAGTGAAACACTTCACATGCAGGTATCCTGCTAACTCAATGACAACACCCATGTTAGAGGTGTTGTCTGATACAGTGACAGTCTCCCATTCTTGAGCTGCATGAATCCACTGACCTGAAAGTCGAGGCATCACAAGTTAATACTTATGGGGGTTTGCAACTATTTGACACAAACAGTTACAAACAAGTGTTCCTTATTTTAATTTACCTATCTCACATGTTTATTGAGTTTGTCTATTTCACTTTGCTCTTAACATTTTAAAATATCCACCAAAGTTCATCTGATCAGGTAGATTCTGTATGTTTTACCATAAGATAAGATAAGATAAGATCAACTTTATTGTCCCAAACGGGACATTTGTTTTGGGCACATAGTGTGATATATCTGCATAGCAGAAACAACCATCGTGTACAGTCAAGACACACAATAAACAACCATCTCATACAGCAAGAACACAGATTTGAATGACATGATTGTACAATAAAGACAACTAAGCGAAATACATACATCATCTTTGTCATAACAGGTATGGCTAAAAGAGTAAAAGCTTCTTAAGGTTGCACTAGCCAAGGAGATAATAATTAAAAGTGCAATAAAAACTGTAGTATAAATAGTGCAAATAAAGTACAGTAGTGCAAATGAAAATGTCGCAAATAAAAAAGAAGTGCAAGTAAAAACATACCAAAGTGTGCAACAGGTCAGTAGTCACAATCGCAGCCCTGTTTTGCCATTGTGACTATCACTGAGCGTTACATGTTGCTTCACTGCGACCGTTTGTGTTTCGATTATTTTCCTTTTCTTTTTGAGTTTTTTTAAATATTTGTATTTATCACACAGCAGCTGGATCAATACAGCACTGTTAACTTCATCAGTTAGATGTATTTAAATCAACATCAGGATCAGTAGGGATCAAAGGAGAAAAACTTCCTTTTAACAGGCAGAAACCTCGAGCAGAACCAGGCTCTATGGTGGGCGGCCATCTGCCTTGACTGGTTGGGTTGAGGGGGGGACAGACGGGGGAGGGATAGAGGGAGAGAATGGGAGCATTTCTGCATGAGGAGAGGGAATAATCATCTCTGGTCCTCCCGGCTGTTGATCATCTCCTGGTGGATGTTGATGAAGTCCATCAGGGCATGAAAAAAAAACAGTTCCCACCTCAGATAGGTTTGACTGCAGCTGTCTGTCAGAACCTGCAGGTGGAGGCGGCGGCTGCAGGTTGCTGGCAGAGGCTGTAGGAGGAGGTTTGGCCGCAGCTGTCTGTCAGAATCTGCAGGTGGAGGCAGCAGCTGCAGGTTGCTGGCAGAGGCTGTAGGCGGAGGTTTGGCCGCAGCTGTCTGTCAGAACCTGCAGGTGGAGGCGGCAGCTGCAGATTGCTGGCAGAGGCTGTAGGCGGAGGTTTGGCCGCAGCTGTCTGTCAGAACCTGCAGGTGGAGGCGGCAGCTGCAGATTGCTGGCAGAGGCTGTAGGTGGAGGTCAACAGAAATTTTTAATGGAACACGGTTCTTTTGCACTCTGAGGTGGTGGAGCTGGTGAAATGTTTGCAGCTGTTTGCTGTCTGCAGGTGGAGGCTGGGGCGGCAGACAACTGCTGTAGTATGAAAGCAATTTAAACCTCATGGTGGTTGTAAGAGGCTGTAGGTGGAGGTTTGGCCACAGCTGTCTGCCAGAACCTGCAGTTGGAGGCGGTGGCAGGGGCTGCAGGTTTCTGGCAGAGGCTGGAGGTGGAGGTTTGGCCGCAGCTGTCTGTCAGAACCTGCAGGTGGAGGCGGCAGCTGCAGGTTGCTGGCAGAGGCTGTTGATGGAGGTTTGGCTAAAGTTATCTGCCAGAACCTGCAGGTGGAGGTGGTGGCTGCAGGTTTCTGGCAGAGGCTGTAGATGGAGGTTTGGCTGAAGCTGTCTGTCAGAATCTGCAGGTGGAGGAGGAGGTGCAGGTTGCTGGCAGAGGCTGGAGGTGGAGGTTTGGCAGTGGTTGTTTTGGTGTAGGATGGAGCAGGACACTTAAGAGGCAAGATGGAGGTTTAGCCACAGCTGTCTGCCAGAATCTGCAGATGGAGGCTTGGGCTACGGGTTGCTGGCAGAGGCTGTAGGTGGAGGTTTGGCTAAGCTTATCTGCCAGAATCTGCAGGTGGAGGCGGTGGCTGCAGGTTGCTGACAGAGGCTGTAGGTGGAGGTTTGGCCTCAGCTGTCTGCCAGAATCTGCAGGTGGAGGCAGCAGCTGCAGGTTGCTGGCAGAGGCTGTAGGTGGAGGTTGACAAAGATTTCTGGTGGAACACAGTTCTTTCGCACTTTGAGGTGGTGGAGCTGATGGAATGTTGCTTAGTGGAGGTTGATGTTTGAGGTTTAGTCTGCAGCTGTCCGCGGGTGGAGGCTTGGGCAGCAGATGATGGCTGTAGTATAAAGGCAGATTAAATCTCAAGGTGACGACAGATGGAGGATCAACCACAGTTGTCTGCCAGAACCTGCAGGTGAAGGGGACAGCTGCAGGTTGCTGGCAGAGACAGCGGGTGAAGGTGACAAAGGTATTGCAGTTCTTTTGCACTTTGAGGTGGTGGAGCTGGTGAAACAATGTGGCACAGCTGTCTGCCAGAATCTGCAGGTGGAGGCGGAGCCTGCAGGTTGCTGGCAGAGGCTGGAGGTGGTGGTTTGACAGCAGCTTTCTGCCAGAGCCTGCAGGTGGAGGCAGTGGCTGCAGGTTTCTGACAAAGGCTGTAGGAGGCAGAGATTGAACCTGAAGGTGGCAGTGAGAGGCAGCTGGTGGAGGTGTTTCTTTATGACCAGGTGGAGCATGGGGCAGCAGTTGGGTGGTAAAAAGCTGCTGGCAGAGGGTGGAGGCAGAGGTCCGATCTGCAGCAGAGTGATAGAGGTGGAGAGAGGTTTGTTCTGTTGCAGAACACAGCTACAACACTTAACTTAAAACTACAACACTTCAACTATAATACTTAACTTAAACTACAACACTTAACTTAAAACTATAACACTTAACTTAAACTACAACACCTAACTTAAAACCAAAACTTAACTTAAACTATAATACTTAACTTAAACCTATGATACTTAACTTAAAACTACAATACGTAACTGAAACTACAACACTTAACTTAAAATATAACACTTAACTTAAAACTACAACACTTAACTTAAAGTACAACACTTAACTTAATCTATAATTCTAAACTTAAACTACAGCACTTAAGTTAAACTACAGAACTGTTTACATATTTGAGCTAATATGACTCATATTTAGTACTTAGCTCGTTTGGCGTGTGGCGGTGTCCAGGGCTTGGGTACTCCTGAAGTGTCCACGTCATACAGGGGAGGAGAGTTTCCAACCCAGTGCGACACATCCACATGAACCAGACCGTCCTCACCGACTGATTCAGTGAACGTCGGACGCTCCAGTTGCTCCCACAGCCTCTGCTTGATGCGTCGCCCCAGCGCCAGACTGTATGGACGCAGCCGGCCATCCTTGTACCTGTGAGGAGCAGAAGTGAAATCATAAGGATACATGTGATAAGTCATAATTGTTAAAGAACGTCATGATGATCTGACTGAAAGATGATTTTGACTCAAACGTACCTCAGCATGTCGTCCACGACCTCATGGTACATCCGCTGGTACTCTTCCACAGAGCGGTTGTGGATCGTCAGAGGGCCGTCGTCAGGCAGCGGAGCAGTGGAGAGCTGGGGGCCACACCGGAGCACACTGGCAGCTCGTCAGGTGAGATGGTGGCAGAAGGCCTGGGGACTAAATTCAAAAGAGAGGGCATGTCAGTGTCTGATGTGGAGGGCTGAGGCGTGGAAACAGGACTGACCACCTCTGGAGCTTCCGAAGGTTCGGAAGGACGAGCCACGGAGGTCCGCTTCCTCTTCTGGGGAGGACCAGCAGCAGAGGCAGAGGGATGGTGCTTCGATACCTGGGGAAGGTCAGCAACACACAGGAGGACGTCAGGCTTCAGAAAACTTATTTAACAACACATTTTTATAATCTCACAGGAGACAAAGACATCAGACGCTCTGCAGAGAATGACCTCGTCAAATTAAACGTGTAAAGCTGTCTGATTTTACTTAATAACATATATATTCACAACAATGGGGGACATCGAATGTCTGACCTGGTCATGGCTGCAGCATGGACACTGTCTGCCAGCGACAGGCCTCCTCCGTCTCTCCAGCCTGGGTGCAGACACGCTGCAGTAGATGTGGTCTTGCAGGAAGACTGGCACAGCACGGCTACAAGACACACTCATGTACTTAACTTAAACTGCAACACTTAACTTAAACTGTAACACTCAGCTTAAACTGCAACACTTAACGTATACTATAACACTTCACTCAAACTATAACACTCAACTTAAACTACAACAGTTAAACTATATCACTTAACTCAAACTATAACACTCAACTTAAACAACAACAGTTAAACTATATCACTTAACTCAAACTATAACACTCAACTTAAACTACAACATTTAACTTAAAACCAAAACTTAACTTAAACTATAATACTTAACTTAAACTACAACACTTAACTTAAACTATGATACTTAACTTAAAATTACAACACTTAACTTAATCTATAATTCTAAAGTTAAACTACAACACTTAACTTAAAACTACAACCCTTAACTTAAACTATAACACTTAACTTAAAATTACAACACTTAACTTAATCTATAATTCTAAAGTTAAACTACAACACTTAACTTAAAACTACAACCCTTAACTTAAACTATAACACTTAACTTAAAGTATAACACTTAACTTAATCTATAATTCTAAACTTAAACTACAGCACTTAAGTTAAACTACAGAACTGTTTACATATTTGAGCTAATATGACTCATATTTAGTTTTGCCTCCATGGCGAGCTGCTAACATGTTTGTTTGCGTCATTTCATGCTGCATTTCTATTGACTGGTTTGTAGACATAGGTGGTAACAACAGTGACACTTTGAGATTGTCATCCCAAACTTTGGATATAAGATATTATAAGATGTAAAGACATTACCATGTTCTTTCAAGGTGGTCATCTTTCGTCTGGAACAGCCCAAAATCGCTGCAGATGGCCATATCAGTACAAAATCCAAAAGAAGCCAACCAATAGACATAGGCATCATGATGTCATGCTAACAACAGTTATCACTTATGGGTATACAACTGGCAATTGATTTCAATTGTGGACATATATGAATGGGCAAACTTAGGGCGTACTGCGCTTGCTCTTCTTCTTCTTCTTTGGCTTTGTATTATCAGTTATATTTATCAGCCATAATTTTGTCATTGGAATAATAAATAATATAATAAATGTCCTTTTTTTGGCCAATAATCTGTCGGCCTGATATGTATCGTGCATCCCTAACAAACAGCAACAGAATCTTCCCGGTTTAGGGATGAAAAACAAGACCTCAGAGCCTCAACGGCCCAATCAATTTTAAGTCCTCGTGGTTGCAGCCACTGAATCTGATGCTGAGGTAGGACAGAATTGGACTGATCACCCCAGACAGCTATTGTGTTGTTTTATTTTCTAGCTTATTAGTGGTTATTTTGGTTTAATTTATATGTCAGTAGGGTTGAGATAGATCTTCCTGTGATGTCTTCCTAATTTACTTTGGCTTGAATCTTTCTTTCACTCTTTTACGTCTTCGACTGGTGTTGGACCAGCTCTGCTTTAGAGCAGAAAACCTTTAGGGGTTGTTAGAGACGTGATGGACATTGTACTTCATATGTAACTGTGGTTTAAGTTATGTGCTTAGGTTTGCTGCTCAGAAACATTGAGAAAGGTTTTCACTGTTGTGTTTTCTAACCTTCATATAATGTATAAAGGTGTTGAGCCAGGAGGGATTTGTCATTGGTCCTTAAGGCCCCTGACTTTGGCCTGCAGATGAACCCCACAGCTTGTCTAGACACGGCTGTCTTGCTAGAATGTTTTTGGTCTAAGTTTCACTGTTACAGTTACACAATCTGTCTACATATGAGTCTACAACAAACATTATATACAGCTTGTTTTTTAAGCCCTAGTTTTAGCCAGGATTTGAGTGGAATATTGTTCCCTTACAGACTCAGTTGGATTGGATCTAGCGTCCAGTTTTCCAGCTAGTGTCAAGTTCGTTCTCCTACAACATAATGACAGACCTTGACATAGGAAATGCTAATCGTCTGATACAGCTCATGGGTTTTAATCCAATAAAAACCCTCTCACCTGCTTTATTTCAAATCTCCTTACAGGAAATAGAAAGCAGATTCTGACATAGTTCATGAAAAAAATGTGTGTTTAAGGAAGAACACTCACCTGTTAATCTTTGAATTTAAAAACTGCACTGTTGAAAAAGTATCACCTTGCATACAGTGACAAAACACAGAGTCCGTCTGGTTTCATTGGCATGAAGAATTACTTCACACAGCGGGGCTTGAGGGGCAGGGTGGATAGGCTTTGGCACGGCTAAAACTTTGCATGAAGCGGCACTGACTTTGGTCTTTTCCAGTCACTAACAGCCAAAGACAACCTCATGATGTTGACTGGGACATTGGCCAACATGTGGCTGGCCTGCTTTAGCTGGCCACACTATATAGGAGATGGTCTGTGCCCCTTTAGGCTGCCACCACCTTTTCAGTGATCTTCCTCTGCTTACATTCTGAGATTTTATTTTGATTGCTTATATTTATTTTGATTATATTCCTATATTTTGACACTTTACCAGTCGTAGTCGTGGTTTTATTTTCCCATCTGCGTAAAAACTTGGATCCTGTGCCATTAAACGTTGGTCACAGTAGTGTGACCAGCTGGCATGATGGGTATTTAATCCTATAGTCTCAGTGGCACACAGAAACACCATTGTCTGTGTAACAAATGTTGATCATAGTATTATAGCCAGTAGCTGAAATAACATCATATAAAGAGATCTGTTGATTTTTGGTCTGTGGTGCCCTGACGTAACACTGCATACACTAATTAGTGGGAATGCTATGAGCATTCCCACTATTGTTCTTCTGTTCTTTATTATTAGTGGGAATGCTCATAGCATTCCCACTATTGTTCTTCTGTTCTTTATTATTATTTTTCTACTTCCGTCCCTTTTCTGACACCTTTCAACTCCTTCATACTTTATGCTATTAAAACCGTTCAACTATCAGAACGTTCAGCTCTTTCAGGAGATTGCTGCTATTACTTTTCAGCTTTTTAACTTTTATAGTTTTTACACTGTAAAACTTTTTTTAACAAATTTTTACAATGGAAGTCTATGGGAGAAATCTTCAAACCTACTTCTACTACTTTTATTACTACTTCTACTACTTTTATTGCTACTATTACTACTATTACTATTACTGCTACTATTATTACTATTACTACTATTACTTTTACTACTATTACTATTACTCCTACTTCTATTACTATTACTTTTATTGCTATTACTACTACTTTTAATACTATTACTACTACTATTATTGCTACTACTGTTTCTATTACTACTACTACAACTACTATTACTCCTATTACTCCTATTACTTCTACTGCTATTACTATTACTTTTACTACTACTACTTCTATTACTTCTGCTACTATTACTATTACTTTTACTACTATTACTTCTATTACTTCTGCTACTATTACTATTACTTATATTACTTTTACTATTACTACTTCTTTTACTACTATTACTTCTGCTACTATTACTATTACTTTTACTACTATTACTTCTATTACTTCTGCTACTATTACTTTTACTACTATTACTATTACTTCTATTACTTCTGCTACTATAACTATTACTTCTATTGCTTTTACTACTACTACTTCTTTTCCTTATACTACTGTTACCATTACTGCTATTACTATTACTACTATTACTTCTATTACTTCTGCTACTATTACTGTTACTTTTACTACTACTACTATTACTTCTACTTCTATTGCTATTACTGCTATTGCTTTTACTACTGTTATTTTTACTACTATTACTGTAACTACTACTATTATTTCCACTACTCTTACTATTACTTCTGCTACTATTACTATTACTGCTATTACTTCTCCTACAATTACTATTACTTTTACTACTATTACTATTGCTTTTACTACTATACTATTACTTCTACTACTATTACTATTTTTAATACTATTACTGCCACTATTGTTTCTATTACTATTACTATGACTTAGCCATTCTTTTCTGCAATGAGCATTCCCACTGCATTTTCGCTAGGAAATGCAATTTTTTCTAGTTAATGTTGCTAACTCATTTTCAGGGAAAGTCGCTACAGGCAAGTTGATTTGTTGCCAGAAGTTGCTAAGTGACATGACGATGTTACAATACACGATGTTATTGAAATTAACGAGCCATCTCAAACAGCCATCCATCCATTTTCGTAACCGCTTATCCTCTTGAGGGTCACATGGGGGCTGGAGCCTATCCCAGCTGACATTGGGCGAGAGGCGCGGTACACCCTGGAGAGGTCGCCAGACGGAGACAGACAACCATTCACACTTTGAGCATCAAGTTTTGAGCCATTCTGTCCAATAAGATTTGGCAAGTCTACAAGGGATGCACAATTGAATAATTTTATCCCCAGTCAATTAAGGTGAGGGCTACATCAGAAGTAGCTGGCTTCACTGGCAGATGTGTCTAGTGCGCTTGCTCTATGGGCTGCGCAGTGCGGAAGTCATGCTGATCATTTGGGTAATTTTATAGGTGGCAGTTTTGGCTTCATGCACCACTGAGTAACTTCCATAGGAATGAACTGGGCCACTGTCCAACTCTGTGTCCAGTTCTCTTCATACATCCATGAGGTATTCTGAAAAGTTGCTCAATCTAGCATCGAAATAGCTAACTCGGCATCACTGGTTCTAAGCGAAATTATTGTAAACAAAAAAAAAAAAATTTATAATTCAGACATACAGCAGCAGTCTTAAACAATGTAGTTAACATTTTTTGTTAGTCCCTTACACCAAAGCCTTGTGTGTAGCATTGTGTGTCCTACATCCTCATACAGGCCTCTGCTTTTCTTCTTTAAGTTAGCGTCCAACTGCTGCTAGCTGTTTTTTAAGTCCCCCGGTGGTGGGTTGCACACATAACATGTTGTCAAAACATTACACTTGACCCCTTCCTGCCGGCTGTCCTTTTACACAGACGACCATTCGGCACTGTCACTCCCTCCGCTGCCAGCTCATACGGGCCTCTGCTTGAAATGCACTTAAAATGTTCTTGCACATTATTTCTGCTTTTTCTCTTTTCAATTATGTGTGCTCTGACAGAATTGCAAATGTTAAAGTTGGTAATGATGTAAGGGTTGTACAAGGGTAAGGATATATTCACTCTCTTGAAGAGACTTGGATGAGAAGACAGATGATGGATAGCACTCTCATATCTGTACAGTAAACTGAAGCTGTAGCCAGCAGCTAATTAGCTTAGGTTAGCATTAAAGCTGAAAGCAGGGGGAAGCTGCTGGCCTATCTTTGTCCAAAGTTAAAAAAAAAACCTCTGGTGACGAGCACCTCGAAGGCTCACCAGTTAACACATTATATCGCATTTGCTTAGTCTTGAGTCTCCTCTGCTTTTTTGGCAACCTCACGGTAACAATGGGAAGTTACCACTCTAGGCCGAGAAATAATTCAGCACAT
Organism: Cephalopholis sonnerati; assembly: GCA_019142605.1. Taxonomy (NCBI): domain Eukaryota; kingdom Metazoa; phylum Chordata; class Actinopteri; order Perciformes; family Serranidae; genus Cephalopholis; species Cephalopholis sonnerati. The sequence goes on from JAGQAX010000006.1 coordinate 20,181,342, forward strand.
GTATCATGTATTTATATAACTTCCCTGTTTTCAAGACAGCAAAAAATTGTGTTTATTTTCTGTACAATGTACCTTTTTGGACAACATTTTGTTCAGGAACTGAAAAACTGAACAAAACTTTGGACACCTATGCCACCAGTATAGCAATTTAGTACAATATCTCCATACATTTGGATGCAACTATGACGTCTTTGTCTGTGCTCTGTCTCAACCTAAATTTAAACCCAACAAGTAATTCTCATTTTCTTCTTTAGTAGCTTACATCTTGTTATTATACTACTTTTTCCTGTTCATTTACCTTTATTAGTTTACACTCATTTACCTTCCTTACTTTTCCTCTCATCCATTCTGATTCACACAGTTATCCTCCATCCACCTCTTCACCTTGTCCCCCAGTGTCTGGCACGACTGCAGGCATCCAGAGAATGCCCGACATGGGGTTTGGCCGGTCGGCACCACATACCTGCGGCGTGGCATGGCAGGGCTTTAGGAGAAATGTGGCGCATGTGCCACTCAGCAGCCCCGTCTAATGTCCAGTAAGTGGCTTCAGACATGAACACTAATCCACTCAGTGATGAGAAGTCCTCAGTCTGATGGCTCTGGTACAGGCTGCCAAGACTGTCCAAGCACACACTTGGGTTCAGACAGAGCACAATGGGGACAAACTGGAGGCTTCAAAGGGAATCATTGCAAGTTTAATGAAATTGCATTTCCTTTGCAGGTATTTGACTGTGATGAATCAATTTGTTCATGCTTTTCCTCTCTCTTATGAAATATTTATTTTCAAAAGGAGACACGGGACAGTGAACTCTGTCTTTGCTCTCAGATGAAGTAGAGGACATATGAAAAGGCAGCATGTGGTGCTGTTAAAAGGCCTTAAGTTTCATTTTTGAGAGAGCAATGTGAATGATAAATGATACCACTGCTGTGGTGACAATCATTTCATTAAGTCAATAAACCTTTATAAACCCTGATATTCCCTTTCACTCCCTTTAAAATAGCTCTAATGTTATAAAAAACATTTTACACAAGATTCATGCCATTACATCAAGTAGGAGTCTATTTGCATAAATGAATGCACATTTCCTGCTACGGCATGACATATTTGGTATCTGGTAAAATACAGTTTTAAGAGTTTGAACACAGCAAAACATACGTTGTGCCATCCATGTTTAATGACCCCAAAGAGCCAGGGGCTAAATTGGTCTTAAATTAGGCAGTCCAGGGCTCAGCCATGGTGCATAGGCCTACGCCCTTGTTAAACAGAGATCTTGTGATAGGGCTTTGCTTTGTTACCCAGATCCAAAAAACGGCGGCATCATGCCGTCCTGGTGTGTAATTTTAAATAGCACGCCTGCTTTACAGAAGTGAACGAGGTGTATTGTGGTACACATCATCGGCCTCTAGTGTGACATGTAACATATGTGTGGGGCAGTGCTTCTAAAAAGTAACAATGGCATAACATGGCAAACACAATCATTTCTGTCCCTGTTTTGATCTCATGCTTTTATTAGAGGTTAAGCAGCTCCTGGACATCACTGTCTCCTGAATATGCGGATATTTTTGGTCAGTGCTATTTTTCTTTGAGCTAGCCTCCAACTGCTGATAGCTGCTTTTTAAGTCCCCTGGTGGTGGGTTGCACGCATAACATGTTATCAAAATGTCACACATCCCCTCCCCTTACTGTCTGTCCCTTTAAACCAGACGACAAGTCAGCATTGTTGCTACCTATTCTACTACCTGTTTTTATAGGGTTTCCTTTTTTGTGTCAGTGGGTTCCCGTAAAGCTACCCAGCAGATCAGTGACCTCAGTCTAGGTGGAAGTTAATGCTGTTTGCCACCCGCCATAAAACAGAAAAAAAGAAGAGGCAGTGACCTCAGTGCACTCATCAGTCAGTCACTCATCACAGTGGGCTGGTGACCAGCAGCAGTGCTAGGTCTCATGTGTAATGGCAGCAACAGAAAGTTTTCTGATTCGGGAAGTCAGAGCAGTCCGGGATGTGTTCCAGCACTGGGGTTTGCCTTGGCTGAATTTTAGTTGCTAGAATCGCCTCTGGAGCTGTGATGTCCATCCAGCGAAGTCCCCTAGCAGTGGGGGGAGGTAGAAGGAACTGCAGGAGCCCCCTGGTCAGCCCCCACACATAACAAATCTCAATTTAACCCCTACAAACAGCCAGTATAATCTCACTGTACAGATATTAGTAGGATAACTACAGTGGAAATGAACAGACTGACCTTTTTTTTGACTGACCAGTCTCTTGTTTTTGTCTCATTTTTTAAAAACATTTTCACCTTGTGAGGACTCATTTTTCCCTCGGTTTGTGCCACAGTTTGCCTTGTGTTCTGTCGTAACACAAGGTAACCATACTCCCACTTGTGTTCAGAAAGTTAGAAATTTTACATTCAAATTGCCACCTCTAGTCCTAGATAAAGATGGCCCCACTTTACACTGTTAAACATGGTATCATTTCAAGTCACTCAGTACAGTGTTCCGAAGGATCCTGCAATGTTTTTAGATCTGTGTTGTTGTCTGAAGATTAAAGCTACATCAACTCCTCTGCAAAAGAAAATTTAAAACTATGATTTTTGCACCACTTATCACTGAAATGGAATTTAAGACAAAGCCCTGAATAGCCTCTGTATTCTCATGAATTTGGTCATAAACATAGTGTATACCTGATAATCATACACACACATGCACACATGCTCACAAACTCACATACACACTCATCCGTCGTCCACCCTTTAGTCCATCTATTCAGCATTATAACTTGGGCTGTTTTTGTAACAAAACAAGGCCTAATCCTAAATTCAGGGAACTGTGAATGTGCCTCAACAAATGGCAGACAAATGAGAAGGATTAGCGAGGGCCTGTGAAAGAGTGAAAGGTTTGCCATTGATCTACGGTGGTCCTGTTCTCTTTCAGGGCCACTCGGTTTGAAAACCCCACTGAGTAAGAGCATACAGGGCCACTCCAGAGCCCCCTAGGCCACCGAGAGACACACAACAGCCACAATTAGTCTCAGAAGCTGTAATGGCAATTCAATAAGCGCTTTAAAATTGTGCCTTAGTCCGTCTGCCACCCCCCAACCCCTCCCATCCCTCCCATTTTCGTCTACATACATAAGATTGGTATTATGAGTGGCGAGGGGCTCTTTTTTTCTTTCCCACCCACCACAGTTCTTTTCAGTCACTGTGAGAGAAAATGACCACACAGGGTTTCAAAGGTTCCAGAGGCTGTGGTTTGTTGTCGCTGAAGCAGCATGACTTGTGCCCCTGTAGATTTTGGCTAAGGCCCTCAAAATGGGCTTCTATTATTACTTTTTTCTGTCACTCAGCTGCAAATTAATTTCGAAGCAGTCAAAGTAACCTTCTCTATAAACACTTTTTTTTATTGGGTCACGCAGAATACCTTCATCCAAGTAATGTTTTCATGCATGTGCTGTTGTAAAGATGTGCTGTACTTTCTGGTGTTTTAAATGACAATTCCAGCAACTCAAGGTTTTGAAAAGGCCTCTGAAGAAGAGTGAAGACATGACGCGCTGTGCAGCCTACCAGGTGCTCTCTGACAGACACTTTAGCAACAACATCATTGCATGACTCACTCTCTCAGTCCTCTGCTTACACCGATCAGATCAAACACAGCCCAAACACCTGTGCTCCTGACATCAACACATCATGGCAGAGGAGGAGCCGAGGATGTCTTCTGGATGGCTGTCATTTCCATTCTCCTGGGCTCTCTTTGGGACATTCCTCGTTGATTTTGCACAGTGTTTAGGTTTTTCCTTTTGCTTCGTGATCAAAGGCCAAAGCTTTTGATCAGGACTTCCAAAGGATCCCTCTTGTTTTGCTGGCGAGCACACTGACAGGACAGTGGTGGAGCAATGATAATTACAGCTCCCATTTGGTGTCCCTGGAACTGGCACCAACAGGCAGTCGCACCCTCAGGCCAAGAAGAAAGGAGAGATTCTTGGACGGTTAAAAGAGGAGAGAGGAGAGGTAGAGGAGAAAAGATGGAGGACACACTGACAAAGAGGCGAGTCAATCGAGAGAACAGGCAGAAAATGGGATTACTTTGTGGCGTGCATGTTTTAGTGTGTCTTTGCCAGCTGAGGGTTGGATAACGATCATATGTTCAGAGACACCTGTAAAACTTAAATGTATTGTATTTGGCACAGCTATACACACAAGTATTTTCCTACAAGAAAAGCTGAAATATTTATTAAATATATTCTGTCTGATGTAACTTAGCAGAGCAGAGAGACTTTGAAACACGGGGAAACTGCTTGCTTGCTAGTCTCAAAAACCAAAATGTAAAAACCAGAATGCTGTTTAATGGGCTATTCTGGAGGCTGCTCATTGTTCCGATTGTTCCGACTTTAAAAAAAAGTTTAAAGTTTAAAAAAAAAGTCCTATTAGACTGAAAGCGCATTTCTCTGACAGCAGGTTATCCAAAAAAAATATGGCCATTGCTCCCAAGTCCCGTTTCCTTGAACCAGAAAAAATTTTCATATTGCAGCCTACGTTTATGTAAACCACGGATTTGTTACATTTGTACATTATTTTGAAGCAGATACGTTGAAACTTTGTGTTTCTCAACAGTGTAGGCACAAAAACCACTTGGGAATGGTTAGAAAAAAGATCCTGTTTTGGCTTTAAACACCCATGTTTGGTGGCACAAAAGTCACTGAAAAGCAGGTACAGATCAGCAAAAAACATCTGGGTTCAGTGGCTCAAACACTGCTGGGAAACAGAGCGAAGGTTTGGTAAAAATGTAGAGTTTAGTCGCTCAAATGGTAAACGCACTGGGAACTGGGAAACGCAGCAAAGGGTCTTTAAAAATACCATGGATTGGTGGCTCATACGATAAGGAAAGAAAGGATCATTAAATACACCCAGGACCAGTCGCTGAAGACTAAAACTAACTGTAAGGAGTGTGTAACTTTCAGAAAAACAGGACTTAGGAGCAATGGGTATATGGGTGTTTGTATTTGGGATAACAGGCTGTAGGAGAAGTGGGCTTTTGCACCAACTGTACAGTTTTTGGACTAATGGGGCTTCGGAAATTTGGGCAGTTGGAACAATGGCATGGCACCACTATTTCTTGGTTGGGCCCACTGACTTCTTGGACCAACTGGCCATTTCTATACTTTGGCATTTGTACGGGTAAAACAAACAATCTGTGTTTTATTTAGTGAGCCTCGCTGTTGCTAAGCTGATGTTGTTACCTTTGGACAGCACCAGGCTAGTTTTTTACCCCTTTTCTAGTCTTTGAGCTAAGCTAAGTTAACTGGCTGCTGGTGAAAGCTTCATATTTAGCGTACACACATGAAAGTGCTATTGTCTTCCTCATGTAACCCACAGCAAAAAAAGCAAATAAGCAAATTTTCCAAAATGCCAAACCTCTCTTTTTGCTACATGTCTGTGTTTTACAGTATAAATATAACAGCAACAGTCAGAACGATTACAAGCACTGTTCAAAATTTACCAATCCCTCACAGCTGAGGACAAAGACATTTGCATGGCAACAGTACTGGCAGACCCCCCATACTGATATTTGTGTGCTGCACCCAGACCTTTGGAGCTGAGCTACAGTGTGACTTCACGCCATTCTGACCAGACATGTACCCCGTCACAGTAATCTCACATTATGACAGGCTGAAAGGTTGGCCTTTATTCACCCCAAACAGCCACTATTCATCCCCGACTCTCCTTTCTGTTCACTGAAAAGACCGAGTGGCCTCCTGTGCCACTGGAGGGCTCGTCTGTGTGTAAATGACCTTGATGCTCGGGTGCATAGTTCATAACCGCAGACCTTTCATCAGACACGGGGAGATCCTCCACATCAACGCCCCTCCTGCTGTGAGTTTTGTCATGATTATGATGAGGAGGGGGATTATGTCGGAGAGCTCTGATGGAGATGTTAGCAACACTTAACAATCAGTGCCACGCATGAGACAAGATTAAAACACCATCTTTGCACTTCATACTTTTTCAGCCTAGATTTTAAAAAGGCTTGCTAGCGTAAGGGAGTGAGCCATGACTCGTGATTTATCCACATTTTTTATTGAAGTTTACCAAACTCAGCATGGACCAAGGCACTCGAATGATTTCACTTTGCTGTAATGAATCTAAAGACTGTTTGTTCTGAGACATTGGCCTTATATACAACCTACTATTACTGGCCTATATAGCTGACAGCTGTTTATGATAAGTGGATCACAAATGTACCGATATCCAGTAGTAATACCATACAAAATGAGCTGAATATGGACTTGAATACGATTACTTTTTTCCCTTCTTCTTTTTTTTTAACAGTATGACTACAATCCAACACAAAAAGTTGACAATAACAATAAACATCAACTTCAAACAGTTAAAGAGTACAAAATGTTTTAAATATATTAAATGTTCTATTAGCAACAGCCTTGTTGTCGAGAAAATGTTAGCAAGACTTAACAGAGAGGCAGTATGTAATAACCATTTACTACTGTGTACAAAATTAATGAAGTTGTCGCTATGTGACATCTGCGTTATCTATGGCTGCTATAATGCATTAAATGACTCAAACGTATATTATTATTTCACGACTGAATTAAGGACCAAGAATCAGAGACTAGAGACACAATGTATTTTTTTCTGATACTGATTCCTAATCTATTAGCTGTGGGTTGAATGGGAGAAGCAGTCCGACAGAAGCATGCACAAACATGTAAAAGGTCATCTCAGGAAATCCAGCATGTTATCCCAGTAGTTAGCTTAGTTTCTGTTGTGTTCTTATCATATACAGACAGAACAGTACATTTATCAATGTGTTTGAGTCAGCAGAGATTTTTATCTCCTCTGTGCAGTTCAGGTGCAGATCAGTGTCTCTTCTTATCCAGTAGTGTCAGTACGGTATATCCCAAGCAACAGTCAGGGAGTTGGATTTGTAGCAGGGCCATAGCCAGGATATTAGAAATACTGAGGTCCTGGGTCCAAGTCCCCCCAATTTTTTGTTAATTATTTCTCATGTTTGATTTAAATAATATGAACCCTTACCACTTATACTCCACATTATATTAATTCTAGTGAAGAAATGCCATTTTTGTTATTCCTTTATTTATTAGGCCTACGGTTGGTCTGGTCCAGGGGTAGGCAACCTGTGGAGCCACATGTGGTTCTTTAGCCGCTCTCCACTGGCTCCCTGTGGCTTTTTACAACATTTTAATTTTTATATATCAATGTTATATATCAAGGCCTAAAGAAATTTTACATTCTCCTATTGTAAAAATGTGAAACCTTTATACCAAGTAAAAACAACTGAAATGTGCATAATACATCCACTGCCTAGCAGCTTTCCTTGAAACTTCGCCGAGCCTTGACAGCAGTGGCTAGTCATGGGTCTTTCTAGCTGGTTAGCTATGGATGCCAAATCCAAAAAAGTAAAAGTCTCGTAATTAAGTAGAGAATTTAGTAGTGCATGGACAGATATGTTTGCTTTCACTGCCAGCTCTGGAAAGTTTAAGTACCAAATAATCATAAGTAGTGCCCTGCAGCGCAGCCACCTTGTGGTAAAACACGAATTAATGCTCATTTAGACTGTTAGAAGAGGCTACTTTAGACTTAATAGGCTGTCTTACCTTGATTAAAAGTCTCATATATGTTTTAAGCCTCCACACAGATTTGTTTTAAATATTTTAGTCCAGAATGGCTCTTCTGATAGTAAAGGTTGCCAACCCCTGGTCTAGTAAGATTTAGCCTTACAAAAAAATAGCATGTTCAACTTTTCACCATTATGTTTCTTGTGTCAAATGTCCAAAAAACACATTTTGCCTATCGACCATATCACCATGACATTGCGCTAACAACAATAGTCACTTCCAGGTAGAAAACTGGCAATGGATTTGAAGTGTGGAGACATGTAAAATCCACAAACTTGTTTATTTGTGTTGTCATTTCCAGCCGCGACTGTTCCGTTTAAAGATATATAGTTAAACATGGTGGTCCAACCTATCTGATGTTTTCACTGTGCTTATTTTATGTTCTGCGTTGTTCTACTGGCACAGAAGTTCAACGTTGTACTACCGTGGAAGGGGGCCACAGCAAAACGTATTTCATCAGTTTAAGTGTAAACTTTTTTGGAGTATTTTCACTGCTTAGTGACTGTGAGATAACAGCCTCAGTTCCCTGACAGAATGGGCTGTTGAAAATTGATTACTTTAGGTGGACCTTTTTATGTAACTAAAACTAACCAATTGAGGCGGGAGTTGCTCAGCACAGTTTCATTATATGTATTGGATGTGGGTGTTTTCTACCCAGAAGTTATTGCAAACAAACATGGTGATTTGGTCCACATGTGAATTCAGTGAAATACTGGGGAACCCAGCCCCCTGTTAGTCAACCAAAAATACAGAGAGCATCAGTGTCCTCAGTGGGAGCAGTGGCCCTGACTTGTAGCTTTTTCAAAGTTGCGCCTTTATGTTTTAACTGTGATACTTAAAAATATAATTTTTGCTGTACCTGATGCTTTCGTTTTTATTTAGCTGAGCATCTAAAATAGGCTTAATAACAAACCAGTGAGCCATGTTTTGTTGTTTCTTAGCCTTGCTGTCCCTCTTCAGCCCTCTTGTAGCCTCTTAAAGTCACCCAAACACTGCTTTACATGCAGTTCAGACACAGACAGATACTGTGGCCAGACAGACGCCTGGTGTATAATTCTACTGTATATTTACTGTATTATTGAACATCATTAGAAAATGGAGAAAATAACTTAAAAGTACATATTATACTAACTCTACAAATGTTACAACCCTCAACAAATGTACATTTATGTGACAGGAGGATGGAGTAATAAAAATAAAGATCGCCGTCACGGCTAGATCAACACTAGTGTGAGGAGGAAGGTGAGCCGGCCAGTCGCCGGTCAGAGTTCAGGCTTGGGCAGCTAGGAGGGGAGCATGGGCAGGAAATGAGTAGACGGGTGTCTTCGACGAGCCTTGTGACCTCGCCGTGGCTTTCCCCGCCCGTTCAGCGAAACAAACATCTGCCTGCCTCCGTGCTTCCAACGGAGGGAGGCGTACGTGTTGTAGCCGTTCTCCTCAATGCGCTCCTTGAACTTGCAGCTCGGGTTGTACTTCACCTGAGATCACAGGGAGGAGAGGCAGAGACGTTAAAGAGGTCATAACAGATGAGTGAATAGCTAACAGCTGACTGCTATTCCTGCTGTGCTATGCTAGGCCAGCTTCCAAGTGCACAAAGGTTAATATCTGTTGTTGCAGTAAAAGACGTCCCATGTGTCTGCAGTTGATAGAATTTTGCATCAAGTGTTTAGCTCGTTTTCTTTTTAATACAAGAGTAGAAGTACAGTTAAAGGGCTGGTTCACACAAATTTGAAAAAAAAAACAACAACATAAATTTGTGTCTAGCCATACAAACAGTTTTGAGGTTTTGAGATGTCCACCTCTGAAGCTTTTTTCCCATCAACCCAATACAGTTTGTGTCAGTGGAATTTTGTTTGTGCTGCTCAAAGCACTGAAGAACTAAAACCCAAAAACAACATGTCTTTCCAGAAACAATGTTCTGGTTACTCGCAACAGTCCACAGTTAAGTTTTCATTGGGACTGACCTCTGAAAGCTGATCACTGACTGAAACTGATCACAGTGAGGTCTGTGATATGTCCTGAGTAACCGGGACATTGTTACTGGAATGAAATGTTGCTACTTTTGAACGTCATTCTTTAACTGTTTCAGATGCAGACACAAAGCTCAAAGCCTCAAAAGACCCCAGAATACCACAAATTAAACCTACAATATTGAGAATATTTAGGGTAAACAGAGCCCTTTAAGGTCCTGTTTGTATGATTTAGGGGGATATATTGGCAGAAATGGAATATAACATAATAAGTAAGTTTTGTTTAGTGTATAATCATCTGAAGATAATAATTATCTTCATACAGTGGCCCAGAATGGACAAACCAAACACTGGCTGTAGATAAGGCCAATTACATTTTCATATTTTGATGTCGGCCACCATAATTACCACAAAAACACTGATTGTTATTTATGTGAAGCTGCTTTATTTAGTGTTTCTACCAGTATATGTTGCTGTATTCATTTGTTTTGGAGAGTAGGAGACCTCTGCGGATAATCTGACTCCCGGTGAACACCTCCTCACTTTCTGGGTCAGTAAAATGGTGAGCGGACATGGGTGCAGGGCTAGTGGCCCGTGTCCGACATGATAAACAGCTTTGGAGAAATACAGATTTTTAACCTGAAACTGTTTTATTTAGTATTTTACTGGTTTTAGTCACTTAGTCTGTTTGTTTTGGAGAGGAGAAGATCTTTGCGGATAATTTGGCTCCCAGGAAAAACCCTCAGAACTGTGAACTGAATGAAACTCTAACCGGGAGAAGTTTCAGCTGGTTGCAGTCTGCAATCCTCACTGCTAGATGCTACTAAATCCCCCTAAATCTTACACACTACTTGCATAAATTGATAAAATATTGAGAGTCATTTGGGCAAAAAGAACCATTAATGTCCTCGAAATAATCAAAATTAACAAAGTTATTAATGAAAAATACCTTTTTAATCAACATTTAATGTGAAATTCTATTTAAATCAGTGTTTCTCCGTCCTGATCCACTTTTTTATTGAAGTAACGGGCTTTGTCTGCAGGTATACTGATCTGTGAAGGTAATCCAACAGCCACTTTTTCATGGGTGGTTACCACTTCTTATCAGTCAGTCAAAGAGTCTTGAAAGATATTGTAGTGACAAGAGGTTCGGCTGCATTCCCTTTTCCAGATCCTTATCTGCCATAATGAGGCCCTGTCTGCGATAGCATCGGGATAGTATGAGACTGCCGTGATTCACCTGCCTTTTTTCTCATTATGTGCGATTTCAGACCTGGGTCTTCAGATCTGTTTATGTCTTATTTACTGCGGTAAAGGCACTTCTCTTATCACAGCTGCTGACTGATTGCTTGTCCCTGATTTCTCCATTTCCAAGATGTGAATACATGAGCTAGACACCACACACCTCAAGTCTGATGTGTGGCTGATTTTAACAAAGAGAGGTGATTACTTTTGAAAGCTTGCTGTGGGAAACAACAATTGGCAGATGGCACGCGAAGACTTTTAAAGGAGCCCAGCTGGCTCTTTGTCACTGCTGGTTGGGTGTCTCTTCTCTGCTATTTATTTTGACAGTGGAACAAGCCAACTCAAGCTGCAGGTATCATCAGCCGTGGCCCAGGTGTACAGCCATGATTGATTGTAGCACTCTGAACTTTCTCTGGACTTCTTGGTAGAAGATTCCCTTCACCTCAGCAGAATCAAACATGTTTGGGTAGGCACTCATTTGGAAACCCCTATACACATATACCTCCCCTACCCTCGCCACCCTCCTCCCCTTTCACAGCCCTCCCATCTTGACCTCCAGAAACAATGTTGCCAGGTTGTATACGCACCGATCCAAAGAGCGTGCCTTTCTTGGACATAGCTAAGTACAGCCCGGTGCTGACAGATTTGATGGCAACAACTCCCACACTGACAGATCGGATTTCCATCAGGCCTGGAAAATAAAAGAGGGAACAAGAGTCTGGGTTAGAAACATCTAGCTTTGGGAGTTTCCCCATCAAAAGCCACTCTATCATTAGCGATTAGGATACCAGACAGCCATATGCTCCGGGGAGGGAGAGCCCAAGACGAGAGAAAAAGAGACACACATACACAGGACATGCACAATGGCCCAAGAGAGCTCCCTTTGTGAGAAGACAAGTCAAGCTCAGCATTTGGAACAACATTTTAAGGTTTGATCATGTCAGAAAAGGCGGGAAAGTATCATTATTTTCTCACAGAAGCTTAACTTTACCTATGTGCCTCTGTGCTGGACCACATCCTGAACTACATAAAATTTGTAATACACACATCTGTAGCACACATACACACTGTCTGAGTCTGCATCCATTCAAGTCTCCTGACTCCAGATGTGACACTCCATCCTGATGATGCCCAGTGTTGTTTACCGAGGGACACAAAACCAGTGTCTGCCGGCCACTTAAGCAGCCACTTTAACTCACTTCACCCCATGAAAAAGCTGGCAAGCTTGTGGGCTAATTGTTTCCTCTGGGCACTGATTGCAAACAAGTCCCATGTGGTTCACTCTTGATCTGGTTTTTGTCTGCATACAAAAATAAAGGCACACACCCATTGTCATGGTTACGACAAGGAGGAGATGTTTGGGAGATGACCTGAGGGTTTACCGCAGGGTTCTGAATAGCGGCTAATTGCTAGAGATGAAGCTCTCTTTTGGATGATATTTTTCTGGCTTTATTCACCCACTTAAACCTTCAAAAGCGCCCTGATGTGGCCCTGCTATCTGATCAGAGCACGGAATCGTCTCTTAACACTCCTGAAAACCTAGTCTGTGCAGAGAAAACATGTAATGTTGCTGCTCAAAGGCTAGGCACTGTGGTATATTTGTGAAAAAGGGAATTGTTGGCTTTGGATAGATGCTGTAAACATAGCACCAGATCAAGGTGCTGACGGACAGGGTGATCCAAAGCTGGTAGGAAATGTAAGTCATAAAAGCAGCAGTGGGCCACTGGCCACCCAACTGACCAACCCCCAGCTGCTTCGGTACAACCGCAAGTCTTGTGCAGGGCAGTCTCACTGGTCAAACCCATCCAGCAATGAAAAATAAACGCTCACACCAGGGGGTTTGCAGGTGCTACCCCCCTTTCTACTTATTTATTTGTGCAAATTCAGATTTTGTTTGGAAAGAGGAGTAAAGCTGAACTTGGCACAAAGGCTTGACTTAATATGTTGTTGGATGAAATAATGAGTTATGTATTTGTTTTAGAAGTAGCTTTAAAGGGTACATTCGCTTTTTTTTTAAGTCTGTCTTAATACACAAGTCCTCTAAATTAAACAAGCAAATAAGTTGCTTGTCCGTGCCCACTAGGACGAAACATAGAAGTGTTTTCTGAACTTATGGCCCTTATTGGCTGGATGACATCATTTGTCTGTACCTGCCAGAGCCATCTGTTCTCTGTTTCATGATGATTTATGTTTGGTTAGGTCTAAGCACAACAATGACTTGGTTAAGTTTAGGGAAAGTTCATGGTTTGGTTTAAAATAAGTACTTGGTTAAGGTTATGGAAACATTGTGGTTTAGACTTAAATTACTACTTAGCTAAGCGTATGGATGCTTCGTCTTCATGGCTACAATAGTAAACACCTGGTTCAAGTGTTCTCTCCAGACACATTTTTAAATGTGTAAAATGCTAATTTATTAATTATTATTTTGTTTAAGATGGTTTTCCAATACACAAAGAAAAAACAGTTCTCCTTGATCTGGCCTATGCTCACCACCGCTGCTTGAAGTAGCTTTCCCATTTGCCTTCTGCTTGCCCCAGTGCTAAAACAAAGTCTGGAGATAGGTCTGACTATGTGAGGCCAGACGTAGGCTCAAATGAGGAGTCTGCTGTGCACCAAATCCGCAACAAGCAGTCGATCAGAATTGTAAGAGTAGTTAGCATCTTTTATTTGTTTATGTTGTGTTTTAGCTTGTGAGCTTGTAACAGGGCAGTTAAACATACAATAATATCTGCTAAGGCAGTGGTTCCCAACTGGTTGGTCGCGGTCCAAAAGTGGGTCGTGGGTACATTCTGAATGGACCACAAGTGACTCAAGAACATGTTTGTTGTTTGCTGGACCAGTATGTGCTAAGGTGTTACAGTGTGTTCGCATAGGGCCTGGTTTACATCCACTGTACACTCTTATCATGTTAGCTGTCAAAACTGACACTATGCTAATGCAAACTGTCACTCTGTACTGACAAAACTGCTCTGCGCTGGAGGCTTTAGGTTTCTTTGCTGATGTTGTGTCGGTTGTGTCGAACTCTGTTTCCCCTTCAATATGTGTTTCACTTACTTAGCTTGCTCATTGTACTTTTGAATCTCAGATTTTTAGTTATCGTCAGTGAAAACACCTCTCTACTGACAAACGTAAAGGCTTGAGAACAATTGTGGTCTTGCTTGAAAAACAACAGTGTTGACTATCGGTTGGAAATGGTAAGCAAACATCAGTCTCCCATGTTAAAGTCTGATGTTTTGTTGACTCATTCAGCCAAGCAAACCTTGCTGACTTCCTGTGCTCCCTCTCCATTACTACAGCTGCTAGAGGTCTTTGTCACTTGAAAGTAAAGAGATTTTTTGGGGTTCAGGCTGAAATGACTGATACTGTTGTACTTGGGTCTCTAATGCAGAACTAATATGCTCATATGTGCATTGAAAGGGTTTTTGGTTTGCTGTGGTTGTACCTCCCATTCACTCTGGTTAAGAGATTCCTTTCTGAAGTAACCTGATGCAAAGAGATGGGGAACCAAATCCACAGTCCTTATTTTGTGTCTCTTTATGTTTTCTCAAAGTTGAAAAGACTTAATTTAGTAGATGTTGTTTTGTCTAACTAATGCAGTCTTATACTGAACAAGAACTGTGGACTTTTCCCCTTCACATTGTAATTGTAATAACCCTAAAGATTCTCTTTACAGCCAATGTGGACAGGAACAATAATTGCAGCGACAAACAATTTCAATGTGGGCATGTGAATATTCATAACAGTCTTGAAAATCCTTTAAAACATTGTGACGTCTTATATTGTACAGATGACAGTGATAATACATAATTTCCTATTCTACAGCTTGGCTGCTAATATCATCAGACTACTGGTTTCAAAGAGCACATCTGAAGAGCTCCATAACTTAAAAACACACATCTGCTGTTCTCATCACTCTCAACACAACTATCTCAAACTTTTTTTTTTTTTTTCAGCTCTGAACATCCCCAGTCGTGCTTACCAAGTGAGGTCATCTACTTTATGCACAAAGGAGTACAAAGAGTAAAGAGGAGGAAAGAAAAGACGAGGAAGGTAAACAAACACAAACTCCTGTTGAGTGTCTTTCTTCTCTGACAGGACCGTGTAAATGAAGCCCTCTCTGCGCTCGCCGCAGCTGCAGGGAAGGGAGGGGAATGCCTCAGTCGAGTCCATCCAGGTACCAGCCCAGCTGCACCCCCATCATTCCTGCACTGCCTCTGATCCTCCAAGGAAACATTAACACTTTGATGGCAGCCTCCTCTTTACGAGCTGTGTTTACAAACACCGGGTGTGCTACGGTGGCACCTGGAGCGTGCAAGGGACTCATAAGCAATTAGCTGAGGCCCGGCTGGTGATTGGAGCGCTGCAAGGATTTATGGGGGATTAGTCCAGGCCAATGAAAACCGCTGGTGCCTGAAAGTGGTGCCAGCAGTCATTGCCATTATTTGCTGGTTTGAGTTCCAGGCACAGTAGGTGTGTTGGAAGGATGTTTGTCACATCTGAGACGTTGCAAAGAGTTGGCCGTGAACAGTTAAGTCAGGTTTTAAAACTTAAAAAAGAAATCTTAAACAAATCACAGTTTAAATAGTCTTCTAGCTAATATCTGTATTAATAGGTAAGTTTGTCTTAGCGGTCATTTTGCAAGGCATTTCAGCAAAAATGTGTCTGTAGCACATAAAATATCATCCAGTCTCTGCTCCAGTCTCATCGGTACCCAACATGTCATTTCATTCATACATGCTGCTGTAGCAGCCAGCAGACACAAAAGATCTGAGGACATGAAATGGGGATTTCACATTGTCTCGAGGAATCACTCGGGCTCTGGACGCTTGACCACACATCTATAAAGACCAGTTAGATCCATATAACTCACAGTCCCCCCTTTGAAAAGTCACTCCATTGTGCTGGAAGCCTGAGAAATCAGAGTGAGGTATTCCAAGCTATTAGAGGGTTTTCCTAACTGCTGAAATCCAAAGGTCACTTTACTGGAGGGAAAGGCTGTATGCTGAGTTTAGCCTCCGGACTCGTAGAAATGTGCTGTGATACTGATGCAGTTGTCTAAAAGTATATATTTTTGACTGAAACTGTTAAATTTATTATAAAACAGTCCAGAGATTTGATTGATGGTCGTTCTGTAGAAATCCTAAACTGATTCATCTGAATTTTTTTTATCCCCCTGCAAACCAAGTTAAATTTAGTTGTATCTCACATTTCTAAGTGCATTATGGGGGTAATCTTCTCTTTAATAAACCTAGTTTAAAGTCAAAATAATTGTTATCTACACAAGGGGGCAGGAATATCTAGTGTGCTCTAATAAAATTTCCTTATTCTAGTATGATAGTTGACTATGTTTAGATAAAATTAAAGTATTTGATATTGTGAATAATTTTTATTCAACAACTGTTTCAAATCTTTTCAACAAAATCACAATTGGAAAGAAGAGAGAGTAACAATTGAGACAAATTAATTCTTTGTTCCTGAGTTGCATTGGAAACTGAAGGTCACTGCTGCTCCATGTTCTGCTGAGCAAGTATCAACTGATGGCCCTATTGAGCTCATGAAAAAGGTACTTTTGGCTTCCCACTTGCAATTGGCAAGATCTCTTAACCTTTGACATGTTTTGGCTGGGACTGTCAATAAGCTCAAGCTGCCATTACAAGCAAATCCTGCACTATACATGTCTAGTCAACTGTGGACTTGCCATTTATTTCTCCTCTATGGGATTTTTAAAAGCATAGAAAAAAGTCTTTTACCCAGTCTTTTTTTTTTACTCTTTCTTTTCTTTCCGTCCCCCATTTTTTGGACGTTAGCCCAACGTCAGATCATTCAAGCCTTTTCTGACTTTGAAAAAAAAAGGCAGAAAGGAAAGAGAGAGACACTCTCACGGGGTTCCCTTTTGTCAGACTCATGGTATGGGGGAGGAGGAGGGAGTGAGTACAGGGTGAAGGTGCTGGTTATAAGATGGGGGTTTCGGTGGTGGGGGCAGGCGCTTCCAATGGCTGCTCCCCCAAATAAGTCTTTGTTACTCACCTGAGAGGTGAAGAGCTAGACAAGATCTTATTAATGACCAAGCGTTTTGAATGGGGCTCTACAAAGTGTGGCAAAATGGTTCCTTTCATCGCAAATTTAAAGCAGAAAAGAGTGAAAGACTGAGCAAAGAGAGAGTGAGAAAAAGAGATTTTTCTGCTCCTTTCCTCCTGTCTTCTTTTTGTTCCTTTTCCCAGGTCTTTAATTTCTTGGGTTGCCCCCTTGAGCAGCCCTCCATGGCTCAGTGCTCGACCAGAGCAGAGCCTGGGAATCTTGGAGTTCCCGCTGTGCTCCTGCTCTTGATTGACATACCTTTTCAATTATTTCACAGTTTGCTTGCTTTTTAAACGAAGAGGGCCCTGTTGTTTTTTTCCTTCTGCCCTCCTTTTCAAAACACAAGCTTTTCATGTCGGGTCTGGGCTGCCGGGCCTAATGGCTGTGACCAGCACCTTTGATCTGCCATGACCCCCTCGAAGGGTCTGGTACTGGGCGAAGCAGCCGCCTGTGTGTATCAGCGCAGACAAAGGCTGCATCACTCACTATTGCTTTAAACACCTTGAGAGATTACCATGAGAACAGGCGCTCTAGTGGAGGCCATCACAGGTGGTGTGATATGGAAACTTGGACATTAACCCTTGAATGTACAGTAGAATACCAACCAATGACTAGCAAGGACTTGTGGACAACCAATTGTGGACAATTTATGTTTCTGCCCAAAAAAACAAAAAACAAAAAACAGGTGTATTCTAGTATATTTATGCATCGTTGGCCACTACTGCACAGTTTTCACTGTTTTTGAAGAACCAGTCTTTGAATGCAAGAAAAACGAAAAAAGAGGGTACACTCAGCTGTGAATACAAGCGAACCTGTCATTCATTTGGTATGTTTTCAAATACAGATTACAGTAAGAAAAATAAGTCAAAATGTTTTTTTAAGCATTGCAGAATTTAATACAGAATTTCAAAAATGTTTAAGACGATCCAATGATCACACTAAATTTGCGTAGCAATGGACTGAAACTGTGGAATTTGGAAAGGTTTAAACTTCTGTCATAAGTCATTTTCTCATTTGAACTAAGGAAAATATCCTCAGATCAGGGGTCTCATTTATAAAACAGTGCGTAGGATCCACACTAAAAATGTACGTACAGGCAAAAGCCAAAAATGGCGTGCACCAAAACATATTCAACAGTCAAGCTTCTACTTCACCATCTGCGCCGCCAATTTCCTGTATCCAAAATTTTCGTAAGCATGGGTCAAAGTTTCTCTCATCAAGTCTGTTTTTATAGATCAGTACTTTTGCGTGGGAAGTGGTGTACGCCTCTTCCAGGCCTTGTTTTTTGTGTATGCAATATTTATAAATGAGACCCCAGGTCTGGACATTGTGTGGAGTTTCCCTTTTACAGGTGAAGCACACAACACAAGATCATTCGTGTCACAAGCGTTCTCACTTAATGGAAATACTCAGTTTGGTTGAGGCGAGGGGTGGCGCATGGGTAGAGCATGCAGGAGGCGGGACGTGACGCACATTACACTGTGGTCATGTAGCCAGTTTGTAATTTGGCCATAAACAGCAGAGTCTCTTGCCGTTCCCTCAACTTGTCTCACGATTTTGGCGTCAGTCCTTACTGCCAGAAGTTCCCAAATCTCATCATTTCTCCATTTAAACATTTTGTTGCCGTCTTTGTGTAAATGACCCATCTTCTTCACCCTTGGATGTTTGTTTTCTTCCGGTGTCATGCGAGCTGCGTGCTAGAAACATCACCAATATGCTTACTGTGAATCTCTTGACAATTAACTGCTCTATTCACACATGCTCAGTCGAACATTACTCAGACTTTGTACTACAGAGCTGGCAGGGCAAAGTCTGGTCCAACAGATTCAGACATTTGTGTTCTCTCATATAGCTCCTTTGTGTAATGTCTTGATAATTCCAGGTTTGCAGTGCATGTGTGAAAGGAGCTTTAGAGTGCATCTACACCAATTTGGTTTAATTAAAGAAAATCTTTTCTCTGTGCTTCAGCCCATTGTCCCAACTAAACACAGCTTTTCCTCACCCTGAAACTGAGCTTTTCCAGAATGATCTCCAGAGGGGGTAGGTCGTAATACACCAACATGGTGTGTCAGTGAGTACAGGGAACACTGAGGTGTTTGCAAAGCAATTACATAAACTGCCCAGCGAGAGCATTGGGCTGTGTGGTAGACCTTTTTCCGCCTCTTACTTTCTCTGTGATCAATCATTTGTCAATATAGCTGAAAACCAGAGTGCAGCTATCGTCATTAACCTGCATTATGTAGATTTTGTCTGACGCATTGCAATTATTTAATAACTAAAGGACCAAGAGTTTTAGTTTTCTGTTGTGCGGGTGTTTCACTGTGGGTACAGTGGTCTCCTTCTTCATTCTTCACACAACTTTCATCACTTTTAATGTGTGCATCTTATTGTAACACTGTAAGTGTGCACTGTTATCTCCTTTACTTCAATTCATTGTGTTGTGATTACAATGACAATGACAAGCAAGACAGAGATCTTGGGCAGAGATTCTGTGGCAGTGGGATGCAGTCAGAAGGAGGCTGTGATGGCAGGGGGCAGGGTTTTCCCCACTTTCCCCAAAAAAGTTTTGCCCAAAGACGTGGTCAGACGACACATCGTACAACCCAGTTTGTCTAACGCACACAGTTGCTTTTAGGTCTGTACAAGACAACCAAGATTTTAAAGGATTGCTTCACTCATAAATTGATAATTTGTTCATCAGTTTCCCAACCTGTGAGTAATTACACTGAATAGCTGAAGAAACTTTATTTGCTCACATGCCTCCACAGTGAACGAAGAATCCAAAAGCAAAGAAAATTCTGTTTACAAACTCTCACACTGCTCACACGTACAGTATAATTGAAGTCTCATTAATCCAGTTGTATGCTCAGTTCTTCCCAAACACGTCTTCATTAAAACCTCACTAATTAAAGTACTTAACATATGAGTTGCTCACCTAGGCAAGCGTGTGCACTCCACTGAACAGAGTTCACATGTATGCGCTTGCCAGCACATGAGACTAGAAAGTATTAAACATACAACTGGATTAATGAAACCTTGATTATACTGCACGAGTTGTGTGAGAGTTTGGAAACAGATGTTTGATATAGTTTTGCTGTTCCTAATACGACCCCCTTTTACCTTAATTCATCAAGTATTTTCTCCATTTTTGGATTCTACGTTCACTGTGGAGGCGTGTAAAAAAATACAGTTTTCCATCTAAATTCAGTGTAACATAGGGTGAGTAATCGATATACAAATGATTATTTTGTGGGTGAAGTATTCCTTAAACATGAATTTAGACCACAAAAAAGTGGCTCAAAGAGTGGTTCAATGGTCAGCAAATCTGATTAACCTCAGGTTTACCTGCTGTCTGAAAGTCAGCCAAAGAAAAACAAGCATACATGCACGCTTGCCCTTTCATTTAATAGTCCATAAAGCATAATCATGACTTTGATTCGGGGCAGAGGCCGTTGTTTATGCCCTGACAACATAATGTTGAGCCACAAAAACTTTGATTACGGCCCTTGTGGTGGCTGATCAAATCCAAGGCAAGTGGTGTGTCAGCAGAAAAATCACTGCTTCTGTGTCAGTGGGTCAGACGCCACGCGGGGAGCAGGATCAGTGCTTTGCTTTCTTTTTTACACATGCTCTGTCTGAGAAATACACTTCAGTGTATACAGATAATAAAATATCAACATAGCTTATGTTTTAGTCAGTAACTACATACCTGGGTTATATTCCTAACTCTTGGTGTGAGTGGAAGAAAAATCCAAACACTTCATATTGATTGGTAGCTGATGAACAAATGTCCTGTCGGGAGACTCGTATACTAAGAGGCTGACGGTTACTTATACACAGTCGGCAATACACTGATACATCTACTTTGTGGCATATGATACTGGATCGGTGATGATCTCATTGCAGTGAGTGGCTGATAGGAAAGCTGATCTTCAATTTGCTGTGGAATATGACAGTGCTGCAGAGGCAGAGAGATAATTTACAGGAAACACAGTGTGCTGGACTGAAATAGTTTGCAGTTTGAATATTATTGTGTATTTCACTCTCACAAAGAGAATGTTAAAGTGTCATGATTATGTTGGCCTTACACAAAACGGCTTTTCAATCGATTTCACTGTCGCAGACAAATTTCCAATGTTGTGATAAAATCAAACGAGTTGCAAGTTAAGGTGACAGAATCCAAAATGTAAAGTTTGTGTGCAAATAGTTTATCTTTATGGAATATGTTGATACCAAATTGTCAAGAACACTGCCAACATATGACGTTTACTGTCTTGTGATTCCAGAGTCATGTGTTTTTGCGGACACGTAAGGAATTGTGAATGTGTCGAATTTCTTAAAGGGAGTCTGCTGTAATATATTCCACCAGGAACAGGATGGGAAATCATCTTCAAATAGTTGTAGTCTTGTAAATAGTGATCCTGCAAGATCCTGCAGGTTTTTGTAACATCTTTTAGTGTGTTACCAAAACCTCACATTGCCTTCAGATGTGTGATGGACTCAGAAGTATTTTCAAAGGCTTCCTAAGCCTTATATTGTAGGCCTGTGGTAGGCATTAGTTGAGACTAGAGGTTGAAGATGTATTACAACACACAAATGCACAACATGTCACATACACAAAACATACTCAAACTGAGTCAAAGGCAAGAGTAAACGTGATCCTCCTGGTGAACCAAGACTTCAGTAGATGACTGAGTCTCTCCTGGTAGAGTGTACTTTATCAACCAAACTTTTGACCCCTGGGACAACTCCACCATGTGCAAACAGCCCTTGATTAGACGTTGGTGTGGAATTCCCTAAATGGCTTTTTCTAGTGCTCAAGGGGTCGGTATGAGTTTAACCCGTTCAGATCCCTCGTCTATTTCAATGAATGTAACTTTTCTAGGATGTCTAGATCTATGATTACTGTCATCTGACCCAGTGCGACTTATTTGGTGAGATGTCAGTCACAGTGTCCTGCATCATTTAAAGTGGACTGCAGTAGAGCCACACCCCCTTTTCTAACAAGCGTGGTCGATTGTGAGGCAAGGAGGAAGCGCAAGGCATGTTTCAGTCTATTAATCATTATGAAACAGGCTGCCTTTTACTAAAGCAACAGTACAAGTTTATTTTTGTCGTGAATATTTTGGTTCACAAATAAAATGCAGTTATCGTTGCTTATGTGTAGAATACACATGATTATTGCTGGCCTCCATGGGTCTCAGCCCAGACTAAGTTGTGTTTCTTCTCCTGCAGCCACACACACAAACCAGCCTTTGACAGAAGGCAGATTCGATCATGGCTGATGGCTGGTTAGATTTGCATCCAACTTCATCCCGACTTGCTCTGACATCATACAAAAGTGGAAAGCGATAATCTGGCGAGATCAAGGTGGCCGCAGTTTTTATAGCCAGGCGCTGCAGTTGCTCTCCACCAACTGCAAGACCCAGAGCGTGATGGGAAACGTCTGGGGCTCACCTGATCTAACAGCTGATTGGTTTAGATGTTGACGTCTAACATAAACTCTTAATTTTTGTTGAATGGGAGAGAGCTTGATTTTATTTGTCTGATTTGAAGGTTTATTCTGTTAACAGAATACATGTTGTGACGTCTAGTAGTTAGAGTAAATACATTCATCATAAACTACTCATAGTCTATTGTATGTTAACATTTGACTGTTTAAATTATTGAAGTATTTAGCATCACAGAGGCTCCTGGTTAGTGGGAGGTGAGGATTCTTAAAATAACATCTGTACAGATGTGAAGCGCTGACTATATCTGACTGATCTTTAATGAAAGCTGTGGTCTCATATTTCTTTTAACTGAAAATATTAACCTCTTAGTCAAACACAACGTGTTTAGCCTCTGTAGTTGAGGGAACAGGTCCACTCTGCAGCAGCAAACTGATGTGATGCAGCTTTACATGAGATTTACATTCATGTAAAATGGAGGTTGAACCATGAATTTAAATTACAGATCACCTGTAAAGCTTTTCAATAGGCTACTCTGTTCGCAGTCTCTAGTTGTTTTAATTATAACAAACTGATATATGGGTGTGATAACATTTCTAATAAATCATCATCAGATCTAACAGGATGTGAGTGTTTCTGTGACTTCCTGTTCAGACCGAAGGCTCCTGGAACCTGTCAGGAAACTCTGCAGCTTTTTGTCACTGCCTCCTGCCGCAGCCGCCTGATCTCGCCCACTGTGGTGAAGCGCAGTTCATCTCGAACGAGCCTATTTACTTGACTTGGTCCTCACCAGGATGATATCAGAGTGAAGGACATCTCTAACTTGGGGGTCAGCTGTTGGCTTATTATGCAAACTTGTATTTTAAGACATCAACAGTGATGTTGAACTTGGTGTTTTGGGTGTACTACAACACAAAGAAGTGGACTCCTGAGGCAGAAACTCCGAGTATGGGGACTTTTGGCCACATCACGATGAGCGATGTCAGAGCAGGTGTTTTACATCTGCTTTTAAAGGCCAGAGTACCTGCTTTGACGTGACTGATTGGGGTGCCACAATGATTTTCTGCCCTGTATCTTAAACAGCATTATAAATTAGGTCGTCTTTGATCCGTGTTTTCAGTTTTTATACAGCTTTTAAGACGTTTCAGGCCCATTTGAAACATTTTGGTTAAGGCCAGAGGATGATATTTTATGCTGTTTATTCTGAGTTTTACTCTGAAAAAGGTTAGACTTTATTATTTTGGTTAAAGTTGAGGGTTTGCTCAGGATTTCCCTTTAATTAATGTTAAAACACCCTGGTTGAGTCACTGTCCATAATGTTTCATACACATAGTGCTGAAATTATGACATTTATTTTTGTTTGAATAAGTGTGATCAGGCTCAAAATACATATGATGCAATGCTGTTATTGGTTTTAATTGAGCGACCAGTTCTGGACAGCAGTATAAAAATTTACAGTCTCTTTAAAAGGAGCTCTGACGGCCACTCTGAGAGCTCTACTGTTCCAGCGACGATTTGTACTTCGGTATGTGTGTGTGTGTCTCACGTGCAATTTTATGTGTTTGTGAGCAGCCCTCTGTTGCAGAGCAGAGCAGCTGTCGGTCCACAGGCAGCTTCTCCCTCCCTCCCTACAAACTGTACCTGTCTTTCTCTCCTTCCCCCTGTCTCCCATCTGCCAGCTAGCCTTTCACTGCCCGTCTGTCCCTCACTTCTCCTCTGTCGTACCTCTTAGGTCTCTCTGTCTCAGTCTTGTTCTCTCCCTGCCTGGGTCACCCCTCTTTTCCCTCCCTCCCTACCGGCCTGTCTGCAGCGGGTCTCCGGACATGCATCATACCTATTAACTCTCACAGGACTGGGATGATTTATTCATCCCTTACCGACAGCTATGAGATATGTCTGCCACGAGCAGAGCTGGGCTTGACTGGTTGCACACAAACACGCAAAATATCCAGTCTGCAGTTAAAGGTATCAGATTTTTTGTTGCGTTATTCCAATAAAAGCAAGATTAAAACAACCTACGAAGGATAAAAACAAGAAAAAACCTCCAAGATTCTCAGTAATGAAATGAACCGAACAGCCCTCGCTCTCATCACCCACCACATGTTTGTCAAAGCGGCACATTCAAGCCAACATGCCAAGTAATTCAGTACCTCAAATGAGCTCAGACTGTCTGGAGGTCTGAACAGTGTTTCTCTTGCCTAATTTAGCTCCGAATTCCTGGACAGTTAGGAATCCTTCAACTCGACTCATGTTTGATCAAACAGAATTTATAAAGCACATAATTAAAGTAACAGCAAAGGAAATAAGAAACAGGATTATTTTTGCACCTTTCTTTTTTCCCGCACACATTTGAACTTTCACAGATCTAAACACGCTGTCACTCTCTAATTCACTCTGTACACACGGTGTGCATGTGTGCTGCCATTTAAATATGACTGCGTACAATCAATGTCCTCTATACCTTGAGGAAGTAGGACGCAGGAAAGGCTGGTCTGCATGTGTTGTGTATTTTTGTGAGTAAAATCCCTCTCATGCGGCCCGCCCTGTCAAGGAAACAAGGACGATGGATAGAAAGGACAGGAAGAAAGGAGAGAAAAGACTGGCAGAGGGCTGGTCTTCCCTGCCCACATATCACTTGCTGTTCCCGCATTCCATTAAAATCTCTGGAGGGACGAGAGTCAAGATGAGACTGATAAGATTATTTTCCTCCTGTCTTTTTAATCTCAGTCCATATTCAATGGCCAGTGCCTTTTGTTCAGCAATGATTTTATTATTATCTTTGTTATCTTTATTATCATTACTCTTGCTCATAAAAGAACACTTCACTCGCTAAATGACAATTTGAATAGCAACTACACAACTTATGTTACCTTGAATTCGTGAAGAAAACATTTTTCTCGCTTGCCTCCTCAGTAAAAAAAGGTGAATTTTCTTCATAAATTGAAGTCAGTGGGGACCACATTTAACAAAAGCAAAACTACATTACATCATCTGTTAACAAACACTTACACAACTTGTGCAGCAAAATCCAAGTCTCATTTATCCAGCTGTATGCTTCAGGACAGCCCCCTAGCAGTTGACCAAACGTTAGTTGACCAGAAAGGTCAAGATTTTATTGGTTGCTTTGTCTAAGTCAGGAGCTGCACCTTGTCAAAATAAATCAAAACCTATATGACTGGACCATGTGGGAATTTAATTTGAAAGGACAGACCAGGAAGTGGCCGTGCTCAGCAGTCAGACAGAAGTCACGTTAATTTCCAGGGCTGGTACCTGTGGTTATTCCACAGGCTAGTTAATAACATGTCGGGCAGGAAATCCAAAGTGTGGGATCATTTTGAGAAGGTGAAGGACCAACCCAAGGTGATATGTAAACTCATCTTCATTGGTCGACTACAAAGATGACGTATCATCTGAAACATGTCAGTAGCTACATGCCCATTAGCCACTTAGCACAATCATTACTGCTTTGCCGACAGCGTCATTAACAGGCGGCTCGCTCAGTGTGTGACGTGCACTTGTAGATAAAATATAGGCCTATATTAATGAAGGTTCATTAGTACGGTTTGTATTTCTCTGTAATGTAGCACAGTGTTAACAATGTTACTAGGCAGCCCTAGTTTGCTTAGTACCTATCAAACACATGCACACAATCACATTTTTGCTAAAACATTACAAATATAAAATACTTCC
This sequence comes from Cephalopholis sonnerati, assembly GCA_019142605.1. NCBI lineage: Eukaryota > Metazoa > Chordata > Actinopteri > Perciformes > Serranidae > Cephalopholis > Cephalopholis sonnerati. The sequence goes on from JAGQAX010000006.1 coordinate 20,207,418, forward strand.
ACCTACGAGTAGCACACGTGTTAAGCTTGCGCGTGTTCAGGCACGCTACTTAGCCATCAGGCTTGGACTGGCCATTGGGCAATTCTGGCAAGTGTCAGCTGTCACAGGCCAAGATGGAAATATATAAAATCTAGACAGACAGAGTGGAGTTAGGGGAATGAAAATACAAACTAAATGATTAGAGGAACTAGAAAATTAATAGGTGGAGCAGAAAAGGTCAGAGACAAAAGGAAAAAAGTACTCGAGGCTGATGCTCCAAAGTGTTTCTAACATTAGCAGCAGTGACAATAATTGTGCAGTAGAAGTCACTTTGGACTGAAGTAGTGAAGAGGAGGAAAGAGTAGCAATGGCTACTGTGTGTAGCAATGGGACTGGTCACAAGGGAAATTTTAATGTAATGTGATAGATGAGACTTGGATTATGCTGCACAAGTTGTCTGGGAATTTGTAAAGGCTGTGTGGATGTAGTTTTGCTGTTTAACATTGTAATTTGTGAAGAATGTTCTCCTTTTTTGGATTCTCCTTTTGCTATGGAGGTATTAGAGAATAATGTCTTTTTCTTACAAATTCAAGGTAACATGCGTTAAGTAATTTTTAGACAAATAGTCATTTTGCAGGTAAACTTTTCTGTTAACTGGCTCATACCTACGATTTCATAATACCTCTGCCAGTTGTGAGGTGACGTCTCATCATGGAAAAAGCTTTGCCTTAACTTCAAGTCAAACCATTCCGTCTTTATTTCTGCTCTTCTTGTGGCTCTGCAGTATTAGGGCTATCAATCTCTTCTGCTATTGAATGAGCAAATGTCATGAAGCAATACCTTAGCACAAGGAAATCTGGAAACAATTTGAAGTGTACTCTCTCAGAGTTGTGTGCAGGCTGGTCTTCGGCCAGTTCCCCCTGCCTGCCAGACTGAGCCACTGAGGGAGGTGTAAAGCAGAGACAATCTTCTTCTCTACAAGCCGAGCCCGGGTTTTTTTGAGCCTGTGAACAAGCCACATGGTGGTGATATGCTGAAAGCTGACTCCCTCACTCCCTCGGCCCCAGCCCCGGCCGCAAGGGGTGACATTCTCTCACACACAATCCAGAGGCCGGTCCTCTTTCAGGACTCGCACTCGGCCCTGTTACCCCCACCCTTTCATACGGTGCTGCTGGGAGAAGTACTCCAGGGATTAGCCCAGCCAGGTCTTTCAAAGGCCATTAGAGCAAATTACAGGTATCCTGTTACCAGTGTGCTGGGACAGGCCAGGTGAGGGGCGCAGAGGCCAGGCGGGAGAGCAGGGGTCAGCTTGGGACAAAAAGACAAGGCCACCCTGGGCCCCACTCTATCGGAGTGTCTCCCTGGCTCCACAAACTGGTAGGCCTGCATCTATGAATGGCTCACTTGATGGGACCTCAGAGACATTGTCTCACCACCGTAACTTTAGCCTTTTTTTCTTAGTTCCCCTCCACCCACCCCCACGACTCACTCTCCCCACCCTGGTTTTCTCGTCTTTCGATTGATGTGGGCACGGCTCTGCCCAGATAACTGATCACACAAAACAGCTATAAAACATGAGCAAAATTCAATAAAATACGACACAGGGCTGTGTCATATCGACCGTGGTATTGAGAGAATGACCTGCTGCAAACACTCGTGCATGTCCTCTCGTGGCTCCGCTATCAGTACGTGCCACATAAAAAATCCTGCCTTGGGCCAAAGATTTGAATTACATTAACCATTTCTACTTAAAACCTAAATTTAAATTGTAATGGCAACCACACAACCATTAATGTGTGTTCTGTCAATGTATCAGTATGCTGCAGGCATCATGAGACTGATGCTGCTGATAACGCTGTGGAGATGGCCACAGGGAGTTCCGCATCCTGCCATTTTCTCTACTCGCACACGCTCTTGCCCGCACACACATGCCTCTTGGCCACTTGTGCCGGCCGCACTCACACAAATACACACACGCATGCCTCACCCAATCCCGACCAGTGGATGACAATCTAGTGGAGGAGTTGCGGAAGTGTTTCATTAGCCAATTACCGCTGGTAGATAAAGCCCGCGTTCCCACAGTCCACAAGGCCGGGGGTCAAATGTGACCAATTACCCTCCATCTCCTCACAGGACAGATTAGGCTGTCTGATTTATCCCCAGACGGACTGACCCAATACTCCAGAATCACCACCCACGTCTGGATGTATCTGCGTGTGTGTGTGTGTGTGTGTGTGTGTGTGTGTGTGTGTGTGTGTGTGTGTGTGTGTGTGTGTGTGTATGGAGAGAGGCGGCTGTGTGTCTCTGAGCAATTTCACTGCTCAAAAAACTGCTTATACACAGCTGAAGTGATACTAACGGACACTTACTATCTGTACAAAGACACAAATTTTGTAAAAAAAAATACCAAACAAGCTCTGGTCAAAGATTCTGGCAGTACTTGAATCTCTTCTACTACATACACACAAACGCACACACACACACACACACACACACACACACACACTTCCCATCATCAAACAGTGATTAGTGTATCTGCATGTCCTGTCAACATGCACTCCGTGGTAGTTATACCACTGAACACTAACTTCCTTGGACATGCTAAGCTGTGATTGTATGTAATGGAACATCAGTCAGTTCATTAGGGACCTCCAGGATGCTGAATCAGAGGGAAAAAGACCCTCCACTGATCAAACCCCAAATTTACAAGCACAGTGGGGGCAAGCCAGCCAGAAAAGGTAACACTAGAGGACAACCTGAGGGATTGGGCGGGTGGTGGGGTGGAGGTCTGGTGTAGTGAGGCTGAAGGATAGCAGAGGTGAAAAAGGTTAACGAAGCCCACGGTGCGCTCGTCTGCGTCTGTGTGGTACTGAGGGGCCGCCGTCTTACCGACCAAGAGGCCTTTTCTTTAATCAAGGAGGGCAGACTGCCTCCAAATCATGCATCACATCCGTAACAAGCGAACAGCAGGCTATCAAAGGCTTCACAGATAGTTACGAACAGATCTGCTCGCCAAGAGCTTTGTGACTCACGGCTTCTGCAGTTTCCTGCGCTTTGGTACCCTGGGAGGGGCAGCTGGGGATGGCGGGATCCACATTAGACTGAGGTCATTCTCCTGTGCCACTAAATTGCAATAAGCTGGTGTCTTGCATCTGTGGCTGGTTTGGTTGGCCGTCCAGACCAGACTCAGCCACCCTGAGTGGAAACATAATCAGGACCAAACAAAGGCCTTGTTTACAGTTTCCTACCTTCATCTTCTCTGGTAGTTATGAAGAGCGTCCGCATCTAAGCCAAACCAGCATCCCCTGTCAGTTTTAACCACAGTGAATCTGTGTCTACATGGCAAATAGTCTGTATTTTTAGATCAGGTTAGAGTAAGCCCAGGGGGCCACTTGTTGTAACTCCCTCTTAAGCAAAACGTACTCAGATCTCTTAGGTGATGATTGTGCAGGCTGATTAACTGAATTTGTCAAACTGCCTAGTCACCAGAAGAAAATGTTGGCATCATACGTTTTTGCAAATCATGAATACATTACATTTGCATGTTTCGTATCATGTCAACTTTTCTAAAGTGACGTAATAAATGGTTTGACTGCAGACTACTTCAGATGACTGCTCAAGAACGGACGACAAAACTGGTTGTGTGTTTGCGAGTTGCTGCTGTGTTTCCAACAATTTTTTTTGCTCTAAAAGTGGGTGCTTTGAAGCAAATCATCAGCAGGGATAGTGCAACGATAAGCGTCTGTTTTTGGCGAGACATTGCTACTTTTCCTGCTGCAATTGTACGTAACCACAGGGTTGTTAAAATGTAAAGTTTCAGCATGTCCGTTATATAATGACACACAAATTTAGTGTATGGTTTGCAGAAACATTCAATGCTAGCATTTTTTCTGGCACCTGGGATGTGTTGAAATACTCACTCATGTTGCGTTCATAACATACGAAGTTATCATTATTACATTTTTCTGATTTGTATAAATAGCATTCACGTTAAACGCTGGGTTATAATCACATCTGGGGAACTTCTCTGTATGTGTCTGACAGTGGCTGAAAACCAGTTAAAAGCAGACACCTCGTATCTCCTAAAGTTGGCTTTTTAAGTTATTTACACCTGAATTTTATGGATATTGAGAAATATTGTCAATGCACATAATTTTTAAGGCCCAACAGACAGAGCACGTTGTAGCAGCCCAGAGTGGCTTTTTGTAAATGTTCAATGAGAGTGAAGCTTTTGCGCACTGCTTTTGTGTCTCAGATTTTTCTGTTCTGTGTGCCTCGCGTTTTTGTCATTAGTGTTTTTTCCTATTTTGCAATTAGATGAATTGAGAGGCAGGCCTTTTGTGTTGGCGATGATAACAAGTAGTAGTGTGCATGGTTTGTGTGAAGCTAATGTTAGCTCATTTTCAGCGTTGCCTTAGGTAAGCTGCACGACATGTCTGAACAAAGTGTAGCCTCAACTACTTTATAACATGTTACCAACCATAATTATGCTCAACAATTGACAGCAGATGGTCAAACTGTCCTAGACTCATTCTAAAATAAGCTTTGAACTGACCATCATCCAGGTGAAGCTCCTGGACCAGCTGGTGGTACTACCTGTGATTTTTCCTCATTCTGAGGGTCTCATGTACCCACAGGGGTCTCCGTTTCCCTCTGGCCAAAGTACTATTTTCCTTTCACCCTCATTCAGAGCCGGAGCAAGTGCCCTCTATCAGTCTTTTTTTATGTAGACTTTAAGGTAGAGATCTGAGAGTTTACTTTACAGCAAAATAGCAGTTAAGCTAAGGACAGAAGATACGCCTCAGGCGCAAAACACACTCTGTGTGATTGGGGCCTTAAGGGGCACTTTATATGCATGTTCACATTAGGCTAATTTTACTCGTCACATGGAGTGCGACTCAGCCTGTGACAACACTTGTAGAATGTCTTCTGTGGTGGGAGATTTCCCGAACTTACCCTGATCATGTTGTGTCATATTTCACTTCGGCCTACGACTGTAACAGAAAGCGTGCATTACTAATTGGAGGTGTGATGATTGAAAAATGTTGGCATTTAGGAGGCAGGGGAGGTTTAATGAACTATCCAGTTGCATTATGGGAAATGTGGGATGATTTTGGAGCTTGACCCAAATTTGGGACCAAAACTCAGGATATTTCAGCCTCTGCTGCTTCGCTACTGACCATTCCTTGTTGAATCTGTCCCTTGCAAGTCCCTCCCTGTATCTTTTCTATTGTTCTCAGAACTTTGTCGACCATGTTAGTGCCTTCATCAACAGAATACAGTTTTCTGCCAGTAGTTCTGTATTCAGCAGCAGTCTGAAAACACACTAAATTTGAGTTGGAGACTACTGCAGACTAAAAGTGTGTGCATGTGCAGCTCAGGTGTGCAGCGAGGTTCCAGTGAGTGAGCACCAGGACACAGACTATTCTCTGTGGCCTGAGCCTGCCCCATATTTACATTATTAAAATGAGATGGGCATGCAGGGAGGTGACAGAAGGCACAAGAGTGAAATCAGGGCCCTGTCAGAGCTGTCACTTGCTCCACTGGCCAAAGGGCCCTGACCCCAATCCTATCCACTGCAGGGGAGGAGAGGGGGAAATGGAGACAGCAGGAGAGAGAGAGGTATGGTGATAGGTGGAAAGGGGCAGACAGACACAAAGAAAGAATCAAGGTGAAAGATATGTGTATAGGAAGAAATATATGAAAAGAAATGGGTACAGGAAGGCAGGAGGTTCACATCAAACTAGCTTCTACCTGTGCAAAGATGAGTATTTTCTCTGCCTGCTCAGTTATGGAGCAGAAAAACACTTTATAACTGCAACCTTTTGTTCTTAAGTCACTCAAAAATAGATGAAAAGGGAGGATTTCATAGATGAATGTTATGATATTACACGATTCAGCAAGAAGGACGCTGCGTTCAGGACAGAGATCCATACAGGAGTGGCCTGATGTGTGATGTGGACTGCCCTGTCCTGCTGTAACTGTATCAGTGCAATGCTCTGTGCCACCCTCTGTGTTCTAATGAGGAGCACGGCCTTCCAGACAGGGAAAAACACCCGTGTGCGCACAAGCTTGCACATTTCGGCTTGTGCACAAACACACACACATGCTTCTGAATAGAGTGCAAGGTAAGGTCTGGTTCATATTAGCCATTAGGGAGAGGAAACGCACATCTTTTTCAGTTTAGGGTCCACTTCATGCTCCCACAATGGCACAAGTATAAACACAGGCACATGCTCTCTAAAATGTACACACACATTCAAAAGAGTCCTGACACGATACTCACATCCTGCTCGTGGTCGTTTAGCGAAATGGCCTAAAAGATAAAAAGCAGGTACGGCTGGATGTGTGTAATGCGGTTCAGGGAAGATGCTGTATGGTCTCAACCTGTTGGTATGCACAGACCTGCGTCGGAGTCGCTGTTTTTAGCCTTCCACATTTGCATTAATTATTGTACTTTCAGGAAATGCATTCGCAACACAGTCATTCAGTCCAGACAGAGACTTCCCTGCTTCAGTCTTTAAGGCCCAGCAGCTTCAGTGCAGACGTTTTCAACCTGATGGAACAAAATCTCACTGATTGTTTGCTTTCAGAAAGTTGTCATCTAAACCCAAGACAAACCAAAAAGTAGGTCACACAGGTGTCAGTCCATATAGTCTGCATTCCTACATTGTGGCCCATGTATGAATCAGAATATGCATGGTCTATTTTCACAGATGCACTATCTGTACTCCAATCATGGACTGCAACTGAATGCAAAATGAATGTACTCTAGTCTCACATTGGGGCTTTAAGATGGCAGATTCTTGGCACATTTATTTTATATAAAAAAAACCTGTCACAGTCATTCATCGTTTAAACTCTGTACCACTTTAGTTTGATTTCTACATTTATGATCTTATTCTGTCCAGTGAACTTTTTTTAGCTAAATGAGTGTCAAGGCTCTGGAGATGGCAACACCAGTTAGTCTGTTCACTTCTTTGTTATAAAAACAACTCAAATCTATTGCATGCATTGTCATAACAGTTTGTGCAGATATTTATGATCCCCAGAGGATAAATCTTACTAATGTTAGTAATCCCATGACTTTTCCCAACCCAATCCGCAGAATAGATGTTGGCATTGTATGTCTCTGCAAACCACAGACAGGGGCGTAAATATATCTGTCATGGGGTGGAGAGGCCCGTAGAGAGAGCAGGCCATTGCAAGTGATTCAGCTTGCCACCTTGAATATATACCTGTGTTCAAAGAGGAACTATGAAAAAAAGAACATGCCAACATTTTATTCTGGTGTCTTGGCTGCTTTTCCTACAGTGTTTTTCTTCTAGTGCCATTTTGGTTTTTGAGTGAAATATCTCGATGGATTGTTATCATACTTTTTATGAACATTTATGGTGCCCAGAGGATTAATACTAATTTTGTGAATTCTTATATAGTGCTACCACGAAGGCAAAGTTTTCGTTTATTCTTTGAAATATCCCTGCTGGCCACCATCATCTTTAGGCGCTATTGTTTGGTTGAGTTTAGGTCGTGATGTCGGATGACCAAAATTGAATGTCAGTACAACGTCTAATGCCAACGTCAATTTAATGTAGAATACTGCCGACAGATGACAGTGTTAGTTGTGTTATTAAGTAACCAAAATCCAGTATCTACCAAACAGTGTGGAATAACGACATTTAGTCATAACGTATAGAGAACAAAACCCAGTGTCTGCAGAACGTCATAATGTTAACATTTACGTAACATAAAATTCTAACTTCAGTAGGCATTTAAAATACTGTCAACTCAGTTTCCATTGCAACCAAAATGTCCGTCTGACATAAGAGTCCAATGTCTTTCTGATGTCATATTGACATCCGATGCCAGCTGGGATCTCAGCATCTACTAGATGGATTTGTGCAAAATTTTCTTGTACATAATTTGTGTTCCACGGAGGATGAATCCTAATGACACTGTTCACCCCCTGACTTTTTTTTCTAGCGCCATAATCTGTTTACAATAAGCATCACAGCCTCACAGATCAGCTGGCATGGCTGTAGACTCTTGTGTAAACTTACTTCACAAACTCTTAACCCACATGGAAATACATGACGAAATGTCTGCATGATAAGAAATGTTGGATTATCGCAGGCTGTCTGGTGCTCAGTATTTTATTAGCTGTACAGATCAGTGTGATCAGTTAAATATCTGTCATTTTCAGTTAGTCAGCACCATTTCTCCACAAAGGTGTCATGATTAAACAGAATTCCAGTCTTCTACACATCTCCAGGTGTTGTAAACTAGATTTTTACGACCCGATTGCCTGACAGCGAGTCAATATTTAGCCACACAGATTGACGCTCCGTTTGCGGTCGCTCCGTTTGCGTGTCTCAGTTGTTTGTGGCCGAGATTAAAGTCTGCTGAAAGTCCACAGAGCTCCCATATGCTGTTGTGGCAGAAAGCTTCACGGAAAAAAAAGGGCGTGGAGCCCCAGATTTACCCGAATGTCACCTATGAGAAAGAGATGCCAGATTTTACTGCTTCTTATTGCTTCCTTTATGATTCTGAAAAAAAAATCCTTCAGGGAGGGATATCTGTCCTCAGGGCAACAGGTGCTTTACATTCCTGCTATTATTGCTTCCTAGTCCCAGGCTTCTTGTGATTTTAGGTTAAATTCGAACACCTTTAAACTCCCGTAGCTTTAGCCAGTCAGCCGTGGCTGTATTTAGGGATGCCAAGTTGTTTTTTTCCCCCCGTCTACCAGGGGTTCTCTTTCAGCTTCTTTATTCCTGGGCCAGTGGTTAAACGCCTTCCAAGACATGATGTCTGGCTCAGTTCGAGCAGGGAGGTGAGAGGCTTTATTGGAAGGGTCAAAACAAAACCATTAATCTGTCTTGGTCTATCTAGGGTTGAGGCAAGACCTGTCTCCCTCGACTCAATGGGCTGATTACGTCAGTGCATATGTGTGTGTGTGTAGGGTCCGAGATGTGAGTGGCGGCTGCTCCTTGGTGAGAGTTTCCTCTTGCAAATGATTTCAAACATGTGGTGCTGCATGAGTAAGACTAGCTGGCCGACTGTTCCCATCTGATCTAATTAATACTCATTTTACACCTTTCACAAAAAAGCACACAGAGTAATAACAGAGCTAATGTGTTCTCATTGAGGAAAAGGCCAAACTCTTTACCCCCATTTTAAAAACTTACTGCCTGGCTGTGACCATGTTCAATATTGCATTGCCGTGCTGTAATTAATTGTGGCTCATTACAATGATGTATAAAGCACCTAAATCATTGAGGGAGCAGCTTTTAGATGGCAACAGATCGTCTGCTTATGGGAAAAAGACAGAAAATCAAAGTATAATGGTTATTTTTTCTGGCCTGACGAATATTTAAAGGTCAAACCTGAACTTGCTCTATTACACTCTTTAATCATTTTCTGATGTTCACACTATTTCTTCCTTCGAGTATTTAGAAATGGATATACTTGAACCTATTCAGTGTCATTCTCCGATTTTAAAGAAGCTTTTCAGGACATCAGTGCAAACATCTTTTATCAATGGCTTTAAGATCCAAGTAGCTGGTTACTGGCACTGTGAAGTCTTCTCCTTTGTGTTCCCTTCACACCCACAGGATGTCCAGAGCTGTGGGATGCTATAAAGGAATTGGCTGCTGGAGCCAAAGTCAGACTCTATAAACCTGCTGATGAACCCAGTAAATCCCACAGAGGAGCCGGAGCCAGACTGCTAAAGGTTGTTAGCTACTAATTGCTACATTTCTCGAGCCCATTCATGATATCAAACCCTGGTGGCATAAACCAGGGATCCTCGGCTAATTAGGGTGACACTGACACTCTTGTCCTGCAATGTTCCCAGGACAGTGATAGTGTGTGTGTGTGTGTGTGTGTGTGTGTGTGTGTGTGTGTGTGTGTTTGAGAGAGATTTAACATGCGTGTTCACCATGCATGCGTGTGCCAGTGATGTTTTATTTAGCTTTTGGCCTCTTAATACGAGGAACAGCTGACAAAGGGTCGATTTTCGTTTGTCTCCCACATGCTGAGGCCATGCACTGTCCTCATTGAGGGGATAATAAATGCATGATTCGTGGGATTTTACCCTCCTGTTGGCATCCTAAATGTCCACGAATCCCCTCTCAGTTGAGACGACCCAGAGGAAACCTTACATAATGCCTAATGAGCAACGGGAAACGCTCCAGCACTCCTTCTAGCCTTTAATTTCCACCTCAATACTGAGCAGAGCACGCCCCAGCCCTTCTCCTAGCCTCATTAACATGTGTATTCTCCCGATTCAAAACACCAAAGCACTTCCTTCGGCCAGGTGCTTCCCTCTTTAGCCCCTCCAGCCCCCGGTACTGTTGATCCAGTCACACGTCCCCTGTCTGAGCTCTACCAGAACTAATGGTGAGTCATGGTGGGGATGTAGAATGGCCAGGACAGAATAAACTTTCTTACACCTTTAAAATGGCAGACAGCGCGGAACAGACATTTTGTAATGTCTGTGGCTTTGGCATGTGTACGCCATTGTCCTTAAATTGCAGCCTAGATAACACATGAGCCAGTGGTGGAGAATAGTGGTGTTTTTTAGTCTGATTTTACATCAATTTAAAAAGAACTGGGCTTTGTATGCATATATTTTATTGGATTAAAACAATTTAAGTGTCTTCTATTTTAGTATATTGCAATGGTGAGTACTTAACAAGAGCTGGAGAATACTTCACTGTATATGACTGTTTATGAGTGGTACGTAATGATACTGTTTCCTGAGTATGAGGTATGACTGAAGCAGTATTTACTCCTACACTTACACCATCTTCTCGCCAAAATAAGTGCATGTATGCAGGTTTTTTAAACTTGGGAAAACCCATTAAAATGTGGCGATAGAGTGCTTTCCCACTGCCAGTAGACCAGTACAGTGTACAGTGCTCTGCAGACAAGCAGAGCTTTTTTTTTCCTGATGTGTCATGTTTGACGTCATGCCCAGACACCAGAAATCAGGTAAGTAAACAGTAGAAAGCAGCATAGAGGCCAACGACAGTGTTACGGTGGTTACTTCTTTCTTTTTTTAATTTCTGTTACTTATTCAGTCTCTCTCCCTCTCAAACTCAGTGCTGACTAAATTTTGGATGATATTTAAGCACTGCTTAGACAGAGACGGACAGTATTTTCTGGCAGCCCATCATAGCGTCAAGCCAGCAAAAGGGCTTAAATTAATGCATCCACCCCAGTGTTGTATTTGTATTGGAAATTTCCCCGCTGTGGGACTAACAAAGGATATCTTATTTCCATCACTGCCGACGGGAGCCAATCAGGACTGGAGACGATAAAGCCCTGTAACACTGCAGAGCCATTTGGAAAAATACACATTTTCCCTCTTACCTGTGTAGCTATTTGTCGACCTAGATTGTTGGAGGTATCGGCTGTAGAGATGTCTGCCTTCTCTCAAATATAATAGAACTTGGCTTGTGGTGCTCAAAGCGCCAAAAAATTACATTTGAAAAACTCAACACCAATCTCTCTTTCTAGAAATCATGAACCGGTTACTCAAGGTAATCCACAGACCTTGCTGTCAGCAGTTTCATGTAGGAACTATTTTCTTCCTACACCCGCCAACTGTATCACTACGCAGAGGGAGTTGTGCATCCGCGGCTAGTTCAGCTTGCACCACTGAGATGGCTAATGTTAGATCTCATCTGAGGCAGATGCATTATGTTTACATCTCACACTGTCACGAGCACAAGCCTTCGGTCCATGAGTACAGTGACACGGTTAGTGGTGTAGTTTGGTAAAAAGAAATTAGTTCCCACATGAAACAGCTCACAACAAGATCTGTGGATTATCTTGAGTACCCTGGGTCATGATTTCTGGAAAGAAACATTGCTGTTGAGTTATTCAAATGTATTTTTGGCACTTTGAGCAACACAAGCTGAGTGCCTGTCTAGTTCCATTGTATTTGAGAGAAGGAAGACATCTCTACGGCTCATATCTGCAATACTCGGCAACTCACACCAAAACAATCTAAATTGATAAATGACACTACAAGTAAGAAGAAAAATATGTGTTTCTGATATTGGGGTGAACTCTATCTTTAAGTTCAGTTGACCCATGAGTTGAACAGATCTTCAGATATGAGGAGATAAGATTAAAAAAATAAATCTACAGAAGAAATTCACATACCCGTGGTTTAACTCTTCATCACTGCCAACGCTGTCTAACCAGTCAAACCTTTCTGGTGGATTTAGTCATCTGTCTGCAGCACTCGTCCTGTCTTTTCCCATTTTCAAATTCACCTCAGTCTCGCCTTGGCGTGTGACAGTTTCCCCTGTCTAAAACAAGTTTGAATAATTTCCACAACATATTTCAGTAGGGTGGAAGATTTTCTTCCCATGGGTCCCGTCCAAGTCAAATACACTCATGAACTAGGAAAACTCTCACATCAAACAGCAAGATGTTGCACACCAAGGGAAATTTGGTAAACACAACACACCCTGGCTGTGAGAGTTGCGCGGCTGTAGAGGCAGAATGGAGCTCGTCTGGCCGCAGTGACTTCTGCGCTTTTAGCGGCGTGGCGAGGTGACCTTATTTCCTAAGGGTGAACGGGCTGTCACTACCTGGAGGCTGCACAAGCTTTTGATGCCTTTAGCCACACACACCCAAAATTTAACAGCCCATCCTTTAAAATGAGATGAAAAAAATGAAACATTAAATAAAATATATGCAGTGCGGCATGCCAAAAAACACACGTAAGAATTTGTACAACAGAAGAGGACGAGGGAGGTAAATAGAAAACAGGCTTGTAATTAAAGCCATAAAATTTTAATTAGCCTTTATGTAATAACTGCATTGGACTTAAGTGACTGTACATGGAGCATTCTCCCCCCTGGACTCTACTCTCTAGTCCATACTACTGTACTTTATGATTTGCATTGATTATGAAATGGTTGCTGGGCGTGCCCACACAGCTGTTGTGCTGCAGCACTGTCTAATTAGCAGGCAATGACCGATGACCCAGGACAGGATATGATGCGTACCTGCCTTTGGAGCTTTTGTAAACATTTGGGTGTGTTTTTCCCCTCGATCATTTTCTGCTTTGCCATAGGTCAAAAGAAAAACATGTCGAGGCCCTCCCCCTTCGGTCCCTCAAAGTTCTGTACTTTGTCTCTTCTCGTGGCTATTTCAACAAGTTATTTTTAGAAACTTCGATGATAGCTGTATGGAGTTGGGTCTATATTTAGAGCGTGCGGCTTCACATGCGGATAATAGTCGAGTCTTGAATCTTATCTGATTTCTGTCTCTCTGGTTTGATTAACAAATGTATTGAAGCTTATGGTAAGCTTACAGCATAGCGTGCTTGATTCTGAAGAACAGACTTCATGGATTGACACCTGAAACTAAAGCGTTTGTGTATTTGATTGTATGTTTGTGGATATTTCCGCACATGTGCTCTCAAGGCAGGGTTTTTTTCTCAGGACACTTTGGAGATGGAACTGATACATGTTCAGCTTGATCTGTCTGCTGCGGATGGAAGTTTTGAATTTCATCACTCAGACGGCATTTAATCTCTTATTTGTCCTGATAAGGCATTTTAAAGACTACTCTACAAAATTTTTGCATGTCATACTTGTAGCTAAGTCCTCATGAACTAAAAAGCCAGATTGACAAACAAATACGTGTCTAGTAACAGTTTGTGTTTTGCAATTTTCTCTATCTCCGCTTCAACCCTGTCCGGCTCTCTCATGTCTTTCTCCCTCTCGCCTCTTCCCTCAGCTGTTCCATGCCCCTGCTCCACTGGGATTGATACAATATTTTCCAACCTCAATTAGCAGAGAGCCTGTTGACTAATTCCAACTGTTTTTGCACCTGAGAGGGAGCTGGGAGTTGGGGCTGGAAAAACTGAGTGGGGTGGAGGTGAGGGCCGGGGCCTGGGTGTAGCAGGCAGAGCTGTCGGGGCAATATAGCTGTGTCGACAAGAGTGTAAGGGCAACACAGAGGACAGAGGAGGGGTCGGCCAGACTGCTGGGCAGTGCTCGGGGAAGCTGCATGCTAGGCTCAGGGCGGCCCACAGCTCAGCCACTGTAAGGTACTTTTATACAAAGCAATGGAAGAATGTGGGAGTTAAAGTACAGGCCAAAACAGAGCTGTGCCTCCAACATTGTGTGTCTGTGTGGGTATGTGTGTGTTTTTGCTCTCAAGCACATGTCTCAAACTTTTTTTTAATTTTACATCAGATAGAAAATGTCAAAAGTGTAGCTAAAGTCCTAAAAAAGAAATGTGTCCTTTTTCCTGTGTTAGACTTTATGCCTATGTTGCACTCTCACATCTGCGTCACCGCTCTTGTCATTAAAAATGCACAACTTCCTGCTTGTCCTGCCACTCTAATCTATAGCACAGCCACTGTATCAGTATCAAGAAATTGTCAGGGTCAGGAGGCTTTAAGTCTGATTGAAAGCCTCCTTATGTGATGGCAGTAACGGTAGCCTCGCACAGAAACAGAGTGAGACCTCAAAACGGCCTTAAACCAGATCTGCCCCATTGTGAGGCGCAACCACAGGCTGACCACAAAGTCTACATGACCGCTGGTTTGGCGCTGTGCTCAGCTCAGGGTGCAGGTACACACCCTCTCTCTGTGTGAGCGAGCAGATAGAATCGTTCTTTCCACCAAAGGAAATGAGAGGATGATGGCTAAAGTGTATGAGGACATTATATTTAAGAGGACTGCACTTTTTCACAGAGAGCTACTGCAACCACATAAGCATTAATGACATGGCAAGAACAAACACGAATTTCTAACTTATAACTTTTGCTGCTTTCCAAAGACTCTGAGCACTTGTTTCAATTCAAACTCCCTCATGTTGCCAGCTTAGTATTGCTACCACTCTTCCAGCATGACCTCTTAAGTGTCAAATTCAAGCACAGTTTGGGAGTAATATTTTATTATGGTAGCTGACATATATTACCACTAATATGAGAGAATAATGTCCCAACTTGGAGAAGCCCACAGGTCCAAATTTAACACAGCAATAATTCATCTCAACTTGAATTTCTACCAGTGTGTGTGGTTTTAAAAGATTCTGCCAGGTGACTAATCCCGACAGGTTAACAAATGTCATCCAGTCTGCAGCTTGGAGCTCATTGAAACAGTGGCAACAGACTGGCTGGCCTGTTGGCTGGACGCAGCAGCTGCTCCAGCCCCCGGTAGCCGTATGGAAAAACTCTGACTCACCCACTTGTATAAAAAGGCATTAACGACCAAATACATAAATATTACCGTCAAAGGCATAAACGTCTCTAAGGGCTATCCAGTCAGTCAGTCAGCCTGTGACTAATGGAGGAGGAGGAGGTCAGATCACGACCAGAGTCGGCTCATCTGACCTGGTCAAACATCTGAAAGACGTCTATTGATGGACACACTGAAGAGGCATGGCTGCTGTATGAGCAACCTCTTCTCAGGTGTCTCTGAACCACAGATACAGACTACACAATAACCTATCTGCGCCTATCTGGAAGTGCACCATTGCACGCTGAATGTTGTCTCGTCTGAGAAGCTGCTAAGAGGCATTATTGTGGGGTGCAACAGAGAGCCACGATCATCTGAGACTCCATAGAGGGATTTACAGCCGTGTGCATGGTTGTCAAAAATGTGATGGGAAACAGAAAGAAAGCAGAAATACAAATGCAGGTTGCATGAGGCTTTAAATTAAAGCTCTTTTTCTCAGCACTTTAAATCTGACATCAGCTGTCTCCTTATTTATGACAAATCAAACTATAAATATGCATCCGTATTTGCATTTGTCGGAAGAATGTGTTCCCATTTACGCCTGCTGCTTAAAACTGAAGCGCTTTCGTCACAGTTGTGACAAGTTAATCCCCAGTGAAACTTTTTTTCCAAGCTCAGTTTGCATTGCCAACTGATGCTCAATGTCTCTCCTCAAGTCAGCTTTCTTGTGCCGGCTTTCCCATGAGGAGTCTAAATCCACGCTAGGGTATTCCCTCCTTACCTAGCAACGCGTCTCTCATGCTCCAAACACAACACAAATAGCTCAGCAGTGATAGAACCATAGGATATCCCTGTGAACTGCTATAAAAGTGAAAAGATAACAGAGTCCAGCCATAAAAATAAAACAGCGAATGCTACAGGGCATCCTGTCCTCTCTTTGACACTTGACACACATATAAGACAGAACTTAGATGCACTTACTGTCTGCGTAGTTTTTCCGCCGAGTGCCGTCCACCTTGCCTGTTTTGTCAATGCAGAGGAAGAACTTGTTGGCGGAGTAAAGTCGCCGTAGTCGGACGTCGCCCTCTAGGTGATTGTAACTGCGAGTGTGCCTTTCCAACGTCCATGAACAGTTGATGCCACTCGCCAGCACCTGCAGGGGTTCATGTCCAACCCCAGGAGGACAGGCCCCTGTGGCGGTGCCAGCCGTGACCAGGAGCAGGGTGAAGCATGCCAGGCAAAGAGAGGCTGCGCTGGGCAAGGGGAGAGGTCGCCCGGCAGAGGCCGCGATAGTGGTGGTGCCAAGGGCAGGTTCAGGACGGAGATGAGCTACGGACGGCGTCCATCTGCACATGGTGGGTCAGACTCCCAAGGTGCACCTTGTGCAAGCTGTAGGCATGCTGATGATGGCGAGATGTCCCAGTGGTGGGATGACAAGAGGGTGGGAGTCCTGAAGAGAGAAGGGAGGGAAATGGCACTCACAGCAGATCCTCTGGATGTCACAGATGACCAATCTCCACTGCAGGCTGACAGCAGGCCTTCCTACTGCTACAGGCTTGTCAAAGTTTCTCCAGTTGTCATCTTCAGTCTTGTTTTTGATTCTACTTGTCCGATCCTTTCATGGAGTGCTGTAATTTTATGAATCCACCTCTGAAAGTTCCTCTTTAGTGTTGCTCCTGTTTGTTGTCCTCCTTGGACTGAGGTCTTCTTTCCCGTACCACAGATAAAGTCCTTGGCTATATGAGGATGCGCATGTGTGTATGTGTGTGTGTGTTTGTCTGTGTGTATGGATAGGTGTGTTTCTGTGTGTTTAAGTATGTGTGTGTGCACCTTGCGATGCTCTACTCTTTCCAGCTGAATAGGAACAAGGTGCCTGTCTGAGCTGCTGACCCGTGGCTGAGAGGGAGTTGAATGAGGGTTGGTGACTGACTGTGTGCATGTATGTGTGTGTACGTGTGAGTGTGTGATACTGAAAGAGAGCGAGAGAGAGAGAGAGAAGGAGAGAGCGAGTATGGGAGGGAGAGCGCCGGTGTGTGTTTGCGACAGAGAGAGAGGCAGTGAGAGTGTGTCTGTGTGTGTCAGAGTGAGCAGCAGTCAGCGAGTGTGTGGCAGCTAGCACGGGGCAGTGAAGCAGTCAGTGAACGGCCTCACGCTCTGCTGTGCGCAGTCAGTCAGTCAGTCCTCTCTTCTGTGGAGGCACCGGCTGAGTTGTCCTGCATTTTATCCTGGGCAGGGCCAGCATCTAGGGGGTTGAAAGAGAGAGAGGTGGGGGGGTGGGGCCACCGCACTCATTCATAACCATTTCAAACAAATGAGAAAGCCTGCATCAAGCACCGTCCCTTTTCTGTTCTCTCTCAGAAAAGTTTACTCTGTTAGAAACAAGTCATTTGCTTTTCACCTGAGGATTTTATTCTCCTCTTTTCTTTATCTTCCTTTCTTTGGTCACGGACACCTGGAAAGACTTACATCCCCTTTCCTATCCCATGACCTCTGCTGTCTCCCCTTGATGTGAGCATTTTGTAACGCGGTCAAATCAGCTCCATTACTGTCCAGTGAACCAGCGAGGAGGCCGTTTTTTGACACCTTCACTCTCTTTTCTTCTCTCTGGCCACATGGGGCAAATTAGGGGAGCCTTTCTTTTTTTTTTTTTTTACTGCTGCTGGTTTGAATCATCAAGCAGTCGGAAACACAGAGCAGGTTGCAGGAGTGTCGGCAGAGTTAGTCCAGATGAAGCCTGAGAGACTTTCTGATCACCTGTGTTAATATTTCAATGAAACACCCTCTCTGATCTTTGCAGTTTAATTTGAGAGAGCAGGACGGAAATGAAGAACACCTTTTTTGTGACTTCCCACACTCTTGTCTGTTTTTTACAAGCTGTGTAATGAGCCTGATTAAGGCAAGGCATTAAAGCTCAGCCCACTCCAGCCAACAGTGATGACCCTTTTATGTCAGGCATTTGCTTCTATACAGTTTTATTCTGAGCAACAATGTAAAGAAGAAAAAGAACAACAAAAAAACGTTTCATATTGTCTTACTGGATCAGAATTTAAAGGAAAATTTAGCCATTTTGGGATATATCTGTATATTCTATGAGAATGTTGATACCACTCTCATATCTGTAAGTCATTAGCCAAGTTTAGCATTAAAGTAATACTTCAACCCCCAAATGACCATAAAGTATATGAATTACTCACTCCATGTTATGGTGAATTTGTAAAGAAGACTGTGTTTTTCTCACGTCTCCTGTGAATGAAGAAACCAAAAACAAGAAAATTATTGATGAATTGAAGTCATAGGGGTCCGCGTTAAACAACAGCAAAACTATTTTAAAACATCATCTTTTATTTTATTTTATTTAACCTTTATTTAACCAGAAAAACCTATTGAGATTAAAAATCTCTTTTTCAAGAGTGTCCTGGTCGAGAAAGGCAGCAATATAATATAAATATAAAACACAAAATAAGATTATTACAAAGAAAAGCTAAAAAGTATGTTAATATACACTAGAAGTGAACCATAAAAATGCAAAAACGGCAACCACACATTAATGCAAAGACCAGCTAAGAGGAACCAATGAGTGTGACTTTAAGTCCTTCTGCAGAAGATTCCACATATAAGAAGCTGCATACATAAATGCTTGCTCGCCAAACTCTGTGCGTACCCTCTGTACAGACAATAAAAACATGTTCTGAATGTGGAGAGCAGAGACATTTTTAATTTTTTGCTTAATGTACACACATAAGTATGCTGGAAGAAGGCCAAGAATAGCTTTGTAAACAAGAGAATGCCAATGAAAAAGTATGCTCTCTTTAAACCAGACTCCATTGACAAAAATAGTAATTTTACCTCAGTGAACACTGGAGCTGCTGGTCTACCACTGACTCAGTTGGTAGTTTGTTTTTGGTTATTGTGTAACCTTGCAAAATTTGAAATTACCCTTTAAAATACCAAAGTGAAACAATATCAGAAACAAACCACATAGTCTGGCTTTGAAGAGAGCACAAATAAGTTTAACTTGTAGTTCAGTTCCCCGCCTCGATAAATGGGATTTGGATTATACTGCGTGAGTTGTGTGAGAATTTGTAAACAGATTATTTCATATAGTTTTGCTGTTGTTAAAGGCGGCACCCTTTGACTCCAGTTCATCAAAAATTTCTTTATTTTTGGATTCTTCGTTCCCCATGGAGGGATGAAGAAGGAGACCACTGCCCACAGTGTAACACCCGCATAACCGAAAACCTTAAACTCTTGGTTCTCTCGTTATTAAATGATTTCGACATTGACTGACATAAGCTGCATAAATGGAGGTTAATGTTTTGATATATTTTTGCTGTTGTAAATGGGGACCCCTATGACTTCAGTTCATCAAGACTTTTCCCTGTTTTTTGGATTATTCATTCACAGGAGGCACGTGAGAAAAACACAGTTCTCTTCACAAATTCAAGGTAACATAGGGTGAGTAATTGATATACAAGTAATCATCTTGTGGGTGAAGTATTCATTTAACTCTCTGCAAAAAAACAAATAAATGCATTTATCAAAATGACAAATTGCTCCTTAAAGTTTTATTTCCAAAGTGAGATAAAAAGAGAAATTGAAAAAGTGGGAGAAAAAGAGGAACTGCAGAAGTTGTCCTGTCAGTGGTGGCAATTACCTCCTTTTTAAAAGAGCCCCTGTTTTAATTATGAGTACCACCCTGAGGCCACGCTTGTCTGGTGCTGGAAGTGTGTTTGAGGAGTGTGTGCTCAGAGAGGGTGACAGTCACTTCACACTCTTTAGCTTGTTAACTTCCCCCCAGAGACTTGCTGTCCCCCTAGTCCCTATTTAAACCTTACCATCATAAAAGAAACACTTTTGAGAGAGAGAGAGAGCAGTCACCTCTTTCTCCAAACTCCAAACTCCCAGCTCCAGCCCCCCAACTCCCCCCGAGCCATTCCTGTCTACCTGCCGGTATGCGCTGGCCCTCGGTGCCCGCCAGGCTCCTCATCAAAGCTACTTTGAGCATAGATCTACTGTATGTGGGCTCTTCGTAAAAATCACAGTCTTTCACCCTCAATTAAACCACGCTGCCATGTCTCTTAACTTCCTCTGAGTTTAGCTGCTCCTAGGTTCTCCTCCTGTCTCTGTCCTCTGAAGTCAAATCTGTTCTGCACTTTTTAGTCACCACAATGCATGAGCTTTTCAATATCACTGGAACTGATAGGAGTCAGGACGAAAAGCAAAGCAGAGCAGGAGGGAGGGACAGAGATGATTGTAAATGTGTTTTTTGTTAGGGTTGTATAAACCTCTTTCCCCATCTTCAACAACTACAAAAACATCAGGACATCTGAGTGTTTGCAGGCTTGGCTCAGTATTTCATTTATTGTTCTCTCTCTATCAGCTGTGTGATTGGAAATAACAATCATGCAGAAGTTATATAAGGTGTTTGGATAACGGCTGCCTTTGCTTTATGATACTTTACAAGTACGTAAAAGTTGATGGAGCTGCATCGACGTGGCTTCTTCTATACTCTTGGTAAACTGATCAGAAAGTAACTGAGACAATATTTTTGTTGTTAAGAAGTAATACATTTTAAGCTCACTGTAAAAATCAATCTTGCATACGAGGTGCAGCTCCCTTTGCTTCCCCTGTTGATTGAGGCTGATTGTTTTGTTGCATGTGCTTGCTTCAGATGATGCTTCCAGCTAATAGTCCCAACAGACTCCACCTGTCAATTATAAACTCTCTAGCCCTCGCCATTTATTCTCTCAGTTGATAATGCTCAGAGCAGAGTTGCCAACTGTTTTCATTGTAGTAATAGAAGTTAGACTGAAATTTGAGCTACTTTTTGGATCACCTTAAGCTCAGTTCAGACCAAAGACTCATGACAAGATGAGTTGAAACAGGCAACTACTTGTAATGAGCCATTCTGTAATGTTCTAAAAACCTGCTGGTTCATAGACGAGACGTTGTATCATCTCTATGCAACAACTCTCAGTACTTCCGGCTAAATATAATTTGTAGCTTCTTAAAATATGAATGAGGATAGTGATAGTGAGATACTGGCTGTTGCAGTTGTAGTGGTGATGAAACAGCGAAAAACAGAAACAAAAGGAGCATCAGATGGACAGTATTCATAAGAAATATGCTGCAATTGTATAAATAACCAGTGCCAATTAACAATGTTTGTGTGTACGGCACACTGTGAGGACGGAAACAAAGGGCTTGGTGGGGTCAGAGTTTAAGGGGTCAACAGGCAAACATGCTGTCTGCAGTCATTTTGACTTGACCAATGGACTTCACTACAAACTTATTGGGAGTTGAAACTTTAGCTTTACGTTCTAAATCCAGCCACTGGCGATCAGCTGAGTCGATCTCAGACCAGCCAGTTTCTTTGCAATTTTCTAAAACCCTTTTGTCTTGTCGCTAATCGCTGGTCTGAAACTTTTTCTGCAAACTGAACGGATATGTAACATTATTATGTAGCAGATATGTTCAAACTTTATGTTTTAACGTTTCAACAACACTGTGGTTAACGTGGTTTTGTTTAGGCACAAAAAACACTTGGTTATAGTTAGGAAAAGATCATGTTTTGGCTTATAATACCTGGTTGTGGTGGCACAATCGCTGCTGGACACACAGCGATGTCTCGCTAATACATTGATGTATTGTATTAATGATATATTGATGTATTGTATTAAAATGAGACAAAGATGTCTCGTTTTGTTGTTTGGGAGTTTTGAGCAGTGGTCTACAGTTTGGCAGCTGTCTCACTGCTGCGTCACAGCATTCACCATCCTCTCCGCTCCCGCTACTGATGGCAAGGTCAGCACACATACATGTAATCAAAACTACATCACTTTAGAAACTCTGACGTGATACACATAACGATACAATATCA
Organism: Cephalopholis sonnerati; assembly: GCA_019142605.1. Taxonomy (NCBI): domain Eukaryota; kingdom Metazoa; phylum Chordata; class Actinopteri; order Perciformes; family Serranidae; genus Cephalopholis; species Cephalopholis sonnerati. The sequence goes on from JAGQAX010000006.1 coordinate 20,229,488, forward strand.
ATGGTTTGATTAAACGTCCAATCCTGTCATTTCCTGGCGACTGAGCTGCAAGTTCTCCTATTATTTTCTGTAGGAGTGACGTCTATGTGACGACATCGGAGTGAGAATGTGTTGCTCTCTGCCAAACACATGCAAACAAACAAAACAAGGAGAGAAAGAAACACGGAGGAAGTGAGAGAAAGTTCCAGTTTTCCTTCCTTTGCTAAAATTCCCCGTAATTAAAATCATACAATCATTCTATGTACTGTATAATTTCTCAAAAATCAGAGTGCCCCCTGAGGTCAACAACAAAGCTCGGGCCTCATGTGAGTGTCAGATGTGGCAGCAGATTGCTCTGTGGTGTCCTGGAAGCAAATGTTTTGGCTCTGAGCTCAGTACCAGAGCAGACTCAGGCATAATGTATTTCTTTGTTAAATGTCATAACGTGCAAGCTCTTGCTGTTTTACAGCATGTGTCTTTGATGTTGAAAACTAATGCCATTTACATGATTTCAACTTCTTAAGACATTCTGAGGATTTCATAAGTTTCCAGTTTAGAATTGACAATCAAGTCAGGGTGTCATCCACTGCGTAACATCAAATTTCATAGATCAGTAAAAGGTACAAGAAAACCTCTGGGGATAAAAAGACTGATACTAGGAGCTCTGTGAGGCTATTAGTAGGCACAGTGGTGCTTTAAGCTGAATGCTAACACATCTTAGTTTTTAGTGTGTTAATGGGCTAACATTTGCTAATTAGCACCAGACTCACACTACCAGAGGTGGGACAAAGTCACTGTTTTGCAAGTCGGAAGTTCCAAGTCAAAACTGACAAGTCAAGTCCCAAGTCCTAAACTTTGAATTTGAAGTCCTAAACAAGACACGATGTGCTCTTGGCCAAATCTAATGCAATTTTAACAACAGAATACTAATATATAAACCTACAAAAATCATGACTGCCTTTTAAAATTTGTATTTATTTGTCAAAACAAGATGGTTAAAACAAATGCAACTGAATTTAAACATAAAGATAGAGCTGACATTGCATTTTCACAGCATATAGCACTACCAGTGTTTCAACAGGGTGGCATGGTTAGCATTGTCGCCTCACAGCAAGAGGTTCCTGTGGGGGAGCCCTTCTATTCGGAGTTTGCATGTTCTCCTTGTGTCGATTACTCCAGCTTCCTCCCACAGTCCAAAGACATGCAGGTTACTTAGTGTCTCTAAATTGCCCGTAGGTGTGAATGTGAGCATGAATGGTTGTCTGTCTCTGTGTGTCAGCCCTGTGATAGTCTGGTGACCTGTTCAGGGTGTACCCCGCCTCTCGCCCAATGTCAGCTCAGATAGGCCCCAGCCCCCTGCAGCCCCCAACAGGATGGGCGGTCATGAAAAATGAATGAATGAAATGAATGTTCCGAAATTGGCTTTGGGAGAGGTATTAAGTGTTTTTAAGTCAAAAGGTTCGAGTCCAAGTGAAGTCATGGGTCACTGGTGTCAAAGTCCATGTTGGGTCGAGTCTAAAGTCATCACATTTGCGACTCAAGTCTGGCTCAAGTCCAGGTCATGTGACTTAAATCCACACCTCTGCAAACTACAGCTATTACTGACAGGAATGTCATTAATTTGCAGGTATTTGGTAAACCAGAGTATTAGATGCATTTAAAGAATGACCTAATGATGGCATTAGAGGAACTGTTAAAGGATCGGCACGTTATCATAATTCATCCTGAGGGGAACATGAATGTCTGAACCTAATTTTGTGGCAAGCCATTTAATAGTTGTGAAAACATTTCACTCAAAACCACAATTGTCAACCTCATGCTGGTGTTTGAGGAAGAGACAGGCAATCAGTAGAGCCATTAGGATTGTCTATACAAACTCTCATCTTAATCCATCCAACGGTCGTAGAGATACTTAAGTCTGGACCAACGTGGCGGCGATTGACTCTCAGATTGAGCTAAGTTGAGCCGAGCTGTGTGGGTGTGCCCTGAGCTGAGAACACCACTCTGTGAGCCAGGCACCCAAGGAGGATGTTCTCAAGTGGAGGAACCTAATCTTTCCCAGCAGGAATCCAAGCGGCTCTGTAAGTGTATGAATAGAGATAATATCTCTATAATGAGGCCTGTTTTGTACCATCAAAGTCTTCAAAAGGGTCTGAAACCCGACCTCCCTCCTAGCACTGACAATCCCTCAGTAATAGCTCCCTATTATTAATTGTTTTGCCTGCCTGCTAAGTCCTTGTCCCTCTCTTTCTCCCTCTTGCTCTTGTAGCTGTGTTTTAGCTCACCCATGACCTCCTGCTTCAAAGAGTACTGACATTCTGCCAGTTTGTAACTCAGTGGTAGGAAGGCGTTTGTTTTTAAAATGAAAGTGTTTCCAGACAGCAGTCTAATTTCTCTTTATTGTAGATGCTAAACTAAATGAGTTACAGCACTCACATAAGGAAATTATCTCAATCACATTATTTACGGGCAGTAAGTTCTTATAATTTCAGCTATTAGGCAATTTATCCTTTTAACGCGTCCAACACTGCCTGTGTTGTTGCGTCAGAGCCGACACAGGTGTGCTTGATATCTTTGAGCTGTCTGCCGTGGTTGCCCAACAAACATCCGGATGTGGTTAAAGGAACTGACCAGACCACCCCGACTCAGCCCCGCTGAGGACGTGGTCTTTTGCATATCCTGCTTGCGACTATTGTCTATTGTCAGTAGCATTATGATAAGTGGGTCGTCTATCTGATGCTGTAAAACGTTCCGAGAGATCCAGCCCTCCCAGTCCTCCTGATAGCAGGCAGAGATTCAACTGTCTGATAGTGTTTGATGAAAAAATGTGACTTGTCGGGGGTGATTAAACATCTGTGCACTGCTAATCTGATGTATCAACACGACAGAGGACACAGACAGAACTGGAGGTCAGTGGTGAGGACAGAAAAAGAACTTTAGAGATCCCATATTGTATTAAAGTCAGATTTTTACTTTTTTTTTATATATAGAAAGTGAGTGTAGGTGCTATACAAATACTGTGAAAGTATCAAACAGAGAAATGCACACAGTCAGTATTCAGAAACTCTTCAAACGAGCCATCGGGACTTTTGTGAAGTTGTGATTTCACATTGTAGACTGAATCACTGTGACATCACGCTAACAACAACAATCATGATCAATCACTGATTTCTATTGTGGAGATATATGAAATCTGTAACATTTCATTGACATTGACTGTAACATTTAAAAATATGTGTTTAACATGATGGTCCGACTTATCTGAGCTTGATTCATGTACTGTGTTGCTTTGTTAGCATGTTTGATAAACCAAATCTACCGGCCCGGAAGCAGCAATATACTGCTGTGAACCTGGGCCACAGCAAAATGTATTTTAGCCACCTAAGGGCCTGTACACATGCCGCGTTTTTAGCCGCCTGGAAAACGTAAGGTTGGGGGCTGGGCGCTACTTTTGTGCCATGTTTGGGCCAGCTTCAAGAGCACGGAAGCAGCTTGTGTCTGAGATTGCTAAGCAACCTTAACAAGCACCATATCAAAGCCTGTCTACCTGAAATCTTGAGTGCAGAGCTGATCTTATTCCAGTTGCTGTTTAAAAGTGTGTGGGCATATCGTCCGTCAAACAGATGTAAAGCTCTGGCAGCCCTGCAACAAAATGATCAACCTTCCTGTGTTTACCACAGACTGATATTTACGTAAGAAGGTAAAGATATCTGTCAGCTATGATTGGTTGGTCCTCGTCACATGACGTGTGGTGTGCGCTGCTCCATTCCAAAAGTTAAACTCTGTTTTTAAAGTTAAAAACTGTTTATCTCAGAGTGCAGCCATCGTGCCCTGAAAAACAGGCGCTCGGGAACGTGTGCACGCTTGCCACGCGTCTACATTGAAAACACTTATTTTGAGGGCACAAAACATGCAGCATGTGTACGGCCCCAAAATGACTTACCTTAAAAAGCATCCGTTTACTACATTTGGGAATATTTTATCTGCTTTACCTTACACACTGACCAATCGAGTCAGCGTTAACGTTAGACCAGCGACTCCCATCTTCAGTTGAAGTCGTGTTTTTCTCAGTGGATTCTGGTGGCTTTGAAATAATGTTTTCAGTTCCCATCTGAAAGGACGGTAAAGTAAAGTGCTAAAACTATTTTAAATATAGCGTATGCTTAAACTGATGTAGATTTTTTAAGTGACAGAAAAAACGGTGGCTAAAAACAAACCAATTCTGGCAGCGTTTGCTCAGCACTGTTATATTTCATATACATGATGCGGACCTTTTATCCATAACTTTTTGTAAACAAACATAGCGATTCTATAAAGATACAAGGTGTGCTACAGTGCTATCACAGTCATTTCCCTGCAGATGTAGAATATCCTGAAACACTAGCCAGTCAGAGCAGACTGGGCTTTTTCAGGAGGGGGTATTAAAGAGACAGGTGCTTAAACGGAGGGTTTCGGACAGAGGGTGAATACAAGTACATTCAGGCAGACAGTACAAGAAAAATAAAGTGTTTTTGAGCATTAAACTGTGTAATTATGTCCTGGTAGAAACCCAAAATACAAACATGAACCTGAAAATGAGCACGGTACAGGACCTTTAAAAAAGCTTTGCTGACTCAGCATTTCTTGGGTGCAGTAGCTTTGTCTGAGTGTTGAGGTTGACCTAGCATCACTGATGTCTGAAGTATCCATGATTCTTTTAAATTATTCTATTAAGATGCACTTGTGAATAGTAGCATGACACATCTTAAGACATTTTAACTGACTCACTAATTGAATCCATCTTTAAATGCAGTAAGAGCTGCGTGAGTCACAGCAGTCCAGTAAAGGCCTGTGCAGAAGCCTGAGGGCTCAGTCTGATGTCTATCTCTCTGTAATGGACAGTAATGGACATAAAGTGTGTGATGTGATGAGTAATATTTCATAATTAATGTTTGTGTCAGTGCTCTGGAAGTTTAGAGAAGACAGTAAAAAGTACTAATGTGCTGCACGTCTCAGCTTGAGCCCCAGAGTGTGATTTGGAAAGAAGAAAAAGTTAAATAAAGTTTTCAAAGTGAGCTTTAAATATGACTTCTCAGATGTCACATATGTGGAGTCTCACGCGGGGAGTTTCTTAAGAAGTTTTTTTCCACAGGTCACTAATTCCATGTAAGTGGTGCAGACACACACACACACCACACACACACACACACACACACACACACACACACACACACACACACACACACACACACACACACACACACACACACACACACACACACACACACACACACACACACACACACACACAAGAGGCTCACACACACACAAACACATGCCAGAGGCATTTACCAACACAAGCATCTCTCGGAGAAGTATCTCCATCAAAAACAGCCCTCTCTCCATCTGTTAAACAAATAGGGAGCCCCTACAAAGGTGTGCAAAAGAATCCACATGATCAAAGTGTATGAGAATGGCAGCCTTGTCCTGGCCTGGCCATTATCAGGCCCCATGAATGCCTGTCTTCTCCTCTTTTGTCGGTCGAGGCATTGACAGTCACTCACCCGGCAATGACTGTCACACCAGCGCAAAGAGCCAGCCGCCGACAGGGGCCAACCACATCAAACGAGGCTGTCAAGGGGCCCTGCTCGTGAACCGTGGCAACAAACACCTCCTGATCCTCACCTACAGCTCAGCAGCAGACACCCACCGCTGTGCTCTCAGCCACTGCCTCCACTGAGAAAAGATGTACTGCCTGGACCTCATTTCCCTCTCTGCCTCCCCCCTGCTCTCCCTCTCTCACTGTCAAGTAGTGCTTGTGTTAACCTCCAGCCCGCCGAGACACAAAGGGCCGCTAAAGTGTTTAAGAATGCTTTATGGATGCATGACAGGGGGAGGCTGACACTGCTGGGGGTCAGAAAGTACACAGGATGTGAATGAGATACATTCAGTTTAACTTTCAGTTTGGAGCTGAGTCACACTTGATTTAAACTGTGCGATGTTGGGACTTCAAAAGTCGAGTGGAGAAGAAGACAATCATTTTAAATTGGCTGCAACAAGTACTTTGGTTGAGTCAGCATGAGAGCGCATTGCATGGGTAAACTACCAGCTTCAGATTACTTTCATGGAGATAAATACAACCCCATATGCAGTGTTTGTTCTCCATTAATGAGATGATAACTGCCACTATAACTGTGTAACAGTCCAAGTCCTGAGACAGCATACACACACCTGTGGCAGTTTTTGTGCTTACAAAGCCTGAAACATTTTGTCTTTACTTTTCACTTTACTTTATTACTCATGTTAAAGGTCTTACACACATATATTCACAGCTTGGCTAGCTGTGTATTCAATATTTATGTCCATAAAAGAAAAGCTAGTATAGGGAGTAAATTTGAGTGCTAGACTCTAAGTTTAAACCAATTTTAATTCATCGCACACATTTAAAACTTAATCTGTTTCCTTATCTTAAAACTGTACCAGTGACATTAACATAGCATGCCCAAAACATCTCAGTCATATATTTAAATAGAGTGTAAAATAACATTTATGTGAATACAAATGTCAAATTATGATACAAACGTGTTGCTTGTATTTTTGTAGGACACTCATTATCACCTTGGTCTCCTCTTTGACCCCTGCTCCTACTTTGGTTGAATGTGATGAGACTGCCACCTGCAGGCCAAATATGATTCACCATCCAGGAAAAGACGAAGATTTTAAGCATTTACATTACATTGAATTTTAATTAAATTAATTACATTATTTTTTAGCAATCAACCAATGGAGTACTACCTACAAAATATAGAAAAATGAAAAAACAGTAAGTCAATTCAGCATAATGTGAGTGATAACGAAAATGTGTTGTCTAATTACTGCTGTCCCCTTGAACTTATTCCATTATGTCCTAAATTCACTGCAAAGAATATTAGCAGCAGGGCAGGAGAGACAGAAAGAACCTGGCTGCAGACAAGATGGTAGATGTCAATGGTCAAACTTATACAAGAAGTCAAGTTCATATGCACAACAATTACATGTGGAGAAGCAGGTAATGGCAATGAAAAGTCCCTCCTTTAATGCTAGTTTAAAAGCCTACTGTATGTATAAATTGTATCCCTATGATTTCATGTGACAAATAATTTATTGAGTGATAAAATCTAAAATAAAGTAATATCAATTTGTGCTAAACAGTTATTGCAAATGGATAAACTGTATGTGAGCGGGATGTTAAGTAGAGTATAAGTATGCAGAGGTGTAAACAGTTTGCGAAAAAGTTGATAAAAGTTCAAGTGACTGCCAAGTGATGAGCCCAGGAGTTCAAAAGTACAAATGCCTGATAAAAGGGGGTGTCAGTAGCTCAGTCAATAGCGACAGGGGTCAGGAACCAGTAGGTCACTGGCTCAAGTCCCCGTCCAAGCCAAGCATGACGCGTGGACTGGTAGCTGGAGAGATGTCAGCGTGCTTCCTGGGCACTGCCAAGGGGCCCCTTGAGCAAGGCACCAAACCCCCAACTACTCGGGGCGCCTGTACGTGGGTAGCCCCCTCACTCTGACATCTCTCCATTGAAAAATGTATAGGTCCTGTTTGAGCCTGGTAGTGCAGGACCTGATGCTGTGGGACTGTCTGCGATGGCAGCAGGCAGAGCAGTTTGTGGCTGGGATAGAGTTGCATGTCAAGAATCAATAAAATAATAGCAAATGTATAACATTTTTTCAATATGTCTGCAAATTGTATTTATTATTTAGTTTATTATTATTTTTTATTTGTTATGTTGCCTTTGTCTTTATTTATTGCACGCTTCATTGTTTGATTGCTTGATTGTATTTTGTGAAGCACTTTGTGAATTTTATTTCTGTGAAAAGTGCTATATCAAATACATTTTATTATCATCATTATTATTATTATTATTCAACTTCTAGTCTGTAATGTTTGGATTACCATACAAGATACATGCACCATGTAACTTGCGCATGTAGACACCTGAATTTCCAACTCAAATTTTATATTTGAACATGTAAATCCAAAACAAAGGGCCCTACCAAAGTAACCCATGCAACGTAGGCTATGTGGACCAGAAAGTCTACTTACTTTTGGTGATGTAATCATACCATGATCGCACAAGCACAAGCGTTGTGTTTGTGTTATTGTGATGTTTAGTGTCTTAGTGCAGCAATTTCCTTAAATCCAGGACCCAGACAATAAAATAACTTTAACTTAACGTTAATCAAACACTTTTACGAGAACTCCAGCTGACCCTGCTTGCCAGAAGGTCAAAAGATGACATTATATCTCAGTAAATAGTCATTTAAATGATCAGCTCCACCAGAATCCTTGTTACATGTAGCTGCTCGATTTATCTGTGATCTTCTAGCCAGGCCTTAACCTGCGACGATCGCTCCCACTCGACCAGCTTGGTCTTATTTAAGATGGCGGCCCAGTGCTGAGAAGTAACGCGGTTATTACATGTCAACATGTCCCTTCTCAGAGTTTGTGCCTTCGCTAAATGTCTGAACCGTCGCAGTGTGTTTGAGAAGTTTGCTTTTCGCGTGTCTCCGGCGGAACACTGTCAGCTGTGTGTGTCTCTGAGAAACGGAGCAGTCAGACGGATATCAGGTGAGTCTGTCTCTGTCTCTGCTTCATGTCTCAACCTCAACAGTTAGACACAGTGATGGACAGGTTGTCCCACTATCACCGAGGACACGAGTTAAATGTCAATGTACGTACATGTTACTCTAATCCGGGGTTCACCAAATAGTTGTTGTAACGGCACACGAGCTCATGGCACGTGTAACAGTCAGGTTAAAGGATTTGTTATTGAGTCTAGTCTAAGGTTATGATGTTTGTTGGCAGTTAACGGTTTCTGCAGAGAGTCAGCAGACTTTTCAGAGGGCTCTTTGTAGCTGCATTTGTCCATTTAAATAACATCAGGTGATATAACTGTTACTGATATTGCTAGAAACAGTCTGGCAACACCTGCTGGACCGCCAATTACACTGACCTAATGTACCAGCCACTGTATTAAGAGCCTGACGTCACTAAACTTTCACATTATTTCACTATAGCGGCGCCATTTTAGCCCACTTTGGCAGACTGTGTTGAGGGTGATGCTCAGGTGATGGAGCGGGTCATACAAAAGGTTGATGGTTCGATCCCCAGCTCCTCCTGGTCTAACCCCCAAATCCTCCTGGTCTTAAGTTGGGGAAGTTTTAGCAAAATTAGCACAATATTACAAATAAATGTTTCATAATTGCAAGAAAAAAGCGTAATGTTTAGTGAGGGCTCTGCAATATGAAGATATTGTATCGTTATCGAGATATGAGACTATATGTTGTTTCAGATTTTGGATATCGTATCGTGACATGGCATTAATGGTGTTTTATCCCTCGCAAAAAAACGCATACATAGGGGTGACATAATTGTCAGGTACACAGCTCACACATTGAAAGACACTAACACACACACAGGCATCAGGGGGACTCAGACGCTACCGAATAAAAGTAGGTTTTGAGCCTGGACTTAAAAAAAATCAGTGGTGGGGGCAGATCTGATTGGGAGGGGGATGCTGTTCCACAAGTGATGTAAATTAACAACTTGCCAGACTTTTTATTGTGGTGGCGAAAAGGGCTAGAAATACTTGACCCTTAAGGTCAAGTTCGAAGCAGAACATGTTTATTAAAATTGAGCAATCTTGAATGGTCTCACTCTGGGGAGAACTCTTAGGGCAGGGTGACCATTGATTTTGAAACCATTGTGATGGTGAAACATCAAAAGTCGGTGCCAGGCGTAAGTTGTGGTAAAACACCAAGTATGAAGATAAAGTAAGTGCAAGTTTAGGAAACGGCGGGAAATCACACCCACACATGAAAATTTAGGTATGATGTTTATCTGAGGAGGAGTATGAGAAAGTTTGGTGAACTGCTCTACGGGTGCGGTATGTGAAGTTTGTTTGAGAATTATTAGTCAGAAATATGTTCGATTTTGTCTTTTGAGTGCTTTTGAGGAGAATTAAGAATATCAAGATGTATACCGTGTACTGCAGTTAAGCCTAAAGTTAAGCCTTAAAATATTGTGATAATATTTTCAGGATATATGGCGCAACCCTATGTTTAGTTTATTTATTATGAATATACCACAGTTTCACAGTAAGATGGCATTACACAATTTTCCGATCATTACAAGTTTATATGGGAAAAAGAATTAAAATGTAAGGGTTTATTTATGGTTGAACCAATGCTTTATTACTGAAGCTGAAACTTGAAACCATGTTTAATGCAAGTGTGTGTAAAAAAATCTCCCTTTTGAAAATCACTAAAATGAAGATGAGATTCTCTGTCCAGTTTTTTATTTTTATTTTTTATCAATACTGTGGATAAGCACATGCACAAGGTGTGGTACCTGCCAATTTTAATAGGATGGAATAACTTAAAACTGGTATGTTCTTTTATTATCTCTAATGGTATACGACTGTTTTTGTTGTTTCAGAGACACCCTTGCAGCTTCAAAGAAGAAATGTTTCTTTTGTAATCCCAAAGAGAGAAGAGGCAAAGAAACGTGTACTGGAACAGTTTCAGTTATTAGACGGTATGTTATCGCAGACAGCTGGTTGTCATGATGCCACATCTCTAACCCCCAGTGTCACTAACTAACATTTTATAAATAATCACAAATTCATCCGAAATATTGACACATTAGAATTATTAGGTTTTCTTCTTTGTATGCTGCCAGCTCAGACTGACTGTTTTGTTCAAGACTCCTGCCTGTGAGATGTTAGAGTACCTGCTTGGCCTAATCAGAGATAACAGCTGTAGGGACAGGCTGGTCAGTTATTTTTCGTTTACTCACGTTTCATGCCTTTTCTCTTTCTCTCTCAGTTCTTGAGGCCAGGATCCAGCAACTCCAGTCTGACAACGTTTTAGATGTCCAGCATGCAAAGGTGCAGATTGTTAAAGCCCCCTCTTCTGGAAGAGGGGTTTTACCTGGTAAGGGTCCCAAAGACACCCCTAAGGAGAAAACTGACATTCCTAAATCGGGACATACTGTTGCTAAAGGAGCTAAAGGAGCTTTTAAATCTCAACCCAGCCGCTGGATGGAAAAAATAACTCAGGAGCAGAAAAACAAGCTAAAAAAACAGCAGCACCTCCGTCAGAAACTACTGAAGAATGTAAAGGAAAAACCTCCAACCAAATCTAAAGGGAGCAAAAGCAGCTCATTGCTCCCTGGTACGTCACACGAAATTATATCTACCACAGCTAAAGAGAATGTGACCTCAATTAAGAACAAGAGAGATGGCATGGCATTGTATGATGAGATTATTGCTGCAGGTTCTTCAACAGTTCCCTCCACCTCTGCTGCTGCTGCAGCGGAGACAGCAGCCATTGCACATAAAGTATCTATAGGAAAATATAAGACCTTTAAAACATCGGTTTCCAGAAAGGAGGGCCAAAAGCAGACTGTTACTGATGCCCAGGGCAGAGCCCAAGAGCTGGCTGAGTTGGAGGAGTTAGAGAGGAGACTTAGTCAACAAGTGAGTCAGTGGATGTCTTCAAGTAAACCGGAGCGCCTACAGGAGGACGTGGAGAAAACTGCATGTGCTGACATCCAGCCGAGCATCCGCTCTTACCTGGAGACATGTGCGTTTGTTGGGGACATTGACAGGGCGCACACTTTCCTTGTCGGCCAGCACAGAATTTTGAGGCGGCGTAAACTTCTGAGCACCGGCATCTACAACATCATGATGAGGGTGTGGGCCAAAAAGGTGAGTTCAACAATTGCGATACTGTGTTCTGAAACTGAATCTGTGTGGGTTAGGCTGTGTATTTTGTGTGTCCCATTTCATCTGGTTACACTCTGCAATGCTCACCATTAGATGCCACCAAATCCTCCTAAATCTTACATACTGCACCTTTAAGTCTCATCTTTGATCAGAAATTTTGTTGAGTATAATTGTCACATATTTCAATAAACATTTCTGGACTAAACAGCCGCACCTGCAAGCAAAGTTTAATGGTTCCCCTGTGTACCTCTCTTTCTGTTTGTAGGGCACTTTAAATCAGATTGGACGCATGTTTATTCTGTTAGAAGAGGCTGGTCTGAAGCCAAATCTGGGATCATACTGTGCCGCCCTGGAGAGTATGGGCCGCAATCCTAACTGCCCCCCAAGGGTCATCAAAAGGTATGCACATGCAACACACACACACTAACAAGACTAATGAGCAGCTATGTTTGTGATAACAAACAACTTACAAGTTAGCACATGTGTTTAACAAGAGGGATATTATCAGATACCATTGATAAACAAGACGGCTCACCTTAGAGTAATTTCCTATATGTGTTGTATGTAAGTTTCACCACTGCCTTGCCCTTTTAGGAGACCAGCGTTGGTGCTGAGTCTGTTTATTCCAATGGGAAAAGTAAACGTGAGCACAGATTATGAGCGATTCTTTTGCCTTATAGACACTGAGGGAAATATTGACCCCGTTTTTCACAAGCCACATATCTCCCAAACATTCTGACACTGAAGTGGCACTTTTGAGACAGACAGATTAGGAGAAAATTAACTTTGTTGGAGACCTGTCTCTGTTTCAGCACATGCTCTTTTCTGAAATTGCGCCCAGTGAGAACTGGAAGTGTGATTTTTTCCTTTTTTTGTTATAGAGCTTTGGTGTCACTGTAAGGATGTGGGATGGCTGTTGGATTTTTAGAGAGCAGTGGTAGTACAGAGACACACCAGCAGGGGTCATGATGTGCTCATGGTTCCTTTGAATTCTGGCATATAGTATTTGCTTTATGATTGTAGCCATAATTGTCACTATTTATGACCATTTTATCTCTAAATAATTAGAAGTAGTAATGTGTAACAAATAAGTTTCTTTTTTATTGCTTCATGTTTTACATACAGTTGTTGATTTGAAGCTGAGGGTTGCAGGATGGTGGTGTTGGTCAGATGGTTGTTTTATCTCCTTGGTTATATTCTATAATTATCTGTTTTTGTGCTAATTCTCTTTACCTTTGTTGCTGGAACAATATGATCTTCACAGTGACTGTCAAAGCTTCCTTTTTGCCATCATGGCTTTGTCCTGACTGGTCTCATTGTAAAAAACAAGTTGTCCTGTGTATCAGTTGGAAATTAAGGTGTGTTTAAGGTGTGTGTCAAACAGCACCAGTGTTTGGTGTCTCTCCTGTATTAAGCAGAATCAAGTGTTCCTCACACTTTGCACTTCATTTGCTGTTCCTTTCCCTCATCGCTGATATTGTTTCCATGGCAACCCAGCATCACACTTTTTTTTTTTCCTACTTAAATTTTTTGTCGATAGTAGAGGTTTCAGTAATAATTATTGTAGCTTCACAAAGCCACTTAGAGTTGTTTTGGTTGTGGCAGCATGCTGACACAGTGTTAATGAGGTTGGCTTAGACTAATTAAATTGTTACGTGACAGCAGAACTCCACTGTCACACTGTGGTGTATTTAATTAATTTTTGCTCAGACAACCTCAGCAAGTTTTTGCAACTTTTTATTGCATCAAGGACAAACTTGACAGCCAGTAGCCCAGTTGTGTCTCAGTGGTAACTGGGTCATCCTGACAACTCACTGTTAAGTATTATTAATGACATTGTTGTATCACTGACTGTGTTTCAGCCTCTTACTCAGATTTATTACATGACAAACAGCACATACAGTATACACTCGGTGTGCACAGCTCACAGCTTCAGCAGAACACTACATGTGCCACACTGTGTGCGCCTGTGTGATGGCAGCCGATACAGTCAGCTGGCCTGCTGCCCAGACAGTGGCAGGGCTCATATTGACTTCACTTTTTTTTTGTCTTTGAGACCTGTCAGTAGCCAGGAGTTATGATAGCAGGAAAAAAACTACAGGGTACAATCAGTATCTGCTTCATTTATCCTAATGTATGTTGATATATAGACCCTGTTGAACAATGTACTTTCATGCCCTCTCTGAACTGGGCAACCTAAGACATGTCCCAGGTGAGGAGTCTCCTCCTCCACAGTGTCCATTTCTAGAATATATCAAAACATGTTGACAGGGCTCTCTTACATCAAAAGCTTTTAACTCTCAAACATCGATATCTGCATCACGCTCAAAATCCATTGTTGGTTTGATCCTAACATTTACTGTCAACTGAGTACATTGTTCGCCAGTTGAAAAAGATATCTGAACTTGTAGGGTGAACTTGACTGTTCACTCCTGTTAGTTGCCACTAGGCTTGGGCAGTTTCAAGGTAACACAGTATACAGGGATATTTAGAAATCCTTAAGGTATGATTTTCAATACCAGAAAAAATACAGATGCTCCCATATATATATTTAATTGATACAGAGGTGCTGTATTGAGGCAATGTAGTTCACAGCCAGGGCCACAAGAGGTCAGTCTCTACCGGTGGAACAGGCAGCCGAGCTGAAAAAAACAACACTGCGAGTGGTGGGGATAATGTTACAAAAGTCATAAAGCTAATGTGGGCTGTAACTGTTTAAACCAAGTGAGACTAGAGAAAGTCTAATTAGGCTAATTGTATATTGAAAACACTGCATTGTAGGCACGCTAGATAGGGCTGCCCCCAACTAAGGATTTTCCCAGTCGACCAATAGTCGTCATTTAGGGTCATTAGTCGACCAGTCGCCTGCATGTTACGATTTAATTTAATTATTAAATTATATATTTTGAGCAGGGCAACCAGCCCTGTAAATTAACGTGACTCCTGTCTGACTGCTGAGCGTGGCCTCTTCCTGTGTCTGTCATTTCAAATTAATTTCCCACATGGTTTGTTTGTTTTGGTTTTGTTTTTTTCTGGGACTACGCTACCAATGAAATCTTGCTGGCTAATGACCTCTGTGGTCGACTATTTGTGTTTCCCAACCTTTTTCCTTAACGGACCCCTCGTCTGTCATTAAGTAGACAAATGACCCCTGGCTAGTGATATTATGGATACTTAATAGTATAATATAGAACAACTCATAAACTGTACATTTAATCCAAACAGTGTATAAATAGCACAATAACTGTAGGAAGTTTGTTTAAAACAATCAATTTGGAGGATTTTGAGTATATTTGCTCTGAATATTGCGTCACAGATGAGTTTTCCTGATTGTTGTTGGAACTTTTTTATAGGATTCTCTGTATTATGTATGTATATATGTATTATTTTTAACAATCATTCATACTTAATAAGCTTCTTTTTTGACAAATTCAGTGTTTTCTCCTCCCTGACACTTGGCCATTATTCTGTCAGCTCTTTGCTTGTTTAACTGCGTACTTTGCCTATGAAGGACGAGGCTGTTGAGCGAAGAGTGAAGGCTCTGTCATAGGGATGCAAAATACTGGATTTTTTGCTGACGTCCAGTATGCCAATATGTAGCAATGCTTTTGGTGAATAATGGATACTGATAACGATGTATCCACTTTTTTCTCGACCCACTTTTAGTGATCATCAAGTCTGTGGTGGAATTAACTAATAATTAATATTATGCATGCATACTCTTATTGTGATGACCCAGCAGCAGATGGAGACATTAGATAGAGTGCTTTTAAATGCATGTAATATTCATTCATTGTGCAAAATAAGAATCCACACTTTGCTAATTCTAATAGTTCATTTTAAATTAATTTAAGTCAATATCGACCGATATCGATGACATGCTGATATTGTTGTGCATCCCTACTCTGTCAGTATAACTTCTGCTTAGGTCTTCACTATGCCCTGTGAGATTTTTCTCAAGGTTTATATCCTCAATAATAATTAAAACTTTAAAAATAACACTTTAATTTAGTTTTCTTAACAGAAATGAACAAAATGCTGAGATATAGGCCTGCTGTATATTTTTAAAAAATAGTTTTCTTGCACCCTTTAAAACAAAGAAGGCGTAAAGACCCCCACTTTTTTGGTTTTGGTGACCCCTAGAGGGGGTCAGGAGCCCCAAGTTGGGAATCAGTGAGTTAGACAATGACATACATGCTATAATAACCTCTATCACCAGTCAGCTTTTGCTTTTTTTTTTGAACACACAGTCATATACGGTAAACTGTGAAATGTCAGGAAGTTATGATTGCATGAAAAAATAGATACCGTTCAAACTTAGTTGCAGCTTTGTTGGTGACGTTGAAGGTAACGTTATCTCGCTTGATTTTTTTCTTTATGGGTTTACATGTTGACAAGATCTGCCTGAATGCACTACAAACTTTGGTATTTTTGACGTAAGACCCCTTTATTTGGAAAGTGAGTGCAGGTTCAACCCACAGCCTTTAATCCTCTCAAGGTCTGACCTCCTCAGGTTTTGTCCTTTGAAGGATGCACCTTGTGAGCTGGGGCACAGCTACTGTAGTTTCTAATCACAGCATGCAAAATAGCCCACTCCTCCGACATGATTATGTAGTGAAATGATGAAGTTTCATCACTCCTGCATGTCACTGCGGGCTTGATTAGTTGTTTGAGAGCTTCATCAGCCTCAGTCACGTCAAGTGCTTTTGCACAAACCACACACTCTGAGACACACACACTTTCTCCCCTGGAGTCGTGGGACATCACCCTATGCAGGCATGGTCCAATAGCGGGACAGGTGGCAGAGTGGCAGGGTTGTGCGTAGGTATCTGGTTGGTCCATCGATTACTGTAAGCTGATGCTTGTATGACATTGTTGTTCTGCAGTGGTGCTCTCCTGCTCAGTCTCAGGCCAAGCAGCCTCTCCGACAGTCCTCACTGTCATCATTTTCTCTGTCACTCAGTGTGTTTGTAGTGCCCGCTCTTTCCTTTCTGTGTTGTCTCTCCCTTTATTACGGTCAGACCGCTGTACTCTCCTAATATCACTCTCGCCTCTGAAGTCTCCCCCTGCAGCATCCTTGCCCTCAATGTACCAATCTGTTCCCCTCTCCTCTGTCTCTTTCACACACACACATGCCCACGCTGACTCACGCACACACTTATCCCTTTAAGTTTTCCCTTTTGTAAGTGCTGTGTCCTCCAGAGCTCTTTGCTCCCTAGGGTGCAGCAGAGCAGTCACCAGGCTGATTATGCTCTATCTTTCAACCTCTCTGCTCTCTTTGTTCCTCTGGACCACAGTGCCAGCACCCAGACTAATCCTCTCTTTGTTCAAGGCTCTCTCATTTACTCAGACCAAAATTGCACATTGCATCACAAGAGACTCCGAGGCATGACGGAAAATACTGAAGAAAAAAAAAAAAAAATTGACCTCATTGGCTTGCTTTAGAAATAAAACATACACTTCATGACTTCAAACACAACAGAACATTGTAATGCAATGCTTTCTTCTCTGCATTCATTCATGTGCAGAACCCTGCTCACTTCTGATTAGATTAAGTCGGGGGAAGTTGCTGAGCCAAGGTTTCCTCCAGATGGTAATTAGCGTGCTGTTACCTATAATTGTCTTGAGGAGAAGGTGTGCAGGGGTGAAGCCGAGCTCTCTCATCCTCTGTGGTCGATGACAAATGGGTTTTGCTCGCTCCTGTCTGTTGGCTTAGTCATGTAGTTTCTGTGTTAACCTCTAGAGAGCAGTGCAACCAAACATGGCCTCGCGGCTCTTTAATTGTCGGGCAACGGCTTTTTACCCCAAAGTGTGCCTGGCACTAACAAGGTTTTACCCCTGTAGGCATGTGACATCTGTAATTACACATATAAGAAAAAGTGCACACTGTAGGTCATACAAATAGCTTACAATGCCTGGGTGACGTAAAAAAATATTGCGTTGGCCCAATTTAATGACCAGCAGAATACATCAGTGTACAGCTTAATAACATTATGTACCAAAACTCATAAATAATTTACAGATATGTATCACAGTAGCTCCAGAATCTCACCAATCACACATGAATAAAGATCCGCCAGGCTGAAAATATTAATTCACCAGGCCTCTTAGGTAACATATATCAAATTGAGTTATAATATAATCATGTTATTGCACCTCTCATTTGTATTCCAGGGACTGGTTGCACATTAGTATTATCTGCATTCTGCAGTCCGGTCATGGAGACCCTGCTCTCTCTTGGAGATCTCTAGGAGATTCTATTTAAATAAACATTTCACTGATGTCGTCAGTGCGCAGCTGCCTCTGGATCAAAATCATAGTCTGACAGAAGGCCCGTCAATGCAAATACTTAGATTGATATTCCGCGACTGTAGATCAGCGTTGGCGAGACATATACAATGATCCCATAGACAGGGGAGTTTTTAGAAAGCTGAATTAATCAGTAGCCCAGCAAGTTATATGATTATCGTATTCCTGTTCTCACATCAACAGGCAGGTCAGAAGGTTGTGATCTCTGAACCTGTTATTAGACTCAAAAGTTTGTTCCACTATAATGACCATAATCTCCCACGTAAATGTAAATCCATTTTTCATGCGCTCTGGTGGGCTTGTTCTCTGGCTGACTTTCTGAACATTAACTCAGTAAACACTGAGTACTGTAATAACTTTATGCAACAGAGTTTTTGCCTCCCTAAATGCAGCACAAGCCTTACACATCGTTCTTTGTCCCATCTGCTGTTGCTTATCTTAACCAGCAGTGACCATTAATGTCCATGATTTACCCCTGACAGTGTGTGATACTGGATTCTGTGTGTTATGTATTGTACTGTCTGCTTTGCTGTACTCATGACTCCTGTCTGTGTCTCAAATTGCCCCTCTGGGACTTAAACTTTACCTTACCTCAGAGCTGCATGGAGGTTATGTTTTCTTAATTTGCCTCTATATGTGCCTTATTATACACCAGTTGTATCAACCATAGTTACCATTACACAGTGTGCACATGTGATGGTGAGAAGGTCAAACATCTGGGACAACCAGTTTGGCTGCTAAACAGGATTTACATGCTATTGTGAGGAAAAATTAAACATGAATTGAATCCAATTAATCATCCACATTATGGAAACACTGTTTTCCCAGCAGAGAAAGCCCTAATAGGTGATTATGTAACAAGCCATTGGGGTGTACACATACACAAAAGTCTTAGCACACAGGTATGAATCATGAATCATGGAAAATGCAGGCAGGCTTTTTACAAAACACACAGAAAATGCAGAACTAAAATGATTTAAAAAAAAAAGCCAAACAGTCAGAGGCATTTTTAGTCATACATTTTGACTTCAAATATCTGTTTTCCAATGAATCACAAAGCAAGGTGCAGAGCTTTGCTGTGTAGAGTCCACAATATTATATTTTGACTGTGCATTCTGTTGAAATTTTGTTTGTATATTATTCCTAACACTGAATGCCTGTCTGTCATTTATACAGCACATCTTTATGTGAATCTACTGTAGTTGGGATGGGAGGTAACGTCAAGGAATTCTGCACCTTTAGTGTATGTCTGTGCTACCAAAACCCTATTTTCTTAAGTTTTATGTCCATGAGACTAATGAGAACAACAATATATGAAGTTTCTTCCAGTAGTGAGTGAGACTGCTGCGGCTGCCAGCTGTGAAACAGGCTGCAATGTAACCACTCAGAGCATATACACCCTCATTGTACATCCACTAAAAGTGCTTGTTTTTGTCACTGACAGGCTCAAAATATTATCCTAAGTGTTTGACAACATTATGGAGAGGATCCATACAGAGATAGACCTTTTTGTCAAAGAGTAATATCCTGTTTGTTATACCAAAAATCGCTCTCATCAAACCCTACATAATTCATTTAATTAATAAATTTAAATTAAACGTAAATAAACTAGCGTATTTTCACATCTAACTGGTTGAATTAAGGGTTTATTTTCACCAAACCTGAGTTGGCAATTGTTGGAACAGTGGAAAGACCAACCAGGAGGGTCTTAATGAGTTTTATTTTGCTTCTTTCAGCTTTGAATGAAGTTTGCTTTATGATGATAAAATTGCTATTTATTGTAAAGTCTGGTGGGTTTGGAGATAGCAATTTCATGGCAGTTTCTGGTTAAACAAAAACAACCTTACTCTGTAACAGAAAGGTCTATCTCTGTAGGGATCCTTTCCATGATGTTGTCGGACACTTGTAATAATTATCTGAGTATATCAGTGGCAAAAACAAGCACTTTGAGTGGACGTAAGTTGACGGTGCGACCATGCCAGGAGCAGCCCTCTCGCTCAATACTAGACCTGTTTCAAAAATATTGTTTCTATTAGGTACTTAGACACAAAAACATGAGTAAATAGGGTCCAGGTACAAAAATACCAAAGTTATCCTGTGTTTGACAGATTAAGCAGACGATGTCTGATTTGTTTGCTGCTACTATAAGACTCCCCATTGATTGTGCTGTTGGCAGTTCTTACCCACAGAGCCCGTATGAGTCACTGGGGAGTGACTGGACAGCATGTTTTTATCCCAAGTAAACTCCAATAAGGGAGACGTAAAAGCCACAAATCTCTGAATATGGCTAAAGTAATCTTGTTCTGATGAGCATCCCCCAGGTCCCTGCAGATGTGACATGGCTGCTTAAGAGCCACTAAAAACCTGGTGCACCAACTGTATGTCGCTGTGTGTCCAGGTGCCTGAAGCAGATGGAGGAGGACGGCCTGTCTCTCGACGACCTGTTCAGCCGGTGTGCGTTCCGGCAAGATGAGAGAGACATGGTGCTAAAGGCCGTGCGCATCGTCCAGCCCAGCTACCAGCCCACCATCAAGGCAAGCACAAGCGAGTGCTCCTCATCGCTGGTTCATGACTTCTACACACAGGTATCTCAGCCTAACTTTGACCTGTACTCATGTTTGCAGTCATTATGATACAATACACAGTATTAGTTTACTTTAAGGCACTGACGACTTGTTTTCTCAATCAGCTTCTGTGTTTGAGACACTGTCTTCTACATGAACACACGATTTTCTACTAATGTTCAAACAGTTGAGGCCATTTACATGAAAGGTTTCTGTATTTCTTTTTTCATTGGCTTAAAGTTGACAGGAGTATGTTAGAAAAAAAGGTTATGTCTTGTGTTTCTGTACACCAGTCAGAGTTTGGCAATACTTGTTATCAAAATTTAGCAGTCGTTGGGTTTGTTGCTCATGTTGCCAGACCGTTGTCAATCACGTGATCAAATTTAACTTAAGACTGTATATATGAATGGATGACGTGACAGCTCCCCATGAGTAAAGCCAAAACATCTTGATCACCCCCTGGTGGCTGGCTGCAGTACAGGTCATAAACTCCTTCTCTCCCACGAGAGCCAAGAGGACAAGGGTCAAAGTAAAAGATCAAAGTAAATGTCAAATACATTTTTCCTAATGATGGTTTCTGTCATTTTAAGTGGTTCTTATCACCCTGCTGTATGTTCAAGTGTTCATTTTTCTGATAAGTTTAGTTGTAACTAGGTATTTGATGCTATTAAAGGGGTTTGATGTCATTGACAGCTGTGTGTGTCAGTCTAACATTCTAATATTCAGTTTGTTTAAACTGGTTGATAATCCAACATATTCTCATAGACCAGTTCGTCTGATATCTCACCAACTAGTGTCCCACGAATGGCATTACGTCCTTAATGTACATTTACATAACTGATGTTAAGTTATTGTGGTTGGGTTTAGGAAAAGAAACATTGTGAGAACATGCCTTAAAACGAGTCAAAGTTCATGCGGCACCAAACATTCGTCTCCAGGAAAACATTCTGGACGAAATTTAGTTTTGTTGTGGCCCATCCACCACCCCAACCTCCCTCCTTAAAAGACCACTTGGGACTGCTTCCTTGTTTAATATCATCAGGGCACTGGTCACATGTTCGCAGCCTTTTAAAATATGTGGGTATGTAAGAATTATGGTAACTCCACCTTTTAGTATCAGATAAGTGTGCTAGGTACCTCAACAGAGGGGTAACAAAAAACAGGATGGAACTGAACGGCTCCACCATCCACAACTGTTATTGATGGAAACACAAAAATAACCATTCTAATGTGCACTGAACCGACCGAACTGGACTGGACTGCTTGGTGGAAATGAGGCTTTAACAGAGAAGGCTGAGTCACATAACCAATATAATGTACATCTAAGTGTTGGCTGCTGGTCTTCATGCTTCCAGTGATCTTGAAATAAATTTAGAGGATGTAATGGTGATTGCTACATGCTAATCTTGCGATGGCAGATGTATGTTGTAATCAGCGATTTTATACCCCAGTTTGTGTTGCTTTATAAAGATGAGATATAGAATAAGCGTCCATACCATGACGTGCACTGTAGATATTGGCTGAATTTATCTAGAAACCGCATGTGTCTTTATAAAGAGTGATAATGTATGACTATAAATATAGATTAGGATTTTTTTTTCAAGCCTGAGTGTTGTGTATGTTTTGAGAGTCAAAGCAGCAGAGAGCTGGGAAAGCTGTCAGAAGGCTCCAGCGTGACTACGAAAGATTTGATTGTCACCCCTTCACAGCCAGACAGGCACTGGCCTATTTATAGTGAGCCAACTCTGCTTTCTAATGGGTCCTCCGCTTTCCTTGCCTCTCCTCCTCTCACCTCTCCTCCTTTCTTTCCACCTCCCTTCCCCTCCTGATTCTCACATGATTCATTAACAGCTTCTCGTTCAATTGCAGTATTTTTAGCCTCGATCCTTGCGCCACATTCACTTTGGTCTTCATCTGAGTGACATATTTTCGGTCTACTTTACGGTAGCAATCAGCAGGTCGTGTATTTTTATCGAAAGAGTGTATGTGAAACTATGCCACTTAGTGAAATGTGAAACAGGTCAAATGTGACTGCTCCATTACTGTTGTCTCTGATTGCATTTGTAAGGCTGGTTATCTGACTGCGACTTTCTGGCAGGTTGATTTAATGACTGAAAGGCTGTCCAAATAACTGGTCCACTAGATAACAGAGGAGCAGACTGGATGGTCTCCGGAGAATTTCGATTCAGTGTTAGCAGCAGACACACAATCTAATTAGAATATTGTTTGTTGTTGTGAGATGGAATTTTGATTAAGCTGATGCTCGTACAAAATGCAGTTTGATCTAGTTTCAACTTGCCATCAGAGAGAGATTGTATGGTTTTCTTTCATTTCATTATATTTTTCATCTGGAAACCGGCCTATATGTGTTCTCATTATATCAAAGCATTTAATTTTGCTTACCTCGCAATTCTAAAAGTAGTTTGTGGACTCCTCAAGTCTCCAGGTCAAATCTTGTTAATCCATCCAGTGAATGCACTTTGGGGGTTGACGCAGTAGGGACAAGATGGAAAAACATGATGGGTTTTGAAATTTGAATGAAAGGTCCAGTGTGTAGGATTTAGGGGGATATATTGGCAGAATTGAATATAATATTATAAAGTATATTTTCTTTATCGTAAAATCACCTGAAAACAAGATATGTTGTGTTTTTGTTACCTTAGAATGATCTGTTTATATCGACACAGGAAGCAGGTCCTTGTCCACAGAGTCCGCCATGTCGGACCGCCATGTTTCTACAATAGCACAGAGCAGACAAACCAAACACTGGCTCTAGATAGGGCCATTTTCATCTTTGAGTTGGCCAACATAGTCAGCAGCCCTGATATGACAAGCAAGTTCTTTTTTAAACGAGAAACTGCTTTATTCAGTGTTTTACAAGTTTAAATCACCTGCTTCGTTTGTTTTGGAGAGGAAGAGACCTCTGTTGATGATGTGACGCTCGTTAAAAACCTCCCGAATGTCTGGATCAGAAAAAAGGTGAGCACACTCGCGATGTGCCGTATCATTTCGTTCATGATAATAACGGTATCATTTTTAACACCATATAAAAAAATTCATATCTCGATACTTGAGATATTTCTTAGTGTTACCCATGGCAACAACAAGCATGGCTAAAAGTGAAATTAGTATCGATTATGCGGAGGTTCCAAAAAGAAGAGCAGCTTCAGTAATGTGGAATAAACTGTGGCGTCCTGAATGTTTTATGAGCAGCCTCGGACTTCTCAGACTCTTTTAGTGACTTACCGCTCAGAGGGAACTCATTCAGCAGCTCCTCCAGCAGCAGCACAGCGTCTCTCCCTCCTCTCTCTTGCAATCTGCTCAATGCCACCAAATCCCCCTAAATCTTACTCACTACACTTTTAATTCATTTTTTATTAAGTAATTAGATAAAATCACAAAGCTGTACTGTAACATTTCAGTGCAGACCTTTTTGTAGAGCTTTTGCTTTATTTTTGTACACAGTTTTCAAAACAGTCGTGCCAGCACATTTTTCACCAGCTATCTATTGATTTTACCCCCCACAGATAATGTGGTATTAGCTTCTTTGCTCATTTATTGTTCTGAAGTTGTAATATTGTACAAGAGCTGTCTAGTGAGCAATTTATGTGCCACAATACATTAAGCTTCACTCTGGTTGGTGCCCATGCTCCATCTCTCCAAGGCCTGATTTACCATCTATCTTTTCTGCTGTCTATGAGCTAATAAATGTTCTTTCTGCTGTACTACATCCACTCATCGCCACAACCTTTCCAAGATGTGTACAGATAATATGCTCTTGGCAAGGTCACTGTCTCTTTAAACAATAATTGACTTTTAAAGCGCCCACTCTTAGCAAGAAATTTGGCGATGTCTGACAAGTCTGCTGCTTAGTTAGTCACCTTGTCAGTGCAAACCACTTTGATCTGACGAGATGTAAGGAGCAGCGCATTAAGGGGCTGTTAGCAAGGTGTTTTGATTGTGAACAGCTGATTTACTAAGTCTACACACACACACACACACACACACACACACACACACACACACACTCAGTGATCAATATTGGCTTTAGCAGACCACTTTGTTTGCTGGATTTATTTCCCATCACGTAACAAGGACTCCAATCCAAGCTTCAGCTCTGCTAACCTGCTATTAAATGTTTAGTCAAATCGTGAAAATACTAAACTGAGAATAATGAACTTGTTGTTTGCTCTCTTGCAAAACTGACCCGAAACTTGTGAGACTGAAACTCTCTTGGCAGCAGACTGAGATGGTTTTATGACTCGGCCTTCGCTCACTGGCCTGAAAATTCTCTCTTTACTTCTTGTCCTGAATTGATCCTCTTCAGCAAGGTCCTCAGGTTGTGTATTAGCATCTTCCAGCAATCAAGTGGTTACATCTGATAGGTTAGAGGTGCTTAAAATTAAGTTCAGGGTCTGTCAATCTTGCCGCCTCTAGAGTTTGAGCAGGGGCAAGAAGGTTCCTTAATGTTATACTGTACGACGAAGCAGTTATTATTTCTCTGTCTCTGTCTTTCTCACTGTTGTTTGTGTGTGTGTGTTTTAGAGGGAGGACCACCATTACCCCAAACTGGACTTCACTCTGGCAGAGCTTCAGGAGCGTTTCAAACATCAGCTCAACGTGGAACAAGCCTGCACTATCACCATCAAATCTGTGGAGGATTCCAAGCCCGTCACTGAAAACATGGCGAAAATGGTAAACAAAGCCACTTCATACCTCTCATCATCTTCATCACACTCACTCATCAAACACAATTCACTAGACTGCTTAAAATGTAGAATTATATTTCTGTGATGCTGAAAGTTTGCAACGGCTTTGAAAAATGGTGTGTTGAGAAGTGGAGTTGTTTTAAATAAGTAGTTTGGTGTTTAGTCTTGAAGGGGCTGTATACGACATTCAGGACACATCAACAGAGTCTTTAGCGGGATTGTCTGCAAACAGTTCTCAACATGGAGGTAGCGTAGCCAGCAGCTAGCAACAACTAGGAAGCAGTGCTGACAGAGCTAACGTTGTTGATCTGTGGGGAAAGCGGAGGGTTGGCGCTACGCTTCTGTGATGATGTCAACTCAATGTCAGCGGTAACTGTTGTATGAGTGCAGTGCAGAGCAGCATTGTTCAGCTAGCCAGTGGGACACACACATAGGGACTGGCCTGGCTCGTTTTTTTTTTTTTTTTTTTTTTTTTGGATTTAAGCTAAATTTGTGCATCAGTCCTGTAGATTTCCTGCACTATCCAATCAGCTGGCTCACAGCACAGAGGATGTGTTTATCTTGGTAGTTGTCCTGTCTGTTTGGATTGATTATACTAATATAAGACCATTAACAAATTAATAATGTATTGGCATTTATCTATTTTTATATCTAAGGTTACCCATTGTCTCCCCGGAGTGAAGTTTCTCCAGTAAACTTTAATATCATATGTATTTAGGCCGGACAGGTTAGAGAAAGAAACATCATATTCCTGTGGTGTGCCTTCTTTCCAACTCTGGCATTTACAGTCCAGCCTGGCTCGTCTGCCTCTGCAGATGGGCTACGTGGGAAACGAGCAGGCTGAGAGTCCCTGGTGGTCAGGAAGCATTTACAGACAGGCAGGGCAGAATAATAATGTATTGTAATGGAAGCCTCTGGAGAGAACGCAGAGTCACCTCTCCATCCACGATCCAGACTGTGTCTCTGCTTCAGTCAGTGTGGATAAAACTCTTCAACTGAAGAGTGAACACATACACACAGTTGTGCACAGAACATACGTATAATTTCAGGCACATGCATGAACAAAACTGCTCACCCATCTACAGATTGTCATTTTTTATGATTCAGTTAATCTCATGTATATTATGAAAGCCAAGAAGCATCTTGCTGAGGCAAATGCTTTTCTTCTGGGTGCAGGCTGTGTTTTCTCCCACATTCAAAACAGATTAGGTCAAAATATGTACCACAGTGTGAGAGCACAGAGGAGTACTGGTTTAGATGTCTGTCTAATTTAAAATGAAAAAGGAAAATAATCAACACAGCTAAAAGATACTGAGGTCTCTTCCCTCTGGCTGCCGTGAGACAGCAGTTTGTGTAGTGAAAGTTATTGGCACTTTGTATCAAAGGATGTCGTCAGTGTTTGTAAAATAAAAGGTAACTTTTATCACAGTTTAGAGCAGGAAATTCACAAACACCCAATGTAGATGTAACGGCCAAAGAACTGCCGGCCTTTAGCCACGTAATCTGGTGATGATTTAAAAATCCAGTTGGTGGGATTTAGTGGCATCCAGCAGTGAGGAAAACTATGGTGGCCAGTGCGAAACTGCAAATGCTCCTATCTTATCCTCAGAAGAATAGCTGGACTCAGCCTTAGAGATAGGGTAAGGAGCTCGGACATCCCGATGGATTTTGGAGTAAAGCTGTTGCTCCTTCGCGTCGAAAGGGGTCAGTTGAGGTGATTCGGGCATCTGATCAGGATGCCTCCTTGGCACCTCCTGTTGGAGGTGTTTCAGGCACGTCCCACTGGTAGGAGGCCCCGGGGCAGACCCAGAACATGCTGGAGGGATTACATATCTCGTCTGGCCTGGGAACGCCTCAGGGTCCCCCAGGAGGAGCTTGAAAGTGTTGCTGGGGAGGGACGTCTGGATTGGTTTATTTTTCCCAAATAAATCATACTCATTCAACTTTGTTTGACTCCCCTTTTTCCCCTGGTCATCCCTGCCCCACCTGCAGTGGCTCTATGCTCCCCAAAGTTTGAGAACCACTACTCAGGCTTCATACTAAATTGGTATCAATCCTCTCGTCTAATTCTCGTCAGGAGAGCAAATGTTAAGTGTGGTGTATTTTGTGAAATGTCAAACAAATACCTCAACTTCTGCTGAAACGTGAGTGACGAAAGGTGATTCATCACTGATAAACTGTTTCCATCCCAACTGCAAACCTTTTTATTGGGCCAAGATTCTGGGAAAGGTAGAACAGGGTTTTCCTCCCCATGGGTTTCAGCCTTAGATGAATCAGTCTGTGGCCCGGTTGTGCTCCTCTCAGAAGGATAGTCTGTTTTCTCCCTGTCATCTGAAGGTATCTGGGCCAAACAAGCCTAACCATCAAACAGAATGCATGCTCATGCTTCACAATACCTCACGTCCAGTGGGAGGTGGCCCCGCGATCTACTGCTTCACAATTTATAATAACGTTCCATTCGGTTCATGCAGTATGTGATAAACAAACAGCGGTGCAGCATTTCTCATTTTATTTGACACATTCTTTAAGAGGTTTCTGGCTGGCAGTCGCTGTGATGAGATGAGGATGACTTCCAGTTGTGTTGTCCTTTCAGAGGAAGCTGCTGGCGGATCAGCGGGCACAGTGGAAGAAGATCCTCCTCCAGGCCCTGAGGGAGAGTAAGATGATCCTGGCTAACACCGACACCAAGGACTACAGGCTTAACCTTTATCCCTACCTCTGTGTGCTGGAGGATAGCGAGTATGTTGACATCATGATACAGGTAATACAAACCACCTAGCCTAGCCTACCACTCAACCAAAATGCCAGAAGTCTTGGATTTAACAAAGACTTGTCAGTGTTTGAGTCAAAGAGATTTGATGGATGACAGCTTTACTTTACTACATTATAAAAAAGATTTGTAGCGTTGCCACCGTTACGCTCTTTTGTTTTCTCGACACTGTTGCTGTGCAATACGACCCAGCCAATCTGGGAAACCACAAAACACAAATCAAGTGGCTGACGGTGACAACAGCTGCAAAAGTATCAGGCTTTATCTTTGGCAGCAAAGGAGAGGATGCTTTGATCAGATACCTTTGCTTCCAACAAAGACAAATACGTAGGATGTGATGTTAATTCTGAACAGACCATTTTCACTTTGATTTCCCCTCTGACTGAAGGGTTGCTTTTTCATTAATACTGAATCAGATCTGCCAAAAGATCTGCTCTTTGTGACAGAATTGTCATAAGTGTTTTCTTCTGTGTGACCTGTGTCCTGCTCTTGTCCAGAGTGTTGCCAACATGCCTCCCAGCGGAGAGTCACTGAAGATTTTAGCCGGTGATTTGGGTAACAGGGTCCACACCAAGTACACTGTGCGGCAGAAGCACCGAAATCTGACGGTGGGAAAGCTGGGGAATATTTACAACGCTTACACAGACCTGCTGGCCAAAGATACAAAGGTAGAGAAATCGTCACGTTACATGTTTTCATGAATATGCATCTCCTATGTGTTTTAGCTTTGCCAAAGAGAATCTATCTCCTGATAGTTTCTCTGAACAGGATTTCTTTTGAATGCACTATATTGCAACACTGCAGAAATTTGTTACAAGAAAAACTTGCTTCTTTGTTTGGGCATATGTCATACACCAGGGATTGACATTAATGCTTACCCAGGGCAAGTAAACAGCAGTTGTGCACTTGGGCAAATGAAAATAAATGTGATGTATATAACATGATCTGAAAATAAAGTTGAAGTGGTGCTGTGTGTGCGAGTCCATCCCACTACTAAGCATTTAACAGGACTAATGAGAAAAATCTGACATGCTAGATACTATAGAAGTTAACTCTGGGGTTCTACTATGTCACGTACAACATAACATTACTAACTTTAAATATCAGCAATGCTGCATGCCAGAGACTAACTTTTTTTTTGGCACAGAAACTTAACTGTTGTGCTGTTCCAACTTAATTTCAGGGTATTTTTGCGTCAATATTCTTGACGATATGATAATTATAAAAAAATGTTATTCATTTATGAATGAGGAATTGCAACAAAATAAGTGATATGATTTTACTTGTAAACAGTTTGCTTTCAAATATTTAGTAAAAACTAAACAAAAAAGATCTCTCATTTCTTTAGTTTGTGAACAACAACAGTAACTCAGAGTGAGATTCAGATCCTGTGACAGGCTGTTATGATACCAGAACTATCGCACATTCACATAAATGTAATATTTTGCTGAGTTGCGAGCGTCACATAGGTTTACATTACCAAAGGTTTATGACAAAATCACTTGACCACACAGACTCCCAAATGGGCATGGCAAAAAAGGAGAGGGAGAGACAGTGTGCTGCTGCCGGAGGAGCCGCTGATTGAGTTTCTTCTAAACGCTAAAAGAGTCTGAGAAGTCGGGGCTGTTCATAAAACATTCAGGACACCACAGTTTATTCCACACTACTGAAGCTGCTCCTCTTTTTGGAACCACCGCAGAGTTGTTTATGTTTAATAATATTTAACATGTCAGCAAGTCGAAATATCTCTAGCATCACGATATGAATTTTTCATATCATATTAAAAATTCTACCCGCATTATCATGAACAGTATGATATATCACACCAATAGTTCCCACAAGAGATCCAGTGTGATTGTGTCCCGTTGCAGAAGCTTTGTAATCCAGCCTTGAACTGTGGTCTCTCTTTGGAGACATCTTAAAATAAATCCACAATGATAAATACAGAACTGATGGTCTTCTGTGCTGAATTCTTGTCCACTAGCCTTCCATGATGCCTTGTCCTGAGTCTGTTGAGCAATCGGAGGCTGTCTTTCTGACTTGTTGACCAATCAAAAGCTGTGTTTCTGAATGTGTAATAGCTCTGATCTCAGATGAACTGCTTAATGGAATAACAAGCGACTGTGATCGTTACTTGTTAATGGTATGTTTTGTACATGAATACATTGTTATAAATGTCCAAATCCCTGTTGATTTAAATTTTTAACAGACCTCCAAGTATATCATCTTAAGGACTTGCCTGAAAAGCAAGTTAAAAGCTTAATATAGGTGTGAACTCGTTCTCAGGACTCAGATTGGTTGATGTCACAATAAAAGTTACACATACAGACATACTATATGTACTGTGCTGCACAGTAAACACCGCATGACCTGCAAAAGTGCAAACTGAAGGACATTGTAGTTGATTGCAACAGCTCTAATTACATGGCTCTTAATTCTGATTTTCAAAATCAAAGAATTCACCACTCATTTAGTTTAAAATCTGCTGAGCAGCGCCGCATGTGTCGGGCTGAGCTGAGCTGATTTCCTCTGTTCTTGTCATGAAGTCTGGTCGCTCTTCTTTAATTGCAAAGTGCTGCTTTTGTTTTGCATCCAAGAAACCACGCTGAATGACTCGGCTGTTTTACTCTGAAGTCGCCGATGTTATTCTTCTGTGAAGTTTCATGTTGGATCTAGTAGTCATGCACTCTTTATTTAGGGCTTTGTAGAAAAGTTTTGGAGTCACGACACCACAGCCAGTATCACGGACTCTGTGTTCCACCAGTGTTTTGATGGTTGTGGTACACTGGGGAGATAAAACGCCAAAGTCATCAAGACAGTAATGAGTAATGGCTCATTATACTCCAGCAGCTAGTTATACTAGAGGTTAGTTAAGATGTTTGTTTACATGCAGCCTTTGTAGTTAAAATGATGCCTATTATTGTGTTTTGTGTTGTTGTTATGACACAAAACATTAATCCAACTTCTTACTGGTCTGAGGACTTAATAATGTTTTTATATTCTTGGAACGTCCCTTTCTTCAGAGCTCCCAAGCTGCAGGTTTTTGTTTTGGGCTGAAATTTTAATGCATCCAGGCTGTTACAGTATTTATCGTATGTCTTGAAACATGAAAGCTATCTTTTGATTAGATCTTGGAGATATCTCACACATGTCAACATGCCTTCCAAACACTGCAGCTTATTGTGTTGAGTAATCCATCCATACCAAATGAAAACAACTTACGTGTATTTCCTGTCCCTCTAGGAGTATTTCATCCTTCCACGAGAGCACTGGTGTAAGCTCGAGACGGAGCAGATTTCAGGACCCGTGCTGCGGGGAGGAGAGACCCAC
This sequence comes from Cephalopholis sonnerati, assembly GCA_019142605.1. Taxonomy (NCBI): domain Eukaryota; kingdom Metazoa; phylum Chordata; class Actinopteri; order Perciformes; family Serranidae; genus Cephalopholis; species Cephalopholis sonnerati. The sequence goes on from JAGQAX010000006.1 coordinate 20,260,901, forward strand.
TGGCCGTACACAGTAACCCTGGAGCTGGGCACTTACATGGCAGATATGATGGTCAAGAACCTCAAAATTAACAGCGACATCCTGAACCCTGCTTTCGACAGGAAGCTCATCCCCATCCTCTACCACATGTACACCTTTCGTAGCACACGGCAGGTACAGTGGATTTGCAAGTCTTTTCAAGTTGCTCGCAGGGATATCAAAGGAGCTGGCTAACCTGGAGTTGGTCGCGATTATGCTAAAGGGTCTTGCCAAACAGACAGGGCTTTGATAACCTGGTAACAGGATTCCTGAGCATTAACCCAGACTACAAAAGATCCTTTCAGCAGAGATTTATGTGGGAAAATGGTTAAGGATTATTTTTAAAGAGATCTCCTGAAAACTAACATTGAAATAAAAAAATATTCAAAAGGGATTAAAGTTCAAACACAATGAGCTTATCATCATAAGAACCCTCCATCAGTCAAATCAAATTATCATATTCATTGTGACTTTTTGAAAATCACACACAGTTAGCATGATTAAAAGATTTACCAGGCACAGTTGAAGTAGTCGCATAATTAATGTTTTTAATAATATGGAAAGAACCATTGTGGAGCAGAAACAAAGGAAATACCTGAAAACACTTGACCTTCACTTTGGACAAGAATACCGTCTGTCACTCTAAAGCCTATTGCCTCATACAGACTTGTGCACCCGCCTATTCAGTGCGAAGCTCCAAAGAGTGTGAATTATAAAACCATTTCCCCCTTGTGTGAATTGGCAGGGGGAACAGTCGAGCAAGATGAATAGGTTCCGGGCTAATCCCTTTTTTAGTGTCCCCTTAATTGGCTCGCTGATTTAGTACCACGGGACCCTGCAGGAGGGTGAACCGACCGTGTCAGTGGAAAGAGGCAGACAGAGAGAGACTTTTGGACCTTGATGCACTTTGACACTGTTGCAGAATTTTGCTCGTGTTTTTTTTTTTTTCATCGCTTTCTCCCGTTACTTTCTTTTCTCTTATTCTCTCCCTCTTCTTTTCTTTCTCTCTTCGGAGGTCGGCCCATCAGGGGAGCATCCTAATGGTTTTACAGCACAGCATGACAGTCTGACTAATGCAAGCAGTGCTGAGGTGTTTTATTTTTCTGTCAGGTTACTGTATCTTTTCTTGTGATGGTATTTATGTCGAGTCCTACATGCTGTATGTGTGAGTTAGAACTAGGACGCAATAATTCTGTCACAGCAAAGAAAATGGCCTAGGAAAAAATATCTTCCTCAGTGAACCACCCTGACTCCTGACCAGGGTTTTACACAATTAGATATAAGAAAAGAAAGTTCCTCGTGGCACGGTGTTGCAGTAGTTAGCATTCTTCACAGCAAGAGGGTTCCTGGTTCAAACCAAGGGTGGGGGAGCCCTTCTGTGCGGAGTTTGCATGTTCTCCCTGTGTCAGCGTGGGTTTTCTTTGGGTACTCCGGCTTCCTCCCACAGTCCAAAGACATGCAGGCTAATTGGTGACTCTAAATTGCCTGTAGGTTTGAATGTGGCGTGAATGGTTGTCTGTCTCTATGTGTCAGCCCTGTGATAGTCTGGCGACCTGTCCAGGATGTACCTTGCCTCTCGCCCAGTGTCAGCTGGGATAGGTTTCTGCCCCCCATGATCCCTAACAGGATAAGCAGTTACAGAAAATGAATGAATGAATGAAAAGCAAGTTCCACCAGAGAAACTGCAGCTTGGAAGCAACATTAGCAACATCAGTGATTGCTTTTTGTAAAATGAAAAGGGGTCAAACCAGTTTGCATCTGTTCTCAGATCAGAGGTTGTTTATTGTTTGTCTCATCAGTTATAATTTAAACTTCAATGAAACAGATGTTCAAATCTCATCTGCGAGTTTATTTATCAGAACTACATTTCATTTTGTGTCATTTAGATTTCTGCTCCTTATCTAATTTTCTCTGATGCTTTACCCTTCAGGTCGGCTTCGTCAAACCCCACCCTATACTGACTCAGATACAGCAGGAGGCCATGGAGACCAAGTTGACCTTTGACTCCTACGTGATGCCGATGCTGTGCCCTCCCGTGCCCTGGACTTCTGCGAAGTTTGGAGCCTACCTGCTGACGCCGACCAAGCTAATGCGCTCAGTGGAAGGGGCCACGCAACACGAGGTGTTGTTAGATAAATGCCAGAACCTCCATGCAGTCCTGGACTCTCTCAACCAGCTGGGCAATTGTGCCTGGAGGATCAACAAACCCTTGCTGGATATTATTATCTCCATCTTTAATGATCGGGGTAGTGAGAAGCTAGATATCCCTCCTCCCCTGTCAGAGGCCCCCAAAATACCCCACTTCAACCCCCATGATCCGACGTATACCGCTTCTGAGAAAGCCCACATGAAGAGGGAGATGATTAATGCCAAAAAGAAATACGGGGAGATGCACAGCCTGCGTATGGACGCTCTGTATAAACTGTCCATCGCCAACCACATGCGGGATGAGATGTTCTGGTTCCCTCACAACATGGACTTCCGGGGACGTACCTACCCCTGTCCTCCGTACTTTAATCACCTTGGAAGTGATGTCACGCGGGCTATCCTTGTGTTTGCAGAGGGGAAGCCCCTCGGTCCGAAGGGACTGGACTGGCTAAAGATCCACTTAGTCAATCTGACAGGACTGAAGAAGAGGAGCTCACTAGATGGACGGCTGGAGTATGCTAACTCTATCATGGAGGACATACTGGACTCTGCTGACAACCCTCTGAATGTCAGTTTGTCTTTGTTGCTCTTTCCTGTTCATTGATAGCTTGTTTTAATCACATATTTATAGGTCCATGTAGTCTTTATGGTTATAACTAATTTGTTTCTATCACATTTTGCAGAAATACAAAAGCAGCTACTGTTTTAAATGACTGAAATATGCAGATGATATCCCATTTCTCTCTTACTGGGGGAATGGTCAGTTAAAGCAGTGACAAAGCCTAAAGGGATAAGATTTAAATATCTGTCCAGACAAAGAAGTGAAAATGCTTCTCTGGCAGTGTTTATGTATGCAGGATAATGTGCCATGTGCTTGTGTTTGTCTTTCACAGGGTAAGAAGTGGTGGATGAATGCAGATGAGCCTTGGCAGGCTCTGGCCTGCTGCATGGAGATAGCCAGCGCTGTGAGATCTCCTGATCCAACACAGTTCATCTCTCATTTTCCTGTTCACCAGGTACCATAAAGCACTTGAAAGAATTATTTATCTGTTTATTGAGTCGCACAGCGATTCAAATCACACGCTAGATCTCCTGCCAATCTGTCCTTTCATAAGACGTTCAACTGTAAACCAGAAATGTAAAGGCGATTTCATTATTTTTCACTCAGGTGAAACAGAGATGAAAAATAGAAAACGATTAGAAGAGATTATTTTTAGGAATTTAACCACTCAGGCCAAATATAGCTCCACTTTATAGCTTGCTAAAAATAAGGTGTGCCATTCAGTCATGCTTTATAGTGCTGTTTTAGAGGGCACATCAAAGTTAACAAGGCAAGACCTCCGCAGCCATCTGGGGCCATTTTACGTTATCTGTCATAAACCTGCAGCCCTAATCTTACCGACCAGACCACAGCTTCAGATATCCTCTGCTGAGAGACAAACCAAAGCCACAGACAAATCATCTAGTATAGTGTCAGTATTGGGTGTATACTGGTACACTATGTGTCCCAGTAACTGTGCAGCCTGAATTTACAGGTTTAACCATAATCTGTGGTTTTTGTTATTTGTTTTTTTTTTAGAGTGGAGACACTGTCTGCTCCTCAGGCCTTTGTTCATAACCTCGGTGTACTGTTGCTTTGATTTGGCACTTAAGAAAATGTCTCTCATTAATGTTGCTTTTAGGAATGCCCACTTTATATAATTCCTTTGAATGATTCATGAAATAAACCAAGTAATTTTTGTGAAGTCATGACAAATTCACTTGAAGTGCAGCGGGAAAAAAATGCAATTAATGTAAGTAGCAATAAGAATAAGAGCATGAGAGCAAAATATTCTGACATTAAATGCAGTGTAATCGATACGGCTGAGTATTTAGCACCTCCTCCACGCAGCTGTTTTGAAAGGACAATAGCTCTGAGGTTTTTACTCAGTGCAGCTTTGAACTTCAACCTGCTCAGAGATCAAAATTAGCCTTTTGGCTAAGCCTGTCACATTTTCATCAATTTGATGTTAATTCATGTGTACTGCTGCTGATGAAGGAAATAAATAAAGGAAAGGGAAAAATCCTAAATAGCCAAAAGGATAAACTTGTGCGAGGGACTTCTAATTGCACTTAAAGAACGTCAGTGTTGTGAAGGCCTGTTATTTCTCCACACAACACAGATGCCACAGATGTAGCCTAAACATCAGGGTCATATAGGTGCATTAGGGAGACATTTAGGTGAGAGGCCACTGGCAAGAACATGGCCAACTGAACTGCAATATTTATATAAGACTTTTTTCAAATTTTGCCTTGTGAGCTTGAGACATTGCCGATACCAAGATAAAGCTTCTTTCCTTTGAACAAGTCAGTGTGGTGGGCAGCTGAGAGTCCAGATGAAAAGACATTCCAAGAGTATTAAGCTTTAGTGTTGTGACATATTATCGAGTGAAACAGGAGAGGCAGGCAGGATATAATGTTGGGAGGAATTTGAGTTCATCATTGAAAAGTGGGCGTGTCATAACAGTGAAGACCCGACGGTGTAATGCAGATTGAACAGTAGAACCTGTCAGGGGAAGACAGAGACATAAGCATTGTATGCTCCATGTGATGTCAGTTGCTGCCCACTGTTAAGTGCCAACAACAATATTGTGTTGCGACTTATGTATCGTGCTATTATCGTGTTGTGGGGCCATTGGTGATTCCCGCCCCTAGCATTAAGTGTGATATTCAGTTTGGACTGTGGGACATAGAACTATGTTGTTATGAACTAACATCCTCAACCAAATCTTTCCTCTCATCTATTTAGTTGATGCTCATGTGCTTCATATCGCCCCTTCTCCCTTGTTCCTGTTTTCTCTTTCCTCTCCTCAGCATCTTTGTTGTTCTTTTGACTTCCACATTCTAATTCATCTGTTCTATGTTGTGTTCACCTGTAACCTGCCTCCCGTGCCGCCCTCTCACTTTCTGTAAGTCTTTCTCTGTCTCTGTTCTCTCCTCCTCCACATCACCGCTTTAATCTTTCCTCTCCTTCCCTCTCCTCCAGGATGGCTCCTGTAATGGGCTCCAGCACTACGCCGCTCTAGGCAGAGATGTTATTGGTGCCACATCGGTCAACCTCGTGCCCTGTGACGTGCCCCAGGATGTGTACAGCGGAGTAGCACAGCAGGTCAGCACCAGTGGGCTGTTTTTGGTTTGCATTGTTTTTGTTCTCTGCTTTGAACTGCATGGATTTAGAGTTGCACAACGTAACTGAATCATGGTTCAGTTGCAAGTCACGTTGCAGCTGCTCAGCTGTTAATATTCAGATGACTCACTATATCCCATAGTGAGTGACAGATTAAGAATATATTTTAAGTTTTTCACTTTAGGTCTTGCATTTAGAAGTGCTAAGTTTCTCATGCCTTGCATCAAAGTGCAGCGAGAGTAGACTGCCTCCCATATCCAGAGGCTCAGGGGGCAAGTGTGCAGACAATGCTATCAAAGAAGCCAACTTGCTGTGAACCAAGCAGAAACAATTTGAAACTAATTGTTATGTACTGACATTTCAGTACAGGAGGAGTCAGAGTGTGCTGAGGAAAAAAGTTTGTCCCAGGCCGTATCGAGGGCAGTGACTCTAATCACAAAGTACATGGTGGAGTTGTTAGTGAGCTGGTTGGCTGACTGAAAGTGGAGTGCAGTTTCCTGAAGAACTTTATCTCACTGTTGTATTTTTACCTCTGCAGTCACTGTAAGATGATCCTGTAGATTATATCAGGCCTGTCAAATAGCAGCTACCTGGATGAATAAATCTTGTTAACTCGTAAAGATAAGCTGCACTATAAGTAACTGTGGCAACAGTCATACATCATCGTAGACAGCTGAAGTAGAGCTAAAATGATTAGCTTGTTACTCCATTAGCTGATCAACAGGAATTAAATTGACAGCTGTTTGCTAAGCCCTTTTAAAACAAAACTTGCCAAACATTTTCTGACTCAAGCTTCTTAACTGTATTTGCTGCTTTACTCATCTTATCTTGGTGATTTAGACTCAGTCACACTAGAACAGACACTTGATAGCATCACAGTGGGTTTCAGGAAACTGTGATAGACATTTTCAGCACTTTTACTCTGATTATATGTATGTGGATTTGTGGATAACCATTAAAATATCCTCTGAAGGACATGTTTTGAACAGGGGCTGTGTAACATTCACATGTATGTTAATTCTGCACCAGGGGCTGTAATACGGAAACTTCATATTTTAAGTCTTAAGTTAAGATAAGAGGAGTCTAAAATTGGATTTTATGGTACCAATATGGTATTACAGAAGCAAATCCTAACTAACTAGGAATTCTATTTTATCTCAGGTAAGAAAATCCCAAATACTCAATCCAACCTTCCTTCTGTTACCTAGCAACCAATGCTACTTTTCCCATGTCACTGAGCTAACTCCACACCTGTTCTTTTTCTCATTGAAACATTAGAAGAAACATAAAAAAAAATCGAGCAAAAACAAACAGCACTTAAATTCATGACAGTTATGAGCTCACCTGGTAGAGTGTGCACTCCGTATAGGCTGAGTCCATTGCAGCAGCCTGCATTCGATTACCACCCGCAGTCCTTTGCTGCATGTCATCCCCCCTCTCTCTCCCACTTTTCCGGTCAATCAATGGCTGTCCTGTTACTAAAGGCAAAAACACCCCCCAAAAAATCTTTTAAAATAAATTTTAAAAATATATAATTCATCTGTAGAGAAATCTAAAGAATTATTTTTGGGACATTTACAGCAATGCTCTATCGGGAGCTTGAAAAAAGAGATGGGGCTGGATAGCAGACACACCAGCAGCCAAATGTTTAGGGCTGTAACCAACCAAAGAAAATCTTGGTAGACTGAAATTCTGCCTAGTCATTGACCAATCGATTGGTATATGGGAGCAAAAAATCTGCACGGGTTATCTTTAGAGTAACTAAATCGCTACAGGGCACTGAATGCACATCCTAGTGGCGTTGTCTGTCCACCAAAGTGTCTTCTTGTCACAGGGCAAGTTAACTCTCTGTTTAGGCAAGTGGAATACCCTGTGTGAAATTTAAATGCGATAACTCAGTCTCATCATTAAGTGCTGAACAGGACTGATGAGGCAAACCTGACATACTGAGCACTTTTTAAGTCATATACAACATACCATTACTAACAATAAATATTCCTGTAACACTGCATGCAAGAGAGAGACTTACTATTTGTTAGCCTAGAAGCTAATGTTAGCCATTGTGCCGCTACAACAAAGGCTCTGATGTGATCATATCCCTCTCAGAAGCTTTTTAATCCAGCCTTAAACTGTGGTGTCTTTTTGGAGATTTAGTAAAATAAATGTGTCATGAGAAATCCGACATTGAATGTCTTCTGTGATTATTTATTCGTTTTCCGTTTTAAAAATAAGGCCTATAACATGTTTAACTTTTGGTAAAATGCAGCACTCATCACTGCCATCAGCCATCCAATCACAGTAAAGAAGGGGCAGGACAAATACAGTAAAGACCAACCCTCACAGAGGACAAAGTGCTGAACAACAACAGCTGTCGTTTCTTAGCCGGGTAAAGAAGCCTCTGGTGGACACACGACCTTATCAAAGTAACACCAGTGATTATCCAACCTATGAGAATTTGGTCAGACAAGCGCATAATGACCAGCTGACCAGAACTTCACAGTCCTATAATTTTCGAATTTCTGTTGCCACCTTGGTCAAACTACGGGTTGAGATGTGTTCACTCTGTCAGCCACTTTACTTTGAAACTCTCCTTTTGTCAGTTGCACCACAACCTGGAAAGCCCCGTGTCACTGGTTCAACCTCTCCAGAGCCTGTTCGCAGCTGCTTGGCTAACTGCAGGAATATGGACTGGAGTAGCCTGTATCTTCTAATGAGCACTTCTCAATGATTGAGATCCCCCTGTTGACATTTTGTTAGTTGTGTAAAAGCAATAAAAGAGCAGTCGTATGGATTTAACAAGTTAGCTAACACTACGCGGTGGCAAAGTGAAAGTTAAGACAACTCAATCATTATCCTAATGTAAGGAGATTTTAAGATTCTGGAAAATTATGATGCTTACGTATAACAGTAAGGATAGAAACTTTGACTTAGGAGCTGTTTATCTGTAATGGCTTCTTTCCAAAATCAGGTCCTATCCCTAATTACCATGGTTACCAAACAGTTAGGATAGGATCTGTAGGTTAAGAAGTTCCTGTAACAAGGCTGTGAATTACACATCTTTGTTTTTCTTTGACATGTCCATGTGTTTTAGGTTGAGGAGTTCCGAGCGCGGGATGCAGCGAGCGGTTTGAAAATCGCCATGGTCCTGGAGGGCTTCATCAGCAGGAAGGTGGTCAAACAGACAGTAATGACCGTGGTATACGGGGTCACACGCTACGGGGGACGCCTCCAGATAGAGAAAAGACTGAAGGAGATTGATGAGTTCCCCAAGGTACAGTAGTGGTGGTGGACAGGGGGCTTCCCCCACACTGCATACTGTTTTATTTTTAGTGTTGTATCAGCGTGGTGTGGGAGAGTAGCCATTTAGCACAGGATCTCCCCCACATGGGGCTCCTGTTACGCCTTCCTCCCAGGCTATACATTATTACACACACACTGAGCCCAAAAGGACTCGCAATGAAGTACAAGGTCTTTTCTGCTAAGGTATATCCTCCTTGGATGTTATTGCTCGATTGTATCCTGCGTGAAGGCATTTATCACACAGTTGACAGTGGCCACATACGGTATAATTTCAGCACATTTGATTGCACACCCAAAGGAATTTCACTAGCTTTGACCTTGATTTTAAGAGTCCCACCACATTGTCTCCAAGTGAGCTGCTCGGAGCTAGAGTAGAAGCTTTTAAAGTCTCTTTTAGTCGAGTTTATTTATATGTTATCTTATTGCAGTGAAATCAGATATTGCTCAGTTGTATCAGCGAGGCCGTGAGTGTAATACAACAATAGATATATTTGATATCCTTTGCACAGTCGTTATGCATCTATTTTTAGTTCACAACCATTGGCCTTCGATTTGGTTGGACAGAAATGGTTCTTAGATGGGCACACCCATTCTGTCAAACGACACCACGGCAGGAGAATGGAGGCATTTAATCTCCTTACAGCTCTGTAGTGCCTATTATCTGTCAAATAGCTATATAGTTCCTTACAATGGTTGGAGTCAATCTCATTGTCTGTGTCGATGTGATCGGCACGATCCTGCTGCCAGTTAATCTACCATCTTCCAGCCAGAGGATTGGGCTAAATGACTTCTTCATAATGCCCCTAATTGTTTAAACAGGGAATTAGGGGAAAGCGTGATTGTGAGTAATTACAGGGGGATGGGTGGGGGGGGGTGAGGCAGCTCCAAACCGAGGAGGAGATCATATCGCTGTAATGATATAAGAAATATACCATGCTCATTCAGTGCAACTTTAATCACTTATATCTCAATTATACATTTAATGTCTAATAATAACTAAGTGAAAAAATCTATGGTTTGTTTTCATGAGAAAATGCAGTGGAGCAAAAAAAAAGTAATGTGCATCACTGTGTGAAATGTGTTGTGTTTCAGGAACATATATGGGATGCTTCTCATTACCTGGTGCGTATGGTGTTCAGCGGCTTAAAGGAGATGTTCACAGGAACCAGAGAGATCCAGGTGGGTCCATTACACCTACATAAAGTACACACTTGTGCGTTCTTTATTTTATAACAGGGCGGACATTCAGTAGAAATATTGTCTAAAAAACTAGTTGCTCGTTATCTCCACTAAAAACAGATTTTCACTACATGATTATCGTGGCTAAAAGAGTTCATGATGACAATATTGTTGCAGTAGCTGGAGAAAATAAAAAATAAAAAATAATGCTGTCAGGAAAATTGATCTTTAACTTTGTTTATTGTGTGTTTTGTCTCTTTTTTTGGCAAATGAATTACTCTCAAAATACAATCATAGGGAGAGTCTGTAACCATAACTGTACAAAATTGTATAAAAAGAGCAATTACATTTAATAGATAGTGAAAATACAACCAGATGGTGTTGGGGAGGGAGTCAAAGCAAAACTGAAAAGACACAGAAAGGATTTGAGAGGCGCTAGATTATTTACATGACATTATCATGAGTGTATTATTAACATGATATCCATAATATTTGATTTTTATTATTTCGGCTATTATCAGTACTGATATATTGCAACACCCCTAATCTGCGCTCACAGACACAGTAAATCTCATCCTATGGTATAGAGTAGCACCCATTTTGGTGACTTTTTTTTAGCTTTTTGTATACAATGTCCTGTTAATTTTTCAAGAAATTTCTACAAAGGACTATTTAATTTGGTACGTATCATGGGAAAATAGAGACAATGGTCAACTAACACACTTGCATTTAATTAATTCCAATTAATTGTGAGTCTTACCTGGAGAGACCTTAGAGCACAGCAGGTCAGCTAATCATACAAAATTGTAAAATTTCTCTACAGACAAACACACAGATGAACACATTTGAAGAGAAGAGGTTTCAGTAATGAATGAATATTAGCTGGGTTTACATGGAACAGTTGTTTTTTCAAAGAAATTTGTCTTTAAATCAACAGCAAACTAAATCTTATTTAAGATAACTCAGACAATAGAACTTGTCCTGTAAATAAAGGCCCAGTGTGTAAGGTTCAGAGGGATTTAGTGGGATTTAGCGGCAAGGATTGCAACCAGCTGAAGCTTCTCCTGGTTAAAATTCCTTCAGTATCAGTTGTTCAGAAGGTTTTAACCAGTTGCTGAAGTATCCACAGAGGTCTCCTCATCTCCAAAACAAACGGTCCAGGTAATTAAAAACACTGAAAAAAGCAGTTTCGTCTACCAAATCGTTTGGCATGTTGAGGATCAACAGCTCACCCACCACATGCTAATGAGTGCTCAACTTTTTCTCTGATAACTTGAAATCCAGACCTTCAGGAGGTTTTTCACCAGGGGCCAAATTATCCACAGGGGTGTCTTCCTCTCCAAAACAATGGTGGTTTAACATTGTATGGACACAGTGATTAAAACACTAAAAAAGCAGTTTCATGTTACAAGTCTAACATGGTGATCTACATAAACTTGCTCCCCATGTAGATACAAACAATAACAAAAACACAACAATACTTATTTTCAGGTGATCATACACTAAAGGAAATGTACTTATTTTATTACATTCCATTTCTGCCAATATATCTCCCTGAACCCTACACACTGGACCTTTAATACAACATTTCATTGTCTTTTCCAGGTAACTTAGGAAAGACCTGTAAAATAAACCGTTACTCTAGTTTCTGTCTGCTGACCTACTACTCCATATAGGATGATATTTTATTTTTATTAATGGCTTGTTTACTTCACTATTACCCTGACAACGGCACCCATTCATCACATAGACTCCATTTATAGATTAAGGACGTGCACCTGCTGGGGGATTGTATATTATCTCCACAGGCAGAGAGGAGACTGGCGAGCAAATAGAAACACCACCCACTGCTGGTGTGTGTGTGTGTGTCCTTTGGGGAATGTGTGGGGATGGCCCAGTCTGAGATGAAAAATCCCCTTCCCATCATACATTGGTGCCGACCTGATGCTTGTGTGTATGTGCATTTTTGTGTGTGTGCTCACCTGCTGCTTTTAAATAGGTCACATCCCCTTGTGCTTCGCAGCAGCGAGTTGAAGTACGAGTGAAAGCGAGGTAGCCGATCAATCCCTGGTGCTGTCATCCCTGACCTCTCCTACGTTCTCTGTACATTTCCCATTTATTCTGTCAACACTGCTATTCATTCTCTTCAAACTAAGCTCCAGTATCTGCCCACTCTTCACTCTCTGCCTCTTATCAATCTATTGATTGATCAGTCAACCTCTCCAGCTACCCAGCTAATCTCACTCCCATGTCTCTGCTTTCATGCTATCTTCATTTCATTGTGCCTGGGAATATACGGAGGGAGGTGATGATGAATGGAGGCAGCTTTAGGCCAGACTGCTGCCTCAAGTTGTTAGGACTTATATATCTTTCTTGCAGCCTTCTGTGCGCCTGCATTTGTGAGGAGGCACTATAATAGGGCTTCTATTCTTGGACATAAACTGTGCCAGACACTTATGCAAACATCAGTGTAATTTTTAGAGAGAAGCAACAACTCCTCACCTGTTCCTCAGCAAGTTTGCAACAATTGTTTGCTGCTCCAGGAAGTAGAACATCAGACCTAAATGCATAGAGAAAGTTCCTATTTTGTGTTTGTTGTTCCAAATGCACCACAGGGTCTTTTTATTCGTAGCCCGATTTATTAAATCCACCACCCAACCGTCTGAAATCACTGATTTGAACTTGATTGCCCTGTTGTCCATGTACACACTCTTACAAACACAACAAATAGGCAGACTCACACTCTTGATTGGTGAAAGGCTTTGGATATTCTTTTGAGTATGCTCCTCAGTCTGTTGTGTGCCCTCAATTTACCTCTGTTGACATCTATGTGTTGCAGGATTGGCTGACAGAGAGCGCCAGACTCATCTCCAAGTCTGGCCACACTGTGGAGTGGGTGACACCCCTGGGTTTACCCATCATTCAGCCCTACCACCGAACACGCCACCAAGTGGTAAGTCTCATACTTAGAAGTATATGGGGTTCACTAGTAATCTCTCTAATATGGCTGCCCCCGACTAAGAATTTTCCTAGTCGACCAATAGTCGTCTTTTAGGGCCATTAGTCGACTAGTCACCCGCATGTTCAGGATATTAATTTAATTATTAAATGATATATTTTGGGCAGGGCAACACAATGGTTTGAGTTGAAGGTGTGAGAAAGAATAGTATCAGTAACATTGTTAACACTGTGCTACATTACAGAGAAATACAAACCGTACTAATGAACCTTCATTAAAGGAGAAGTCCAGTATTTTGCACTTTGAGCCCCATTCCTGGGTTGTTTGTGATGAAATAAAGTGGTTAAGACCAAAATCTTGACAATTGCTCCTTCTCTGAGAATTTGAGAGGATTTGACTTTCCCCGGCTCAAAGTGCAAAATACTGGACTTCTACAAGCATCATATAGCCTATTCACCTGAAATCCTGAGAGCAGAGCTGATCTTCTTTAGGCGCTGTTTATGAGTGTGTAGGCCAATCGTCCATGGGACAGATGTAAAGCTCTGGGTAGCCCTGCACTAACATGATCAACTTTTCCCCATTTATCAGACTGAATATTTACAGAAGAAAGGAAAGACATCTGTGGGCTGTGATTGGTTTGTAACGTGACTCCTGTCTGACAGATGAGCGTGGCCTCTTCCTGTGTCTGTCCTTTCAAATTAAATTCCCACATGGTCCAGTCATACAGGTTCTGATTTGTTTTGACAAGATGCAGCTCCTAATAGAGTTTCACTTTTTTTTCTGTGACTGAGCTACCAATGAAATCTTGCTGACTAATGACCTCTGTGATCGACCAACGTTTGGTCAACTATTAGGGGGCAGCTCTGCTCTCTAAGTAAAGTTTTAATAATCTGTATTCATCAGACACATCTGTGCTGTTCCAGTAGCTACGTTTGTACAGTCAATATTAAAATTAATGTCAGTTGTAGCAGGCCTTGCCCACTTTTTGCACCATGGTTTCACAAACCGTATGACAAACAGTTTAGCCACTTGCAGGCCTGTCTTCATTTTCTGTATTTTCAGACCTCTCTGCAGACCTCCTTTTGTATCTTCACCTGCTTGCCTTGCTCTTTTTTACTCTTTCACACCTATCACAACATTTTCAATACTCCCACAACTGACCTTTAGAAAGCACACACTGTATACACTTTTTTGGCTCACATACAGTACTCATTTAACTCTCTGTTGACATACAGACAGGTAACAAGTTAAAGGAAGAACCTAGAGGGGAAACATAGTGAATGCTGATGCTTCCACACAGATGCAATGCATGGTACAGTTAAACAGTTAACATCCAGTCATGCTGTGTGGCACAAGCAGGCCCGTATGATTCTGATTTTATATAAAGATTGCAAGAAGACAAGTCACTTAGATGAGGGTTCATTGTTGGGGCATGGGTGTTAGGGGCTTCAGTCACAAAGACTGCTCCAGTGTTTCAACAGGAACAATGACTAAGGTGAAATCAGCATTTAGATCTAAGGGTAAGACATCTGTAAATGGGGTTGGAATTGTGCTCAACAACAGACATTTCATGACCTCGATGCTCGTGCGGTAGTGCAGTATGTAGGGAAAAGGGAAACTTTTTCTCAGGTGACAGAGAATGTCAATGCAGGATGTGAACAGACTGTCAGCAGGAACAGTCCTGTGACAATTACATAAAGAGGGAAAATATAGTAGCGTTGCAGTGCATAAACCCCTCATTACAAAGATGAATGCACATTAGAGAGTTCAGTGGTGCAAAAAAATAGGCACTGGTCTACAGAGAGGTGATATGGTCAGATGAGTCATCCTTCACTATATTCTCCATAAGTGGGCGAGTGCATGTGCGGTGTGCGCGAAGAGAAAGGCACAGGTCTGAATGCTTGACCCCTACAGTGAGGGGATACGATGGATTTGTTACACTGTGTGGGGCAATTTCCTGGGATAGTTAAGTCCACTTGTCCCCTTCAAGTGAACGGTCACTGCAAATCAATAAAAGTTGTTTGAGTGATCAGTTTTATCCTGTGATGAAATCGGTGATGGGAAAAAATGAATGAACAAATCTTTTTGATCGACTCTTATTAGTCTCGTTTGAATGCAGCACAAGGCTGCAGAGGTTAGCAAGGTGTCTGCTACTAGCCCCTCAAAGAAAGACAGATCGTTGCTCAGTGTCAGTGACATTTCTGTAACATCCTATTTAGCTTCTGTAGCCTACTTATAAAAGTGGAAAGCTTAATCAGTGCATTGAAGAGAAGTTTTGTTGGGCCAGCAGCAGTGGCTGTCCAACTGTTCTATAACAGAGTGTCAAGGAGAGACGCCATTTTCTGCAGAAACTCAAAGGTTTGAAAGGTTGATACTTTTGTTTGTATCAATCTGTGAACAGAACTGTGAAAAGAATCGGTCCGCCCATCTCTAGATGGGAGTGGTCTCCTCCAGGATGACAATGCCGCCAGCCATAGAGTGCGGGGGGTCACTGAACAGTTTGATAAGTATCAAAATTATTTGAATTATATGATATGATCTTTGCAGCCAGAAGATTTTGGACTGACATGTTAGACAGCTTACTCCATCATCATCATCATCAAAACATCTTTTGAAAGAATGGCGTTCATCCCTCCAGTAGAGTTCCAGAGACTTGTAGGATCAATACCAAGGCACACTGAAGCTATTCTGGTGTCGCATGGTGGCCCAACACTTTGCTAGTACCCTTTTCGACAGCCGTGAGCTGGCTTGGCTTGGCTTGGCTTTATTTGGGCTGTCAGCTCACCACAGCAGGGATTTACATTTTCATTACAACAGGGCTACGGTGGGTCTAAAACTGATGACGGCTTGTCTTGAGTGATGACGTTTAAAAGCAGAGTGCTGATCCAGGCTAGAGTCCCCTGTTGTTTGTGTGAATGTGTTTCTCCTCAGCACGGCAGGTTAATGAAGTTTACCTGTTGGAGGTGAGCTGTTTGCAGAGGTGCAGTAAGAGCCAGTTGTCTGCAGCTGTTTCTGCTCTCACTTTCCTCTCTGCTGTACTTGCCTTTATTGAAGAAAAGCTGCTGACAAAGTTCCACTAATTCAGTAAGGACACATTATATTTCCTATATATTCCTCACAATAAAAAATGTATAAACTTTTATTGTGAAGCACCAAAATTAAGAATTGTTGAGTTTTCAAGCAGCAACTTCACACAACTTCTAATACTAATACTAATACTATATTCTAGAGTGAACATGAAACAGTAAATTAAAGCAGATATCTAACGTAAAAACAAGACACAGGAGAGAACTAACCTCCAAACCACAGAGATTCAGTTAGAGGATAGAAAAGTACATAGAGACTTTGAAAAACACCTTCCTCTCTGGTCCCCCGCAGACAGAGGTGAGGAGAGTCCCAAAACACACACACTTGTTTGGGGGTAAGAAGTGGAATCGTCAGGGGTTAGCTGCGGTTGGCAAGACGCCACTGCTACCTGCTTGAGGGTGGGCGGCGTGTCTAAACTAACAATGGAAACACAAATTGGCACAGCATGGCTTTGCTTGGCCTGGAAAAGAGTGACAATGGGGAAAAAGGTATAAGGCACGTTATGTTGGTTTTCCCTTTAATTCGTCACCCATCTTTACTGATCATTAATATAAACCATGTGTACACCAGCTTTGTACTGTTATATGTGTTAGATTTGACTCATCATTGTCTTTTTGTTCTGATATAGCCATGAGGCATTGAGGTGCTTTGGATCATCATTTTCACTATAATCATAATTTTCTGTATAATTTCCACTTATTATATTTTATTGGACTTTGATGGAATTTCTGATGAAGCTGATAATAAATCACAGTGGCCAGTTAGCTGTGAGTCAGTTGGTTGGTTTTAAGTCAGAGGTATGTAGTAGGCTAACAGACACATGAGTCCAGTGAGTGTTTACACACAGATATAATAACACTAAGAACAGCATGTCTCCAAAAAACTGTCATCTTATAACAACTATGAATCTTGTTAAAATTCAGTGTTTTTATCCACTGGGAGCAAGCTGTTGTCCTCACTCAGCCTGCCCACAAATTTAGCTTCAGTCATTGTGGTCTGGCGAGGCTCAGTAAGCATTTGCTTGAATTAGTGGCACTGCCAGTGTGCATAGGCCCAAACTACTTTGCATGCAATTTGATCAGCCTTTTTTTCAGCAGATAGATAATTGACAAGTGCTTCTCTCGGCACAAACGTGAACATGACTGGATGCATTCGACACTCACTGGGCTGTCCAGGCTTCAGTATTTCTACCCAGAAAAAAAATGACGACTCTTCTGGTTGTAGCTTTGAGATGGTGGCCTGTCAAAGCTCAGTTGATTTTTTTTTTTTCCAGAATAAAATCTCAAAGCAAAAAGTGAGCTTGTGAGATATACCGTAGTGTGGCTTTGGCTTTAGTGTGTCCACAGCCCATCCCTTTGTGTTGGCCTCAAACTATTTTTTAGGAAAAATCCAAATTATTCACATCTTATTTTTGTTTTTTGGCTGTTTTCATTCACTCTCCCCTCTCTTTATTCCCCTCGCAAAGTGTACTCTCTTTTTCTTCCAAGATTATTATTCCTCCAGAATTTCTGTATACAGGACACTGCACCTATCATGAAGGTTTAAAGAGCAACTCCATTATTCTCTGTTTTGTTTTTTTCTTTTTTGTTATGGGTTTTTTTTTTAAGGTTTTCATTTCATTCTGTAGCTTCCCAGTAGTGTTTTATATGTATTCAAATTCAATTTTTACTCAAAATGTGTATGTTGTAGCATCAAAATATTTTTTTCCAAACCCTTCTACCAACTTTTTTCCATGTTACCTGATAAAGGTTCATGCACAATGGGGTTGCTACATGTGAACCCATGAACAGCTATGGACGCCACATTAGTTTGGTACCCAGAGTCACACAATAACTCAAACAAACTAAACAATCAAGGCCGCAGTAGACCAACAACTCCAGTTGGCTGTGAGGTAAAATTACTATTTCTGTCAATGGAGTCCGGTGGCCTCGAAGAATGTGATTTAACAGCTGCAGTTCATGGTCAAAAAGGGCTGTCTGATGGCAAGGTAAAGCAGTAAAAGTAATATAATATGGCATACACATAAACTGATACTGTTTATTTTTGGTGGCTTTTTTTTTTTTTTAGGTGGTTAAAATATATGCTGCTGCCCACGTCTGCAACCACTAGACTCCTTTGACAAAAACAGCAGTTTTACCTCACAAAACACAATGAATTGCTGGTCTACAGCTGCCTCCTAGGGTGATTTTTAAACTAGAGTTGTCTTGCTTTGGTCTGAATCAGGGACTCATTTTGTTACAAAGTTGAATAATTGCCTAGAGTTGGTTTGTGTCCTCACGACAGCATTTACAAGTGGACCAGATAAAATGTCATGCGCGATAAAGCTGCTCTTGATTGGTCAGAATTTCCATGTGGGAAAAATCCAGGAAGTAAACAAAACGTTGAAGAAGAGTACACTTGCAAGATAAATGCAACACTTTCTAATGTCACAATGGAGGGACAACTACGCAGGTTGATTTTAGCGCTGCTCATCGTGGACTATATTGCTGTCATTGTTCATTTGAGTCAAACCATATAGTTTGAAAACGAGGCGCGGCTCCAACTAGAAAACAATGTTTTGATGCATTGGATGTGCTGAATGTGCATATTAAGGCAGTACAGGAGGAGGTGCACATCAATAATCCTCCAGGACTGTAACATGCTCATGTTTAACCCAAACAATGTGTCATGTGACTGCAGTTGGTTCAGATCCAGGTCGGAACATGTTCTCACCATAAACGAACCGCACCAGAGTTTGTTTGTAACCAACCACCTCTTCAAGAAGGTCTCGGTCAGGTTGTTTTGGTGTGCACCCGAGTGCAATTGCTGTGTTCACACCTGCCCGAATGAACCACACTTAGGGGGCAAACGAACTTGAGTTTGATTGAACCGAACCAAACAGGGCAGGTGTGAAAGCACCCTTGGTTTAGTTTAGTTTAGTTTAGTTTAGTTCATTAGTTTATTCAACAGAGCCAGAGTGAGGTATATTGCTAATTTCCATCTGTGGTCCCTAGGCAGGAAAATCTTAAATAGTCTTTGATGGAATAGTTAGTGCTAATGTGTGACTTTCTGGACCAAACTAAAGTGGTGCCCACAGCAGTACATGGCTCAGCTTCTGTGCCCTGAAACTCCTGTCTGCTTCCAAACTGCAGTCGACTGTCGGTAATACACTGACTAAGGATCTATAAATGTGTTTATGCCGCAGACCCGCCCTTTAAGTGCTGCGTGCTTTGCAGGTGGAATGTCCCAGTTGGGCTTTCCAAGTTGTGATTGTTTGGTGCAGGAGTGCATCGCTGATGGTGTAATGTGATTGCTGTGAGTGGCCAAACTTTAATGGAGCTCAGCAACATCACTAGAGTTGTCCGTCACTAAGGAGTTCCTGTCAGTGGCACGTCTGAGAGATAACATGTCTGCATGCCAGCACTACTGTAGATAACATGCTTTTTTGTGCATGTGTGTGCAAAGGGAAAAAAAAGTCTGCATATGTATATATCCGTGCGATCGTATAAAATCCATTTTCACCTCTAATATCTTTAAGCTCATTAACTAAGTGAAAAAAAGAGACAGACATGTAGCCAATATAGCCATATGTTTAGGACAGGCAAACACCTAGCTCATAGACTTGCCCATTGTGCCACCTGCTCTTTCAGTATGACATCAAGCAGAAGGTTGGCTTAGAGGGGGAGTGACACCTCATAAGAAGGTGCAAGAGAGCGAGGGTGACAGATGGCGAGTCCCCTGAGGGTGCATCTCTCTCTCTCTCTCTCTCTGTTGACGTAGTAAGGCGAGTTCCCTTGATTTGATCTGCTTCTTTTAATGTCCAGCAGGCACATGGAAGCTGATTAGCTTGTGCTCTTTTTTTCCACAGCCTAAAGATGAATACATGAATGAAGCGATGACTTCATGGATGAATGAGGTTTTGGCTTACATTTTTACAGATAACTTTTTTTTCATCCCCTGCAATAATGCTCTAATCCAGTTGCATCATTGGACAACAAAAATGAAACTTGCAGAAAGGTCACCTTTTCCCTGCGTGGCTGGATTAAATTCAATCTCCCAGTCTCCTCTCTGCCTCTTAAATCCAAGGCCACAATGTTTCTGGGGGTCATTAGTAATTAGACTCCAGATAGAGTGGGAAGATGAAGTGTGATGCACAGAAAGAAAACCAATAACTGCTAAAGAGAAAGTAGCTACAGTAGCATCACATAATCAGAAAGGAGAGTGTGTGCCTGTCTGTGTATCTTTGGGTTTTGTTTGTTGGCTTTTTTCAGCGTGCACACAGAGATGAGTACAAATGCCACAGAGTGTAGTGGAGTATTTTCCATGGCTGATGGGAGGTGAGGAAATTAGAGTAGGATGGAGTTGCTGAATGGAGCATGAACATACATCAGGGAGGCTGCTTAACAGGATTGGGAGATACTAATCGGATCAGAGGTCACTCTGGCTCAGATTCCTTGTTTATTTTTCATTCTCCTCTCCCAGGCAAGGTTACAGTGAAATCTCACTCTCAGGGGATGGTGACACAAGGCAGTCGTCAGCGGGATTGGCTGGATTTGAGTGGATTTGTGAGTTTATAGCGTGACTAAACGTTCAGTGATCTAATGTCCTCTATGTGGAAAGATTCACTAAGGTTTGGGTTTTTGGTGGTAATTGATGATTTCCCCGGACAGTTAAGCGTTGTGTCTAATTTATTTTTAGTACAGTAGAAATAGTAATGCAAGTACAAGTCCACTGTCAACATCACTGAACGCTTTAGTGTAATGTGCTTTAAGGTTTACACCTTTTTATTTTACAAATCAGGGGCGGATTATGAGACAATGACCCACTGAAAACAGACACATAACAGGCCCCCACTGCTCCTACATAGGAGCAAGACACCCAAACCAAAAGAGGCACACCTTTTACATCTGTTAGTCAGCATTTCCTGTCTGTTTGTGGTCACTTTGTATTTTGGTTGTCGACATTTTGCATCCCTTTGTTGTTGTTTTATGTCTCTTTGTAGTTGTTTTGTGTCTCTTTGTGATTGTTTTGCTTCTCTTTTTTGTTATTTTATTTCTCTTTGTGGTTGTTTTGCATCTCATCATTGTTGTTTTGTTTCTCTTTGTGATTGTTTTGCTTCTCTTTTTTGTTGTTTTATGTCTCTTTGTGGTTGTTTTGCATCTCATTGTTGTTTTGTTTCTCTTTGTGATTGTTTTGAATCTCGTTTTGTGTCTCTTTGTGTTTATTCTGCAGCTCTTTGTTGTTCTTTTATGTCTCTTTGTTGTTGTTTTGCATCTCTTTGTGGTTGTTTTGTGTCTCTTTGTGATTGTTTTGCATCTCAGTGTTTTTGTCTCTTTTTGGTTGTCTTTCATCTCTTTGTGGTTGTTTTGTGTCTGTGATTTTTTTTGCATCTCTTTGCTGTTGTTTTATGTCTCTGTAAGTATTATACATGTCTTTGTTGTTGCTTTGTCTGTCTCTGTGGTCATTCTGTGTGTTTTGTGGTCTGTCTTCATCTCTTTGTAGTTCTAAATTTCTTGTTTGTGTCTCTTTGTGGTAATTTTCTGTCTCATGATTATTTTGCATCTGCTTGTAGTTGTTCTACATCTCTGCATTCATTTTGTGTCTCTTTGTTGTCGTTTTGCATCTCTTTGTAGTTGTTCCAAATCTCTTTGTTGTTTTGTGTCTTTGTGGTCATCCTGCATCTCTTTGTGGTGGAGTGTTTCTGTGGTTATTTTGTGTTTCTTTGTGATCGATTTGCATCTT
This sequence comes from Cephalopholis sonnerati, assembly GCA_019142605.1. Classification (NCBI taxonomy): domain Eukaryota; kingdom Metazoa; phylum Chordata; class Actinopteri; order Perciformes; family Serranidae; genus Cephalopholis; species Cephalopholis sonnerati. The sequence goes on from JAGQAX010000006.1 coordinate 20,282,479, forward strand.
GTCGTGCTTGTTTGTGGTCTGTTTGAGTCGTAGTTGTTTTGTGTCTCTTTGTGGTCTTGTAAATCTTTGTGGTCAGTTTGTTTCTCATGGTGGTCAGTATGCATCTCTTTGCTAAACGGATGATATGTTGTGTCTGCATGGCTTACTTTTTCTTAGTGTAGAAGCAGGATTACTGCAGACTTCGAGACATTCTCGGGGCTTGTACAATCAGAGTCAGTCAGCTTTTCTAATTCAGGGGAAATACGTATCTCTAAATGTCGGCGTGATGCCCTCCATGCCTCCTTTTGCCTTGGAACAGAAGCGTGCCGTTCCCAGGGGAAGCATGGTGTTTCGTTGATCTTGCAGAATCTTGTGGCATTTTGGGGTGAAATAATGAATGCAGTTTGAGTTTCAAGGACACCCCCGAGTGAAAGAAAAAGAAAGTTTGGTAGAACGAAGGTCTGGAAAAGGTCAGTGGAAGTGTGGCGAGACTCAGGGGTGTTGACAATGAGTCTGCAGCAGCTGTCTTCAGGGGAGAAGGCGAGGGAGAGGACCAGGTGACCCGGAACAGCAGAGAAAGGAGGTGTAATGCAGACCTGCTTCTGTTCAATTAAATGAGACTTGTGTTATTAACCACTATGTGATGAATGGGGATTCCCTTTTTGGCAGCATGGCTTATATGTGGTTAGTGATGGCTGTTGTATCCATGACCATCTGTGCTGTAACTCTCATGTGATTTAGACTACAGGAGCCCATTCCCCACAGACACACAGCAGGGTTAGTCAAGGTCTCATTCATCACAGCCTCAGGGTTTGAGTCAGGTCTTGTACACAAATCATGCACGTATGCATTATTATGAGCAGGGGTATGGTGTAGTGTAGTGACCTCATTTACCGTGTGGCAGTCCATTAGTCACATCAAAGCTAACCTCCATCTCTTTCAACCTCACACTTTTTTTGCGTCACAGCTTCTCCTTTCCCTTCTTCTAATGTGTCTGTTCGCTCACAAAGAGGGGATGTAAAGAGGGGGTGATGGACAGATTCCCCGCACAAGTCCTCCCAGAGCCATGATGGATGAGATAGCGGCCATGGCAGAAACTAATGGGGTTTTACCACACGACGCTTCTATTTTAAAACCATTTCTTGATAATTGTGTGATTCTGTCATTCATCACACAGCGACCTTCAAGCATTCGACTGGAATCACAAAACCGAGTAGCACACTGGCTCCTTGAAGCGTGCTTTAATGTCCTTCCATCCATGTCAACACCTGTCACTTTAATCCCTGTATATACATGCCTTTTTTAATGCATGCTAATAATTTCTGTATTTGATTTTCACAAGGCTGTCATAGAAATATAACCAGGACGTACAGTATGAATTATTTCAGCCTGATTATTAAGAAAGCACCTCTTACATTTTTCTTCCACCCTGAGAAGTAGACGATGTAGAATGGGGTTTCTTGAGTGGGAGTATGGTACCCCTAGGGGTTTTTTGGAGTACTGTATGGTCAAGTCAGTTTTATTTATACAGCACCAAATCATAAATTGAGCCTTACATTAGTTCAGGCAGGACACAATGTCAAGCTCAGCTCGCATCCCAGCTACATCAGCCGATCTCAAACAGCTTAATCAACTGGTGGAGCAGCTGATTGATCACATGATTATTTTCTATGCAACCTACTGGCGAATCTCATTCAGAGCGCCCTATTTAAACTGCTCTAGCTGCTTCCTCTGCAAGCCGCTTTGCAGCTTACCTCCACCCCAGCTCCTCCTTTTTGTGTAGTGTCTGACTTATTAATGTCATTTCTGTTTGTCTTTGCTGCTGCCATGCCTGCTGTAGGCTTTCCATATAGGTGAGTGGAAGGGCAGAGAGGTGTGCTCTCTCTGCCTGAAGGCTTTCCACGTAGGCCTGTGGAAGAGGCTTCCTGCGTAGGCCCGAGAAAAGGCACAGAGGCCCCAGAACAGAGCCATACCATCAAATATAATACTGGAAATGGAAATAAAGTTTTTTTTGACTAAAGTGGTCCTGATTAAACAAAAGTTATGAGGACACTTTTTTTCTGCAGATTTTTTATACGTTAATTTAAAAAATATCAGTCATGCGTAGTTCCTAGAATAATTATACTGTAATAAGTTTGATATAAAATGTAAATGTAACCACATTTTGTATTCAGTGTTCCCACTGAACAGTGTGTTTCTACACACTGCCAGCAGGTTAAAGTTTTCACCTACCCAAAACACTTAAATATCCACTAAATGATTGGCACAAGTTTTGGACTGACATTCTTCATTCTCAGACAATGCATTCTGACGACTTTGGTGAGCCATCATGACGTTGATTTTCGTGTTCTTAAAATATCTCCAAAACTATTGTGTGGATAGCTAAGGAATTGGTGCAGACATTTGTGCTTCCTTCAGAGTGAATTGGTAACCCCGTAACCTTTCAACAAGCATCATTATTAGGTCAGATTTTTCATTTGTCCAACATTTGTATTGTTGAACTAAAAGAGACAGCATTTGAAAGACAGACTGAAGTGGTAAGATTATATAAAGAGAAATTCTGGAGCTGGAATGTAGAAACTGAATAACAGGACAACTATTACGACACCTGGCCAACCCATGACGATTTTCCTGGAATAGGGAGAAATTCATTCACAACTGTAAGTCTTACATTTGTCACTCGTAAACTTGTCTTGATATAATATCTCAAGCAAATGTTCAATGAGTGCTCACACTGTCAATTTGTTAGTGGACCAATTATAAGAAATTGTCACTTGATATCGTTATAAACAACAGTCTTGATGTCCCAATATCCAGCTCAGCATTTTTGACTAAAATCAATGAACAAAATCACTGACATAACACAGTGTAATTCTTCTCAGGGGTATTTTATCCCATTAAACATTTGAAAGCACCTCCCTATCAGGGCCCACAAGATATTGCACTCCTCCTAAAACCTTTACAGCACTCAGGAGAGCATCCCACAAAAATGTCTGGTTTCCAGCGTTCCAGGAGGTCATTACAGACTCAGGAAGAACACGAAGCAGAATACGGAATAGTTCAAATTGCTGAGGGATGTGCACTTCAAAGGGCCTGTGTGTCCTCAGTGTTCTTCCCGCAGAGAAGCAAGCAAGATCAAATAAAAGAGCTGTACATTAGCACCAAACACACGTTTATTAAAGGCTCTTAAGGGTGTCAGAACAGCAGTGGTCATGCAGTGGTCTCCTGTGACCCCTGTTCAGAGGAGTAATTTGTATTACTAACAATGAAGGAGGTGAGGTGATCCTTATTTGTATTTTTCTGTCTATTCTATCCCACACAAACACAAGGCATGTAATGACTAACCACTGAGCTGCCGTACTGCCCAATATGAATTGATTTGTTTCTTTATTCTGCCTGATTGTGATGTAATTTGACTTAAAAACAAGGAAATGAATGCAAAGTTGTCCTCATGTGAGCCTGTTAATAATTAGGAACAAAGAAACTCAAGCACACTTCCTGCTCATTGAATGATCTCTAATCCATCCATCTATTTTGATAACCACTTATCCTCTTGAGGGTCGCGGGGGGGCTGGAGCCTATCCCAGCTGACATTGGGCGAGAGGCAGGTACACCCTGGACAGGTCGCCAGACTATCACAGGGCTGACATATAGAGACAGACAATCATTCACACTCACATTCACAGCAATTTAGAGTCACCAATAAACCTATCCCCAATCTGCATGTCTTTGGACTGTGGGAGGAAGCCAGAGTACCTGGAGAAAACCCACGCTGACACGTGGAGGACATGCAAACTCCGCACAGAAGGGCTCCCGCACCTGGGATTGAACAGGAACCCTCTTGCATTATCTCTAATGACTTTTCAAAATAAAAGCACATTGATAATTCACAGCACAGACAGATCTAAGTGTTTGCAGCACTCAGACATGCAAATGTTTCTGCATGAAAGCAGCTTTCCATCAGTGAAAAAATAAAATGTGCTCAGGCAGATCAGCAGACAAAGAGACACTCAGATACATTAGTGTAGTAGGCTAAATGCAAGGTAAACATACTAATGCTCACATTGTCGAGCAGTTGGCCGCCTGTTGCCAGTTATATCTCGCTCCTGATAGCAGCCCATCGTTCCCACCCAGGCACGGTTCCAAGGGTCAGGGAAAGACTGCCCTGCCACAGATGCCATGGCGAGGCTGATTGGATGGACCCTCAAGGCTCGAGAGATTAGAGCGCTAAGTCTTCACTCCAGTAGGAACTAAAGGCTTTGGTGTTGGTCTTAGTGTGTGAAAAAAATGACAGAATGAAGAAACAGCAGGGATCAAAGGAGGTATTCGCTTGATGTCCTCTCAGTGCACAGACTGGCAAATGTCTTGCTGTGCTTAATTTATCCTTAGTTTTCCACTGATGATTGCTCGTTAGGGTTGTATAAGTAATAGCACTACATATACTAGTACGCTATTGTAAACTGGTAGTGCTTTACCTTTATTACCACATTAAGTAAGGTGTAATTTTGTGGCATACTCTAGGTACTTCTGCAGTAACTTAATGGGGATGCCACAGCTTGGAAGTTTCCTGTCCTTGATTTCCCATTCCTCTCTCTTTTTTTTATTACTTCTCTCTGCCTCTCATTTCCATCTATTTCCTGTATGTGATGAGGGAAGGACACCATGAACTAAATCTACCTCCTGCCCTCTTTATGTGTGGATGTGTATTTGTGTGTTTTATTTGCTTACAAATGTCTATGTAGATCTGTCCGAGTGTGTGCAAGCAAAGTGAGAATAGGTTATAGTCTTCATAGCCACTATTTTGATGACTGATTAATAATTTGAGGCAGTTCTGTGGTCAGTATGCAAAATATTCCTTGGTTACAGCTTCTCCAATGTGATTTGCTTCTTTTCTTTGTTGTATGTGGTAGTAAATTTGATATTTTGGGGTTTTAGTCAGAGACATTTGACATTAAAACAACTTTGGTTTTAGAGACACTTGAGACAAAAAGCTCATCAAAAAAATTATTGTCAAAGATGAAAAATAACTTTTAGTTACAGCTCCAAAGGCCAAAACACACCAGTGGCAAACACTGCATGTCCAAAAATATGCCCCTATTATTTTCAATGTACAACCCCACACTGGCGGCGGCAAGACAGGCATTGGTGTTCCTGGACACGCTGCCTCTTGGCACTTTATGCCGCTGTCCTATTCCCAACCTCACACCCTTGGAATTAAACCCATTTTCCCCACTTCCTCTCTGCTTGTACATGCGTGCTCCCATACCAGCTCTTTTTCTCTGCTCCTATCGCAGCTCGACTCCTCTCCTCACCATTGATATCAAAAGAAGTCTGTAGCTGTTTCTGTGTCTCATGTGTGACAAAGAATGGATGAGGAGAGACTTGTTGTTGAGGTCAAGAAATATCCTAGCTAAATAACCCACAGTCCCGCTATTAAAAGACAATGGCCAAAAAGATATTGCCTGGCAAGTCTGAGATTTGGAGATTGGCTCTTCAGGTGAGAAATCAAGTTTAGTTAGTGGCTGTCCACACAAGATTTAAGCTAACGCATGGATGGAGGAAGAAAGGATCTTTCAGTAAAAGTAGTAATAACTTTGCGTAGTGGTCTGTTGATGCAGTGCAGTGCATCCAGTGTGTGCTAGGGGTGTCATGTAATGTGCTGCAGCGGCACCAGTGTGTTTTCAGCTTAATATTATGTATCTCTTTGTTCCAAGACTTAATTTGGATTGGATTGTGCTTGTATGGGGTACGATGAAAAATGTGAAATAGCATTTTTTCATAGCTGCATTACCAAATATGTGGACTTTTTGTACATAATTAATTGGACCTTAACCCCCCCCCCCCCCCCCCCCACCATTCACAAATTTATTTTTCTTCTTTTTGTCTTCTAAAACATCTCACCTTGACTATATTGACTTGTATCTGGTGCAAAGTTTATATAGATTAGTCAACCTCAATTCTCCAGCACAGGGAGGACTGTCACTAAAAAAACGCACCGTTGAGTTCTCTCCATTATCTACTAAAAACCCCATCAAAGCAGATATTATGTATGTTTTACAAACATACATAGTATATATCATAAAATGTGTCAGCCACTGCCAATTAGCCTACAAGCTAACAACATAACAAATTAAAGCTGCTAACTACAGGTAGCATTTTGACACGTCTGCTAGTCAGCGATTTTGGTGCACAGCAGACCCCTCATCTGAGTGTGGGTCTGACTAAGGCTCACACAAGTGTGGCTGAATCTCTCCAATGTTTCCTCTAATACCAGAGGTCTTGATGCACACTGCTCTTTCACCAGTCAACCTGAGCATGAGCAGTGATTGAGAGAGCATAAAGGAAAACCTTTTGCAAGGAGCAGTAGTGGGTGGGGCACAGGCCAGATACAGAATATCGAAATGAGGGAGACAGAGCAGATGTGCTTTTACCCCTTTTTCAGTTTTTTAACTCTTCTTGTGGGAAAAGCATTCAAAAGAAATATTATTCATAGCAGAATATTATTACACCCTTTAAAATGTGTCTGGAGGGGGACTTTAAATTCTAACAATTATCAGCCAGCTGGATTTGAGATTATTAACCCTTTCATTTCTTTGTCTTTGTTTTGCCTCTCCAGGTGAAGAGTACCATGCAACACATTAACCTCCAGATCACCCATGACACCAAAGAGTAAGTCTTCCTGCAGCTAACATCTGTTTTTGTTTCTCCATTCTCCCCCTGAATCTGACCAACAGCAGATGTAAAGCCTTTACTCTCTCATGGCACTGTTGACGTGTCATATTAGTGACCTGGAACAAAGGCAGAGGATAGCTGATGAGAGAAATAGTGTTTACAGCAGGTAATTTCTTTTCTTACTGGTTGCTTTAGTGAGTCTGCTGTTACAAGTTTTCAAAATATAGCTTCAAACCGCTTGACAACTTTCTGTTGAGCTTTTAGAGGTGAATGGAAGTAGAGAGTGGAGATCTCTGGAGGCAATTAGCTTACATTTTCAAGAACTTCAGCTGCACAAAAGCTCCGTCTCCAGTGGATATTCCCACTAATTGCCTACTCAAACTCGGATGTAACTCTGCATTTGTCATAAAGTAGGAAATGCCATCACAAGTGTTTGGAAACTCCTTTGAAAGCATCCTTTTACACTTCCAGTTTCAGATGGAAGAAGTTGAAATAGGTCTTTGCTAACAGGGAAAAAAAAGGTAGTTCAAACTCTTTTGTCCAGAAGCGTCATTTCTAAATGTTGAACACAGTATACTTTAGAATCATATTACTGCCAAAATACACTCATTAAAATGGGGATTATGCAAGAAAATGGTTTTGTGAGTGGCAGATACACTTAGTCAGCAGGAAAAACACATCAGAATTAGTCAAAAATAGATTTTGATTTTTTTCTAATAAGAAGTATGTGTCATTATTTAACATGACAAAAAAACAGTGGGTTGAATTTGAGTTATACCTGTCCCCAGGTTTCAATTCCTCATGTAATCAGTAAAAACAATTTAGATAAATAGATAAGTAGGCACATAGGTAAATGGATGGATAAATAGATAGGTAGGTAGGTAGGTAGGTAGGTAGGTAGATAGGTAGATGGATAGATACATAGGTAGGTAGGTAGCTATATAGATAGGTAGGTAAATGGATAGATATGTAGATATGTAGATGGGTGGGTAGGTAGGTAGACGGCTATATGGCTAGATAGGCAGGTAGATGGATAGATAGATATATGGGTAAATGCATAGGTAGGTAGATAGATAGATAGACAGACAGACAGACAGACAGACAGGCACTACAGACAGACCCTACAGAGACCTGTGACTACAGTAGATATGCTATGCCTGTGTTTACATCTCCCCAGGAAAGGTTTTGCAATGAATAGTGGTCAGCTCCTAAAAGGGGCAGTGAAAGAACAGCAAAAACACAAGGCAACTTTGGTCGGCTGTGTTTAAAAAAGAAAAATAATGTTAAAAATAAGTCGTGTCTTTCTTTCACGCACTTCAAAACCAAAAGCATGCACTAGCCAGATAAAGATCTTTACCACATGATCATGGTGGTGCTCATGGGAAATGGGAAAACATTGACTTTTCTCCACAGAAGCTTCCATAATCAACACAAAATAAAAGTTTCTTGTTGTTGCTTTAATTAGGATTTCACCCCTTAGATTGGCTTCAGTCCAGTACAGTTATGCAGGACAAAAGACAGAGAAGCTACGTCCTTCTGACACCAATAAGTCGATCAGAGGAGAAGTAACTTGTGAATATACTGAAGTAATTACACATAAAATTATTTGACCGGCTCCTGTGATTTACTTTATTATTTGACCTTAAACCATAATTTGTGGTTTTCTTAGAATAAATGTTAGTTTGTAATGTGTAAATAACTGCTATGGCAAGGTGGTGAAAGAAAAATGTGTGGATAGAGTCTTAAAAGAGACGACAGAGGCATGGTGATAGAGGTGAGTAGAGAGGACAAAAAGAGACAGAATGAGAGACAGCGACAGAGAGTCAAGGGAAGACGAGAGTGAGAGCACTGAAGACAGAGATGACACAGACTGACAGCCGTCCTCAATCTGACATCTACAGTGCTCTACAGATCCAGCAGTGTGAATACTTAAAAACCAGCCGAAGCAGACGGAGGGGTGGGGGGAGGTGAAGTTGAGAGGGAGGAGAGAGAAAGGGCAGGATGCCACTGCGAAAGGCCGTCTCGTCTGAAACTTGAAATTTGCTGTCAGAGAAAGCATCAGTGTTTCACAGGCTGACATTCTGAACTGAACTTGACACAATCGCCACAGCCAATTTTCCTCGGCTTTCCCTTCCACACACACAAATGGGGTGCCCACACGACTGCACTCGCTGTAATTAAAGACCCTGAGAAAGCTTGCCCGTCGTCTAAATATGTAAATAGAGTCACAGTTGGAGTACTGACAGCCTTCAAGCCTTCGATTTTCTTGCTTTTTCCTCAGTCTCTCTCGTCTTCAGCTGAGTGCTGATGATCCACGCCTCTAAACTGCAGTGGGAAACAAAATATTAAACACTAAGTCCTACGCGAAGTATCTCTTATAATATGAAGTGAACCATCAGCTCTATAGGGAGAACAGTTAGACTTTAGAGAGCTGTGGTTGCTAACCCTTGGAGTACTGACTGTGCACCTTTCCAGTCTGTCAGGCCTCTGGGAGTTAAAGGTCACGTGTGTTTTGTGTGAGTGCTGCTGTGAGACAAAGGGAGAGGAGGAAGACAGTCTTGTTCTAAGTGCAGACAGCCGAGTGAGCTTGCAAATAAATCTCAGGGAATCTTGTTTTTGTTCAGCTCAAGCCTGAAACAGCAGAGCTAAACACGCTCTGATAAAAGTCTAACATTTCCAAGCCAAAAATAAAACGGACAGACGGTAAACGAGACTGACAGTGTGTGTGTGTGTGTGTGTGTGTGTGTGTGTGTGTGTGTGTGTGTGTGTGTGTGTGTGTGTGTGTGTGTGTGTGTGTGTGTTTTAGCTTTGGGTTCGGCCCAAGCTCTCTCCGCTCTGTCTCCATTCCCATTAGAAGAGCGTTCTGGTCTGTAGCAGCCCAGAGGATTTGAATGGCACAGGCTCAGGGTAATGGGAATACGGGGATACAGATTGGCAGGATGCTGTTTTTTTTTTTTTTCTTTTTATTGCCAGTTCCATCATCAGTAGCAGCAGCACTGCATTTATATTACCTTGTACTATTTTCTTTTATATCACTTCTATATTTGTATGCTCTCATATTGACTGTTGTTTTGAAAGCACAGAGCCACAGAGTCCCGCGGGGGTCACATAGCAGAGAAATAAATATTGATGTTGAAATCCACGCACACAAACAGACCTGTCTTATAACAGACTTTCTGGGAAGGCGAATGTGTGATGCAGCCATTAATAGTGTTATTAATTACACCTGTTAGTCTGTTAATAAGACTAACAGGCTTGGGATGTCAGTTGTTAACCGTTAATCGTTGAACTGAAAAGTATTGATCAGTTACGCGTGTCAGCCTGTAGGTTAATTTTGCCACTGTATAGTTTATTGGAATGTGCACGAACCAGGTCTGGTGGGAGCCAACTAGCGGCACCACTTATTTGGCGTTACCACCGGTAACACTGTCCCGGCCCAACAGTGTTGCTGTGGAAATGTTGTTTTCGCCTTCCAGTCTCCTCCCAGGTTGTCCTGGTGAGTAAAGCGCCGATCACAGGAAGCTTTTTGAAGGTTGCAAAACGCTGTGTGATCGGGGCCTAACAGCTTAGTTTTTAACAGCAAACCTCCCTTAGCATTTTTAACTATGTTATCACTGTTAGCTCTGTTAGCAGTGTTGGCACCACTAGTGCTGGTAACATAGTTAACCATGTATAAGGGGTCTTGCAGCTCAAAATTAAGCTGCTTATTCACTGGCACTACCTGGGGGGACACCGGAGGGTGGCAGCCATGTTTCAGTTGCAACACTGTCCCGTTGGCAGGACAGCATTACCAGCGGTAATTGACGAAAGAGCAGTGCTAGCAGTGCAGAGCAGCCAAGACTACTTTGATATTTGATATTTATTTCGTTTGTGTAAAAAAAAAAGACATGAACATACAAACAAGCAGACAGACAGAAAGAAAGTAGTATTCACAAATAATTATAAAATCATTATGAAAAGCCGTTGCCAGTGTGTAGTTACTTTGATTTACACATTCGAAAAGGAACTGGAGGAAGCATAAACTTAGTTAACTAACGTATGTAAGCTAACTGGCAGAAACCAGAGGGTGGGCAGTTTGCAGGCTGTCTGTCAGAAGAGCCAACAGAAATCAAAATAAATGGCAAGACATTTACATCACAAAACATGCAAATTTCACCACTTTCAAATGAATAGTGCTTTGAAAAGCAGCACTAAATTACACTGAGTCAGTGGAGCACCACTAAAAGGAAAGACCTCTTGTATTTCACATCATTTTGCCATTTTTTCCTTAAAAAATAACAGTTAATCTGTGTTATTCTTCTGACCTAAAACTGAACTAATACAAAAACACAAATTTGCTTAACAAGCTTGTTCCCTTTTAGATGGGTTTGCACCTAAAGGTCCTGTTCCTGAATCGTATCTATGCTGGGATGATACCTTGTTTCACTTCTTCCAACTGGTCCTGTTTGCGTTCACAAAGCTAAAGAAAAGCCATGTGGTGTAAATGGGGTGGGGTGGGGTAAAATTCCCTCCCAATATCTACCTGGATATTGTTCATCACGGAGCTCCATCAAGTTCTGTTCCTGTTGGTGTTGGTCTGGAGCGCATATCATTCTACACAGTGCTGCTCAGCAGTTCACTGGAATCCATTTTCCGTCATGTTATTGCCGAATATTTTTGAAAACCTCAGTGCTGTTATACACCTCTTCAAGGAATTGAGAAATGTTCTCTTCAGCCCATAAATTTAAGAGGCATCACACTTCATCGTGAGTCCAGGTTTGTCCTCTGCTACTTGACATTTTGCTAGCAATTTAGCAAATGCGCAAATAGGCTACTAGTTCACCAGTCACTGAAACAGGAAAACTTTTTTAACCAATGAAATTGCACATAAAATGTTATGCTTCCTGTGGTTGCTTTGAATGAACCAGAAATGAACCGCTGCAGAGTTTATTTGACTCCGGTCCGACACCACCCCTTTGATGCAGACTGGAGAGTGAGTGTTTGGTCAGCATCAGTTTCAGTTCGGTGTCCAAACCAACTCAGTTGAGATCACAGACAGATTTCACAATCAGCAGATGGATTTATTATTGGTTTAGCTGTTGAAATCATCCTAAGATCACACATCTGCTATCATAAAATCAAGTGATCAGTTTATTTTCTTTCACTTCACAAACAAACAGTCCCAGAGTCTGTTTGGAAGTGGACCGAGACCCACCTTTTCCAGCGGTCTTGTTCGGTTGTTTGGTCCATACCACGTTTGATGGTCAGCTTTCACGCCAGCCCAAACCAAACAACTAACTGAGCATATGGAGTTTGTTTTGACCAAACCAAACAGATTAGATGTCAAAGCACCCTTAGACTTAGCACAAAGACTATAAACAAGGGGAAACTGCTGGTTCTACAGAAGAAAACAGTATTTTTAAATATAAAAATTTCTCTTATCTCTTCCTGAAAAAAACTTTATAATATTTTTGTTTACTTATCTTGAAGTTGGAGCACAAAAACACACCCAGTCAGATGTGGTGTGAGATGACTAGCTAACCAGGCCCATCAAATAAAACAGCTCTTATTAGTTTGTGGATCTCACTAGCTGGCAAAGTGATATATCACGGGTCAGAGGTCAACAGTCCTCTACAGCTTCACAGATAACTGCAGCTCTGTATCATGCCGGATTTGCTAAGCCATGACTACTTTTGAAAGATTTAATCACTTGTAAAGGATTTGATTCAAGTCCCTCTTGTAGTAATTTCCTGTCCACAATTCCATTGTCACTCAGGAATTCATCAGGTTTGATTAAGACATTCCCACTGACTGAGAGCACAGATTAATGGTCCTTGTGAGAACAATAATTTAAACACAGTGTAGATAGTGCACATGAAAAACTGCTTTAAATATTGCTCAGTAAAACAGTTAATTGTGCTATTTGTACAATTCCACTGTGATTGTCAGTGCACAGATTGTATGTTCAAACACTCCTCTACTCATCTACAAATTTACTGTAACATTATCAGACTGAAGAACATCCTCAGGGGTACAGTGGTTTGCAATGCAGTTGTTACTGTCTTCCAAGTGGTGCACAAACTTAAAAAGAGAATCAAAATAGGGGATTGCTAACTGTCTCCCTGGGAATTATCAGCACGGTTCATAATGAGGCCACTTCAGACTTGTGAGATAAGAAACATCCCATTTAATATTAGAAAGCAGAAAAGTACAGGAGTGTTTTTTTAATATGTCTGCTTGGCTCTCTGTCCCTTCTCAGGAGGCCAGACACAGTTAAACAGAAGAATGCCTTCCCGCCAAACTTCATCCACTCGCTGGACTCCACACACATGATGCTGACTGCTCTCCACTGCTATAGGTATCGTTCAACATACTGTACTTACAGCATTGATATCTGGAACACCTGAAGTAAAACAGAGATACATTCTTTGTATTTACTCTTCCTTCTGCAGAGTCATTTTTCTAAAGACAGTCTGTAATGTGCTTCAGACATTGACTCTTTATCTATGCATGCATGGGTGGACTGAGACAATGGGCCCCTGGGTACACACATGTTAAAGGCCACACCACCTCTCCTACACAGGACTGGAAACACACACATACACCAAGTGTTGATTTTACCTCTTTTTTGTTTTAATCATTTGTCGTCATTGCCATTATGTGTCTTTTTGGGGGGGGGTTGGGGTCTCCTTGTAGTTATTTTGTGTCTGTTTGTAGATGTTTGGTGTCTTTTTGAGGTAATTTTGTATTTTTTAAGTTGTTTTTTGTCGTTTTTCTTGTCATTTTGTGTGTCATTGTTAAATTGTTTTGTTTTTGGTCCATTTTTTGTCTCTGTGTAGTCGTTTGCCACTGTCTTTGGATGTTTTGCCCTGTTTTGTATCTATTTTGTGTGTCTTTATAGTCAGTTTGTGTTTCTTTTTTAGGTTATCATGTATTTTTAATTTTTTCGACAAACTTGTCTTTTTTTAGGTAATTTTGTATTTTTACATTTTTCCATTAATTTTGTGTCCTTTTTGTCATTTTGTGACTCCTTGTAGTCCCTTTGTGTCTCTTTTTTATTGTTTTGCCCCTTTTTGTAGCTATTGTGTCTCTTTAAGGTTATTTTGTATTTCGGGGGTAGTTTTATGTATTCTTTGATCACTTTGTCGCTCTTTTAAGTCATTTTTTGTCACTTTGCAGTTCCTTTGCATCTCTCTTTGTCATCATTTTGTGTCTTTTCCTGCTCAGCGCATGTTAAATGGAGTGATAGTTTGCACTCACACTTACACTTTGGGCCCCTGGGTCTGTGGGCGTTAGACCTGTTCAATAGTCCATCCATGTATGCATGACAATGTACCCTCTCATCTTGAATCCAATTATCACCTCAGATAAGCATTATAGGATATGCCTTGTAATATCAGCTCAATTCACAGAATGGGCCTCTTGACAGGTGTGATAGCTCAAACTGCCTTTGAATGAATGTACACCAGGGTTTTAGCGATTATCGTTGCTGTAATACACCTTTTTTCAAAGTCTGCCTATTTTTAATGACTGTCTGCTCTTTCTTTTATGTTCTTTCTGTGATGTCAATCGCTGCGTGTGGACTCTGCTCTCAGTGCCGGCCTGACGTTTGTCTCAGTTCACGACTGTTTCTGGACCCACGCCCTCACTGTGGACACCATGAACAAGGTATCAAATTACAATACAGTGTTTTTTTTTTTCTTTAGTCCCACCTGTCCAGATTCCTTTACCACTCCTCATCCGTGTCATCCTCTCAAAGCTGTTTCATCCTGTCTGATCATAAATCATCAGAGTTTTGAATTCTCGTTTTTGTGCTGATTAATTGAAGCTTAAGGTGTCACATGTGATTCAATTCTGCCGTGTCTCTCCTGCCTTTACATCCAGTCTTTTTTTTTAGCATCACTAGTGCCTCTGTTGAAGTAAAAGCCTCAGCTTTGCAAAGCCAGTAGAACAAACTAAATATTTCCACAGTGTCATACATTCACAGGCTGCTGGCTGCAGGTAGCACCATCAGACAGAGCCTGTTGTTGCTTAATAAATGACTGTCTGCCCCCGCCTGCAGAAACTAGCTTGTCAACAGGCCCAGACTTAGACACAGCGTAGCATAAAATGGATCAAATTACCATAAAGTCCCAGTTCTGTGTAGATGTAGCTTCAGAGCACAGTCACAGTTTTATGTCTTCATCCAATCTCAGAGGAGTTACGAGCAATGAAGCAGTTCCCTCTCAGTACATTTATTCTCTCTCATATTCTCTTGATGTGTGAGTGTACGCTTTCCTCATTACACAGGTAATTGAACACAGCGGCAGAGGAGGGGTATTCAATATCTTAGTCAACACCTAAGCGCATGAAAAAGGTCCTTATTTTAATGGCACCTGATCCTTCCCTCATCTACCCATTTCCTGAACCCCCAGGCCGCCAGTGTAGATGGGTTTCTGAGTGATGTCATCGTGAGATGTGTGCTCATTTGGGGGTAGAAAACAAATCAGAATGACTGAGAGCTTCTGAGAAGATCAGATGAGGACTGTGTCTGCTTTTGTTCTTTTAACTGTGTCACCCACAGAAGTAATGTGTGGAAAATGTCCAGTATTCCAAGAAGGAAACCTGTTAGCTCTTTGGTATGGTCAGAGCCCTTTATTAAGGTGGGGGATCATTTTGTGCCAAAACTTGTGAGGAAGAAACGTTAAGTTTAAACATGCTAACGTTACAGTTTGTCATGTTAATGTTATTTGTGTAAGGGGGGGCTCCTCTGCTCTTTACCCCTGCTGCCCATTGACACCTGCAGAGCTAACTTTGTGTCGTTTGTGTTAGTTTTACTAGCTTCTGTTTTTTTCACTAGAGTTGCATGTCATGTTCGCTAGCCAGATGTGCCTCTGTATCTCTGGGTTTTGTACGCGAGTGAGGGTATAATGGAGAGTGAAATGGATCAGCGGTTTGATGCGGCTTCTGCAGTGATGCACAGGAGCATCGTGGTGAAGAGGGAGCTGAGCCGCAAGGCAAAGCTTTCAATTTACTGGTCCATCTACGTCCCAACCCTCACCTATGGTCATGAGCTCTGGGTAGTGACAGAAAGAATGAGATCGTGGATACAAGCAGCCGAAATGAGTTTCCTCAGTGGGGTGGCTGGGCTCAGTCTTAGAGATAGGGTAAGGAGCTTGGACATCTGGAGGGAGCTCAGAGTTGAGCCGCTGCTCCTTTGCGTTGAAAGGGGTCAGTTGAGGTGGTTCAGGCATCTGACCAGGTTCTTGAGGGATTACATATCTTATCTGGCCTGGGAATGTCTCGGGGTCCCCCAGGAGGAGCTGGAAAGTGTCGCTGGGGAGGGGGATGTCTGGGGTGCTTTGCTTGGCCTGCTGCCCCCAGGACCCAGCCCCGGATAAGCGGATGAAGATGGAAGGATGTACGGACGGACAGATGGATGGATGGATGGAAATTTCTGAAATATTTATGTATTTCTAAATGCTGAAGATGTCAAGATCATAACATTGTGGCAACACGTTTTCTAGCCCCTGCTGAGCTCACAACCTGAGAAACCATAGGGAGGATTCTGATAACCTGTAGCTGCTTCTTTTTCCTGGGTGTCATACTGTCAACAGTGACCTTCATCAAATCCATGCTACACCCTCCACCATTCACATGGGGCTTTTCACACTGCAGTAGTGGTAGTTGAGGAGGTGGGTGTAGCACTAGGTAGATGGATAGGCTACCAAGGAGGAAGTGGTTAACTCTTTCGTATGTTTCACAGGCTTGGCTAATAATTTTTAGCCCCATGTTTAGACGATTTTCAGGGGATAACCCCGCAAACTCAAGGCTAACCCTGCTCTAAGGCGAGTTATCCCACTTTGGAATGTGTAAAAGTTCCTTTAATCCCAGACGAACAGCTCATTTAGTCTGGGGCTAAGGGCAGTGTTAAAAGGGCATAGTTTAAGCAAGAATGGAGAAGACGTGCAAAAAAAGCAGAGCTCTTTGAGCTTGGCAGTCAGGTTTTTGGGCTAGAGAAACTCCAAATAAACTTGTCTCTGCTTCTTCCTCCTCATGTCAGGTCTGTCGGGAACAGTTTGTCGCCCTGCACAGTCAGCCAATCCTTCAAGACCTGTCCAACTTCCTGCTACAGAACTACTGCAGCGGGCTTCCGTGAGTTTACACACCTGCATGCAGGAACACAGTTGATGATGCACCAAAACACACACACACACACACACACACACACACACTCACACGAAGTTCCTCTAAGTCTCAGGAGCAACACTGTGGTCAGTTATCTGTCAGATTCTCCTATTCAGGTACAAGTAATTGTCTACGGTTACCTATATTTTAGCAAAATGTTACGTAATAGTCAGAAGGTCATATTGTTACACTTGGTGGCCACCATCTACAATCTGCAACTATTTTTCAGTTCGAATTGTTCTTACGCAACAACCATTACAGCCATCAGTTTCTGTCTGTCTGTCTGTCTGTCTGTCTGTGTCTGTGCATCACTGCAGGATCTTTATGGACTTTTATGGTACAGACAAACACCACCCTACACTAAACCTGCAACTCCTACATGTGCACACATTATAAAATCGTCCAAACAGCAGGTACACACACAGAAGAGATTATAAGACTGTAAAAGTTTTATCAGCGTGCCAGAGTTTTTCCTCCACTTGTCTTTGACATTTGATAAAAAATGATTCCCCCTCACTCTCTTTCCGCACATCCATCTTACTGGCCTCAGGCTGGGTTATGCTCATCATCTGACTGTGTTTTTCTCTCTTTGGGATAATTGGACACCTTCTCTACAGCCTTTACTCCACAGCAGCCCTTGTCCTCTTTGTCTTTCTCCCTTCCTCTCACACAGACACATTACTGTTCCCTAAGCCTCGCAAACACATTATTCATTCTTTTAGGCGCCAGAGAGAAAGACATGTGGGAATAGAGAGACTTTTTGGGTTCCTTCACTTGTCACAATGTGTAACTAATAGATTTTTTTTTTTTAAATCTCCCTGCAGTTTAAGCCAGAATTTCTTAAATATTGATTGTTAATGATTATTTTCTTAAATATGATATTTTAACCCCCTGCCTTAAATGTATTAATTTAGCTAATTAGACCCTTGTAGTGTCTTTAGTTTATAAAAGTGGAAGCATATTTTCACTGTTAGAGCCAGACTGCTTTTTTAAGCCACACTAGCGGCATGGCTCAAGGGAAGGTTCTGCCAGTCTGTCCGACAGTCGGTGATATTTGCATATGAATGCAAATGGGACAAGATTTTGGTTTGGGAAGTGTTCTAGTTTCCGTTCGTAGTATGAGTAGTTTGACCAATCACGTTTAAGCAGGCTTTGATTGCGTGCAGATAAGTGGTCCGTGTCAAGATCAAGAGAGACGGAACACACTTGTCAAATCTCAGAACCCATCGGCTATCGTTGCTAATCGGTCTGTAAACAATGACTGGCACATGGAAAGGAAGTCTTGGCCTAGATGTCCGCTATCTGATATCCGCTGGCTACACTGAAATGTACACCAAAATATTGGTCATTGCCTCCAGAGGCTCAATCGTTGACAGACTCCGCTGATACGTTCCCAGACTGGTCAGTCCACCACTTTGGTCCAGACTGAAATATTTCAACAGTTATTGAATGAATTGCCATTAAATTTTGTTCAGTCGTTTATGGTCCCAACAGGATGAATTTCTGACTTTGATGATTCCTGAACTTTTTTTCTTGTGCCTTTGAACACTGACTCCATTTTTTTTTTTTTACCCGAAATTGTAGCACATCTAAAAATAAATCCAACCTCACATTGTGCCAATCACGTTTGGAAACTGAGTCTGAGACTTTCATCCGTCATTAAAATTTTCGGAACAGATTGGATTTTCTGGATTTTTCGTGTCCGTCAGAGCCTTTAGAGACGTTTGACCGAGTATCAGTGAAGGAAATGTGGCCGCGGGACACAGCCGCGACAAGACAAAGGAACAGGGTGCACAGAATCATTTCGTAACTCAGACTGATGGCTCAAAAAAAAGGCTTCAGAAAAAAAACTTACTCAGTGTACAAAGGCTTTGTGGTTTAGAGTTAAATGTCTCTGCAACTATTTAATGGATTTCCATTAAAAAAAAAAAAGTGTCCCACTTTTAATAGGTTTGGTGATCCCTTGACTTTTCATCTGGTGCATCATCAGGCCAAGCAGTTGTATATATGTTTACGACCAAATATCTACAAAACTAATGACATTCACATCAGCCTTAGCTGTAATTTGTGTTTAGTATTAATTAGCAAGTACTAGCCTACTAAACTAAGATGATCATCATGGTAAACATACCTGCAGTATGTTTGTGTTGTCAGTGCTTTCCAACTTTTTACAGACCTAGCAGCCTGTCAAAGTTCTCCACAGTGATATCATCCTACAGGCACAACAGCACCAGTCATGTCTATCACATTAACAGACATGTTATGCCACCTTTTATAAGTACTATTTTTGTGCTAATTCAAAGGCAATGACTCACTGTTTGTTCTCAAAAACAACTCACATGTAACCTCATCAACTCAAATGTGACATCCAGGTGTGAGCAGCCTGCAGACGTTTAAGTACCATCAGTCAGCAGAACAGATGAAGACACTTGAATGAGGGCTGAAGCTTCCCCAGAGACAACTCAGAAAGTGCAGTTGTCTTTGACTCAGCACTTTTTGCAGACACACAAACACGTTCTTCTCAGACTCACTAAACTTTTCTTTATTCTCCTCGTTTGTTGCAGGACTGAGGCCAAGAACAAGAAGTACCAGGAGTACCGGAGGCTGATGCTGCTGCTGGCCAAAGTGCCCCAGACAGGTCAGTTTTGATGCAGCTGTCTGGCTCCAAACACCTGGCCTCACCAAGGCTGGGGTATTGTTTGAGGGGGCCGACATACAGGATGCTGATTTTTTTTTCCTAATTGGATTGAAGAGGACTTGTATGTCCTGAAACTCTGTCTGACAGGAATGTCATTAAATTGGGTTTTTGCACAATCCTGTATTTTCTATCCTGGTGTATAATTGCTAATTGTTACCACCTATTGTTAGTGTAGTTACCCCATTGTCTGTGGTTGGTTGTCTAGCTGTCTGTGTTGCCCAGACATGGTATTCAGCCGTCTCACTCAAACAGGAAAAGCCATTCAGTTTGGCTGAAAATCAATTTTCAGCTTCTGTCATGAGTGGTGTATTCTGCACGGCCACTAGCACATCCAGATTCCCCTTTTTTCCTTTGATGCCACTGTGAGCGTGTCTGTCTATTGTTGTCCAGAGTGGAGATACAGTGGTGGCGTCTCTCTGTCAGTCAGGTGGACGGAGGCTTTGCTGTTATGTAACTCCTCGCTCCATCTCCATCTGTACACTTACTGTCTGCTTGGCACTGACAGCTGGGTTGTATAAATTGATTACTATTAATTGTGTCCCTCCTCTGCATAATCAGCTTACGTGGCTGAGATCAGTCAGGTGTGCTCCTGTGGGGTGTGTGTGTGTGAGTGTGAATGCCCACTGTGCTCAATGTTTAGTATGAGACTCAATGAATCCCGGCTAAAATCCACCATAATCTTCACCATGATGGATCCTGAACTTGTTATTAAGGTGAATCAGGTTTCACTGCGTGTAATCCAGCAGGAGATCAGAAGAGAGGTGTATCTATGACCACGGAGGAGGGAAAGATTGGAGAGCGCACAGAATAACATTACTGTGTTTCAGCAGCTGGCTAGGGTCATCTCCAGTAGGGCTGCCCCCAACTAAGAATTTTCCTAGTCGACCAATAGTCATCTTTTAGGGCCATTAGTTGACTAGTCATCCGCTTGTTTATGATATTAATTTAATTATTAAATGATATATTTTGGGCGGGACAACACAATGGTTTGAGTTGAAGGTGTGAGAAAGAATAGTATCAGTAACATTGTTAACACTGTGCTACATTACAGAGAAATACAAAACCGTACTAATGAACCTTCATTAATATAGGCCTATATTTTATCTACAAGTGCACGTCACACACTGAGCGAGCCGCCTGTTAATGACGCTGTCAGCAAAGCAGTAATGATTGTGCTAAGTGGCTAATGGGCATGTAGCTACTGACATGTTTCAGATGATACGTCGTGTTTGTAGTCGACCAATGAAGATGAGTTTACATATCACCTTGGGTTCATCCTTCACCTTCTCAAAATGATCCCACACTTTGGATTTCCTGCCCGACATGTTATTAACTAGCCTGTGGAATAACCACAGGTACCAATTAATTTCCCACATGGTCCGGTCATATAGGTTTTGATTCCCTTTGTCAAGATGCACGTTGGCTTTTTTTGTTGTGTTTTTTTTTTTCTGCAACAAAGCGAGCAATAAAATTTTGTCGTCTAATGACCTTTCAGGTCGACTAACATTTGATTGACCATTAGGGGGCAGCCCTAGACTCCAGTAACAATACAGGATAGGATAGTAAATTCTCTTAGTTATTCAGTTCGCTGCCTTTTCCCGTTCAAACACTGGCATTTTTACTTTGGTGTCATTTGATACTATTAAGGACAGAAAAAATCTCTTTTTGTTAATGTACTAAAAGCTCTCAGCAGTTGTGTCGCATTTCAGTCTAAACAGATCTTCGTCAGGCTTTGTCAAAACTGACATTTGACAGTGGCTGGTGAAGAACTCCCATAGATAGAAAAGTTATTAAAATTGGAAGCTTTCAGTTGTGTGTGGATCTTTTGTCTATTTCTTGCCTTGGTTTGATTTTTGACCCAGCAGCTGTAAAAACTGTTTTGGATGTGCGTACCCTTCACCCAGTTTCTTTATTTTTGTGTGCCTTCACCGTGGCACACAATGCAGTACATTACATCACCATGGTGACAGTCTGTCTGTGTGTTTCCATGATTACATAATATTCTTACACAATACACAGTAACTTCAGAAGAATACTATATAGAAAGTAACCTAAAACATTTTACTGTGTGGAGTTTCCTTGCTGTGAGGTTCAGTGTTGATGAGCGAGAGGTAAAGTTTATATCAGTTTATATCAGTTTCTCCAGCGTGTTAATATTTTGACACGTAGCTAAACATCTGTGTTGGTTAGTTAGTACGTTAGCTTAAGCATTTATATCAACATCACTTTCTAGCTAAAGTAAGTTTTTACATTCTTAAACTTTTCATGGCCTTTGCTCAATAATTCAAGCTGCAGCTCCTGCTGGTGTAGGCAGCTATCAGAGAGGCAAAGAGCACACAGAGTGCAGGACAGGGCCTCGTCCAGAGCTAAAATTAGTATTCAAGTGGTCTGCTGAAGTTCATAGAAATGTTACTGGTGGCCAGTAAAACTAAAAAGTCGTATCTAATTTAAAAATTAAAAGTTTCCGAGTCTGACCCACTTTAAAAAATCAACTTGTCTCTCATGAAGATTGTAACTCCATCCTTTCACTGGACGTCAGAACAAACTACATCCTGCAGTCTTTAGTGGTTTCCTTAATTAATCATTCACCACAGTGAGAAATACATCAGAGATGAGTCACTGTACAATTGTTCAAATGTTTTCTCTGTCAGGATAAATGAACACCTTGAGATGTAATGTTTCAAAGGTTACAAAATACAAAGTGCATATTATTTCTCAGTGGCAGTTGTTTTTTAGATCATTATGAACAACATTTGGCTCTATGGAAGGCAACAAGTGATCTTTTGGTCAGTTCGTCCACCACACACTGATATGTCTCATGAAGGTTTGTAAGGTGGGGCCCAGAGGATAAATCCTACTGACTCTGGTGACCTGTTGACCTCACCTGTAATGCCACATTTATGGTTTTTATCGACAAATATTGGATGGATTGCTGAGCACATTTTTACAGACTATTGTGTTTCTCTTGGAATAAACTGTAATATCTTTGGAGATCATCTGACCTTTCACCTAATGCCACCATTAGGTCAAACTTTAATTTGTTCAGCACTTTGTTTTATGACTAAAACCTGCAAAACTAATGACATTCCCATCAGTAATACTGACAACAATACTGTGGGCCTTTTCCACTCTCATTTTTGGCTGCACTGAGTCAAGCCATGCTGTGCCAGTTTGCGTTTCGATTGTCAGTTTAGACACACCGTGCCACGCCCAGCTGAGCCAGAGATGAAACTTCTCTGGAGAAGGTCCAAAAGCCGGGCCACCCACCCTCAAGCGGGTAGCGGTGACGTCTCGTCAACTGCAGCCAACCCCGACGACCCGCTTCTCTCTCTCTCAAATAAGCCGTGTGTGTTGCGAGCCTTGACTCACCTCTGTCTGCAGGAGCGTTTATAAAAGTCTCTGTGTGTTCAGCTCTCAGTACTGTTGTAGCTTCTGACTGAATCTCTGTGGTCTGGAGTTTAGGTTCTCTCCCGCATCCTGTTTTTACTTCAGATATCTGCTTTATTTTACCGTTTCATCTTCACTGTAAGCTGTGTTAGAAGTTGTGTGAAGTTGCTCCCCGAAAGCCCAACATTTCCCTATAACACATGGAGCAAAAATAACAGGGGAGTTTAGCCGTGGTTCACTTTGCAACTTAACATGTAGCCCATCTCATAGAGAAGACCGAGATAATACTGTATATCTCCATTCAGCCTGAAAATACTGAGATATGAATTTTTGTCCATATCGCCCAGCCCTACTGCTGACAGTGTTGTCACAAAAATGGAATTTCTAATTTCAATACAATACAATATCTATATTCGATACCATTTACGATACCATGGAGAAAATTAGACATTGAGGTAATACAAGATAATATTTTATTAGAAGGCAAATATAACACGACAATGACCCTTTTTTAACGTTTAGTAGCAGAGATCAGTAAATTTTAACAATAGGAGAGTAAGAAAAAGCAGAGCTGATAACTGCAAATATTCAGAACTGATCTGTTTCGATAAGTTTATATTTTCAACAACTCTATCTGCTGAACATCAGCATGTAATCATTGTCATTCTGAGCCTGTTAGCTTACTGATGTTAGCATTTCACTTAAAGGCCCACCATGCCTACACACAGCCTGACACAGCTGCCAGGGTAACTTTCTCTTGATCAACAGTAATACTGATTTATTATTCAATTTTTGAATTTTTTTTTTGAATTATTTTCCTAAGCCTGACCTCTTCTCTTTTTTGAAGTGTTTTCGTGTTAATGATTGGCTTGTTGGTTTGTGTCAGAAAGCTGTATCTAGTAACAGTGAGTGATCATTTAAAGTGTTGTTTATAATTAAAGCTGCAGTACATGTACTTTATTCTATCTAACTACTCTCCGCAGACTTAAACCCTCTCTAACACTCTGACTCTTGTCTCTCTAGGTGATTTTGATCTCCAGCAGGTGAAAGACTCCACTTATTTCTTCAGCTGAGAGACTCACGAGGGCGAGCCAGCGGAGGGAGATGAGTGGAATTGACAGAGTGCGGCAGGGAGGCTGCAGGCCCCTGGGTCTCGACGGGCTTCGTCTCCCTCAGACATCAGGACATTGATCCAGCCGCACCCTGCCTGCCTCCTGGTCCACAGGCAGGCTGGAGCTGCTGCAGGCGTTAACACACAGTGAACCCGCCTGATTAACTGACTAGTGGGCTGGAGGAAGGGAGGGTGGGACACTCATCCAGGCGAGGTGATGATGGAATCAGCACCGGATGGGAATGTTAAGACTTCAATCAGTGAAAAGCTCTTTTTGTAATGGATGCCTAGGCCATATTCAGGTATATATGTGTGTGTGTGTGATTGGTGTACATGAGCCATACTGACTTCATCACTCAGCAGCACTTCTTCTGCTCAGAAAACTTTTCAACCACAAACTGTAATTGCTAGTGATTGGTGGTATGTGTGTGAGCCTGCGAGCATTTTCATGCTGTGAAGACCTCCAGAGCGCCGACCTGCCTCTCCGACTATCCCACCTAATCATCGATCCCATCACTTACTGGATGGCAGGATGCTCTCTGACACCATATTCAAACATTTTCTGAAGAAGTTTGAAGAAGATACGTTTGAGAGGAAATGAAACACTTGCTAAAAATGGGGGATACAGGAAAGAGAAATGTGGACAGATGAGTCAAGGGGTTCTTAGAAAGCATTGTGTCCCAGTGTACTCTTGATTCTTACCTTCTCGGAGTGACTAAGCACCTGACAATTGCTCTAAAATAAATGTGTTTATTAAAATGTCTCCTTATTCATTCAGTGGTTCAAAGAAATAGCTGGTATTCTTAGTGTGCTTAAATAGGATGAATGAGAGCCTGTTATTTAGTTATATCTGCATATTTCAATCCTATTGTGTATCATGAGATGAAGGCCTCCTTTTAGATGCACCACAAAGGGTTTGCAGGCTTCACTAATCAACTCAGATCTTATTTTTCTGGGCCAGTGCCGCATCTAGAAGTAAAAATAGCAGAAGTGCTATCTGATCATTGCTGGAAACGTTACAGCAGTTTCAGACAAAAGGTGCCGTTGATGTTCAAAGGCAAATGTAGACTCAGCCAAACAAAGCTGGCTGAGTGACAATGTAATGAAATGGAAATAATCTTCGAGGGGGCATAAATAGTGTGCTGATTAGACTGTAGGTTTACAGATGATTTGCATGGTGACATGGAGATGCTCCTCACATTTTACGATGCGAAGTGACTTGCCACTTTGATCAGTTATTTTATTATTTTGGTTGGAAAAAAATCTTTGACCTAATGACTTGATTTTACAGTGAACTCTTCTTTGAACTGTGTTTTTCATGCTCAGTGTGCTTTTTGTGAAGACCAGCCATTAATATTGCCCAAAAAACAGGTAAACCCACACACACTGTAGAAATAAGTTTAAAATGAAAGGTTTGTGTGTTTCTCACCTGATTAGAATTGATAATACAACCTGGTTCCTTTCATGTTTACAGACACTTCCAGTGAAAGCAGATCTTTACTGCACTAGAAAACAATAATAACTTGGATTTAGCTGTTATGTGTATTAAAAGAATACAGCATTAGAAATATGCTTTTTCACTTTCTTACTGAGAGTTAGATGAAAAGTTATGACTCATACTTGTACGCTAAATACAGAGCTATAGCTAGAAGCTGCGTAGCATAGCATGAACATCTATCAGCCAGGCTAACTGCTTCACCATGTTTCCTGTATGTAAGCAGCAGTCACACTACTACCTGGCATTTTCTTGTCCAAACAATAGGGTGGTCCAGAAGCTTGAAAAATCATCAAAAAACGTCATAGTATAGTATGTCATGAAAAATCATGAAAAAACGTCATAGTATAGTATGTCGTAAAAAATCATGAAAATAAGTCATAGTATAGTATGTTGTCAAAAATCATGAAAAAAAGTCATAGTATAGTATGTCGTCAGAAATCATGAAAAAAAGTCAAGTATAGTATGTCGTCAGAAATCATGAAAAAAAGTCATAGTATAGTATGTCGTCAGAAATCATGAAAAAACGTCATAGTATAGTATGTCGTAAAAAATCATCAAAATAAGTCATAGTATAGTATGTCGTCAGAAATCATGAAAAAAAGTCATAGTATAGTATGTCGTCAAAAATCATGAAAAAAAAGTCATAGTATAGTATGTCGTCAAAAATCATGAAAAAAAAGTCATAGTATAGTATGTCGTCAAAAATCATGAAAAAAAGTCATAGTATAGTATGTCGTCAGAAATCATGAAAAAAAGTCATAGTATAGTATGTCGTCAGAAATCATGAAAAAAAGTCATAGTATAGTATGTCGTCAAAAATCATGAAAAAAAGTCATAGTATAGTATGTCGTCAAAAATCATGAAAAAAAAGTCATAGTATAGTATGTCGTCAGAAATCATGAAAAAAAGTCATAGTATAGTATGTCGTCAAAAATCATGAAAAAACCTCATAGTATAGTATGTCGTCAAAAATCATGAAAAAACCTCATAAAAAAAGTCATAGTATAGTATGTCGTCAAAATTCATGAAAAAAAAGTCATAGTATAGCATGTCGTCAGAAATCATGAAAATAAGTCATGGTATAGTATGTCGTCAAAAATCATGAAAAAACCTCATAGTATAGTATGTCGTCAGAAATCATGAAAAAACGTCATAGTATAGTATGTCGTAAAAAATCATGAAAAAAAGTCATAGTATAGTATGTCGTCAAAAACCATGAAAAAAAGTCATAGTATAGTATGTCGTCAGAAATCAGGAAAAAAAGTCATAGTATATAGTATGTCGTCAAAAATCATGAAAAAACGTCATAGTATAGTATGTCGTCAAAAATCATGAAAAAAAGTCATAGTATAGTATGTCGTCAGAAATCATGAAAAAAAGTCATAGTATAGTATGTCGTCAAAAATCGTGAAAAAAAGTCATAGTATAGTATGTCGTCAGAAATCATGAAAAAAAGTCATAGTATAGTATGTCATCAAAAATCGTGAAAAAACCTCATAGTATAGTATGTCGTCAGAAATCATGAAAAAAAGTCATAGTATAGTATGTCATCAAAAATCGTGAAAAAACCTCATAGTATAGTATGTCGTCAGAAATCGTGAAAAAAAGTCATAGTATAGTATGTCGTCAGAAATCGTGAAAAAAAGTCATAGTATAGTATGTCGTCAAAAATCGTGAAAAAACCTCATAGTATTGTATGTCGTCAAAAATCGTGAAAAAATGTCATAGTATAGTATGGTGTCAGAAATCATGAAAAAACCTCATAGTATAGTATGTCGTCAAAAATCATGAAAAAACGTCATAGTATAGTATGTCGTCAGAAATCATGAAAATAAGTCATAGTATAGTATGTTGTCAAAAATCATGAAAAAAAGTCATAGTATAGTATGTCGTCAGAAATCAGGAAAAAAAGTCATAGTATATAGTATGTCGTCAAAAATCATGAAAAAACGTCATAGTATAGTATGTCGTCAGAAATCATGAAAATAAGTCATAGTATAGTATGTCGTCAAAAATCATGAAAAAAAGTCATAGTATAGTATGTCGTCAAAAATCATGAAAAAAAGTCATAGTATAGTATGCCGTCAAAAATCGTGAAAAAACGTCATAGTATAGTATGTCGTCAAAAATCATGAAAAAATGTCATAGTATAGTATGTCGTCAAAAATCATGAAAAAAAGTCATAGTATAGTATGTCGTCAGAAATCATGAAAAAAAGTCATAGTATAGTATGTCGTCAGAAATCATGAAAAAACGTCATAGTATAGTATGTCGTCAGAAATCATGAAAAAAAGTCATAGTATAGTATGTCGTCAAAAATCATGAAAAAACGTCATAGTATAGTATGTCGTCAGAAATCATGAAAAAAAAGTCATAGTATAGTATGTCGTCAAAAATCATGAAAAAAAAGTCAGTATAGTATGTCGTCAGAAATCATGAAAAAAAGTCATAGTATAGTATGTCGTCAAAAATCATGAAAAAAAGTCAGTATAGTATGTCGTCAGAAATCATGAAAAAAAGTCATAGTATAGTATGTCGTCAGAAATCATGAAAAAAAGTCATAGTATAGTATGTCGTCAAAAATCATGAAAAAAAGTCATAGTATAGTATGTCGTCAAAAATCGTGAAAAAACCTCATAGTATTGTATGTCGTCAAAAATCATGAAAAAATGTCATAGTATAGTATGTCGTCAAAAATCGTGAAAAAACCTCATAGTATTGTATGTCGTCAAAAATCATGAAAAAAAGTCATAGTATAGTATGTCGTCAGAAATCATGAAAATAAGTCATAGTATAGTATGTCGTCAGAAATCATGAAAAAAAGTCATAGTATAGTATGCCGTCAAAAATCATGAAAATAAGTCATAGTATAGTATGTTGTCAAAAATCATGAAAAAAAGTCATAGTATAGTATGTCGTCAGAAATCATGAAAAAAAGTCATAGTATAGTATGCCGTCAAAAATCATGAAAAAATGTCATAGTATAGTATGTCGTCAGAAATCATGAAAAAAAGTCATAGTATAGTATGTCGTCAGAAATCATGAAAAAAAGGCATAGTATAGTATGTCGTCAGAAATCATGAAAAAACGTCATAGTATAGTATGTCGTAAAAAATCATCAAAATAAGTCATAGTATAGTATGTCGTAAAAAATCATGAAAAAAAGTCATAGTATAGTATGTCGTCAGAAATCATGAAAAAAAGTCATAGTATAGTATGTCGTCAAAAATCATGAAAAAAAAGTCATAGTATAGTATGTCGTCAGAAATCATGAAAAAAAGTCATAGTATAGTATGTCGTCAGAAATCATGAAAAAAAGTCATAGTATAGTATGTCGTCAAAAATCATGAAAAAAAGTCATAGTATAGTATGTCGTCAAAAATCATGAAAAAAAAGTCATAGTATAGTATGTCGTCAGAAATCATGAAAAAAAGTCATAGTATAGTATGTCGTCAAAAATCATGAAAAAACCTCATAGTATAGTATGTCGTCAAAAATCATGAAAAAACCTCATAAAAAAGTCATAGTATAGTATGTCGTCAAAATTCATGAAAAAAAAGTCATAGTATAGCATGTCGTCAGAAATCATGAAAATAAGTCATGGTATAGTATGTCGTCAAAAATCATGAAAAAACGTCATAGTATAGTATGTCGTCAGAAATCATGAAAAAACGTCATAGTATAGTATGTCGTAAAAAATCATGAAAAAAAGTCATAGTATAGTATGTCGTCAAAAACCATGAAAAAAAGTCATAGTATAGTATGTCGTCAGAAATCATGAAAAAAAGTCATAGTATAGTATGTCGTCAAAAATCATGAAAAAACGTCATAGTATAGTATGTCGTCAAAAATCATGAAAAAAAGTCATAGTATAGTATGTCGTCAGAAATCATGAAAAAAAGTCATAGTATAGTATGTCGTCAAAAATCGTGAAAAAAAGTCATAGTATAGTATGTCGTCAGAAATCATGAAAAAAAGTCATAGTATAGTATGTCATCAAAAATCGTGAAAAAACCTCATAGTATAGTATGTCGTCAGAAATCATGAAAAAAAGTCATAGTATAGTATGTCATCAAAAATCGTGAAAAAACCTCATAGTATAGTATGTCGTCAGAAATCGTGAAAAAAAGTCATAGTATAGTATGTCGTCAGAAATCGTGAAAAAAAGTCATAGTATAGTATGTCGTCAAAAATCGTGAAAAAACCTCATAGTATTGTATGTCGTCAAAAATCGTGAAAAAATGTCATAGTATAGTATGGTGTCAGAAATCATGAAAAAACCTCATAGTATAGTATGTCGTCAAAAATCATGAAAAAACGTCATAGTATAGTATGTCGTCAGAAATCATGAAAATAAGTCATAGTATAGTATGTCGTCAGAAATCATGAAAAAAAGTCATAGTATAGTATGTCGTCAGAAATCATGAAAAAAAGTCATAGTATAGTATGTCGTCAAAAATCATGAAAAAAAGTCATAGTATAGTATGTCGTCAGAAATCATGAAAAAAAGTCATAGTATAGTATGTCGTCAAAAATCGTCAAAAAAAGTCATAGTATAGTATGTCGTCAAAAATCATGAAAAAAAGTCATAGTATAGTATGTCATCAAAAATCGTGAAAAAACCTCATAGTATAGTATGTCGTCAAAAATCATGAAAAAAAGTCATAGTATAGTATGTCGTCAGAAATCATGAAAAAAAGTCATAGTATAGTATGTCGTCAGAAATCATGAAAAAAAGTCATAGTATAGTATGTCGTCAGAAATCATGAAAAAACGTCATAGTATAGTATGTCGTCTAAAATCTTCAAAAAAAGTCATAATATAGTATTTCGTCTAAAATCTTAAAAAACGTCATAGTATAGTATGTCGTCAGAAATCATGAAAAAATGTCATACTATAGTGTTTCATCAAAAATCATGAAAAAATGTCATAGTACAGTATGTCGTCAAAAATCATGAAAATAAGTCATAGTATAGTATGTCGTAAAAAATCATCAAATTAAGTCATAGTATAATATGTCGTAAAAAATCGTGAAAAAAAGTCATAGTATAGTATGTCGTCAAAAATCATGAAAATAAGTCATAGTATAGTATGTCGTAAAAAATCATCAAAATAAGTCATAGTATAGTATGTCGTGAAAAATCATGAAAAAAAGTCATAGTATAGTATGTCGTCAAAAATCATGAAAAAACGTCGTGGTATAGTATTTCATCTACAATCTTAAGAAAACGTCATAGTATAGTATTTCGTCAAAAATCATGAAAAAAAGTCATAGTATAGTATGTTGTCAGAAATTATGAAAATACGTCATAGTATAGTATGTCGTCAAAAATCATGAAAAAAAGTCATAGTAAAGTATGTCGTCAAAAATCATGAAAAAAAGTCATAGTATAGTATGTCGTCAAAAATCATGAAAAAAAGTCATAGTATAGTATGTCGTCAGAAATCATGAAAAAAAGTCATAGTATAGTATGTCGTCAAAAATCATGAAAAAATGTCATAGTATAGTATGTCGTCAGAAATCATGAAAAAAAGTCATAGTATAGTATGTCGTCAGAAATCATGAAAAAAAGGCATAGTATAGTATGTCGTCAGAAATCATGAAAAAACGTCATAGTATAGTATGTCGTAAAAAATCATCAAAATAAGTCATAGTATAGTATGTCGTAAAAAATCATGAAAAAAAGTCATAGTATAGTATGTCGTCAGAAATCATGAAAAAAAGTCATAGTATAGTATGTCGTCAAAAATCATGAAAAAAAAGTCATAGTATAGTATGTCGTCAGAAATCATGAAAAAAAGTCATAGTATAGTATGTCGTCAGAAATCATGAAAAAAAGTCATAGTATAGTATGTCGTCAAAAATCATGAAAAAAAGTCATAGTATAGTATGTCGTCAAAAATCATGAAAAAAAAGTCATAGTATAGTATGTCGTCAGAAATCATGAAAAAAAGTCATAGTATAGTATGTCGTCAGAAAATCATGAAAAAACGTCATAGTATAGTATGTCGTCAAAAATCATGAAAAAACGTCATAGTATAGTATGTCGTCAGAAATCATGAAAAAAAGTCATAGTATAGTATGTCGTCAAAAATCATGAAAAAAACGTCATAGTATAGTATGTCGTCAGAAATCATGAAAAAAAGTCATAGTATAGTATGTCGTCAGAAATCATGAAAAAAAGTCATAGTATAGTATGTCGTCAAAAATCATGAAAAAACCTCATAGTATAGTATGTCGTCAAAAATCGTGAAAAAAAGTCATAGTATAGTATGTCGTCAAAAATCATGAAAAAAAGTCATAGTATAGTATGTTGTCAAAAATCATGAAAAAAAGTCATAGTATAGTATGTCGTCAAAAATCATGAAAAAACCTCATAGTATAGTATGTCGTAAAAAATCATGAAAAAAAAGTCACAGTATAGTATGTCGTCAAAAATCATGAAAAAAAGTCATAGTATAGTATGTCGTCAAAAATCATGAAATTAAGTCATAGTATAGTATGTCGTCAAAACTCATGAAAAGAAGTCATAGTATAGTATGTTGTCAAAAATCATGAAAAAACGTCATAGTATAATATGTCGTCAAAACTCATGAAAAAAAGTCATAGTATAGTATGTCGTCAAAACTCATGAAAATAAGTCATAGTATAGTATGTCGTCAAAAATCATGAAAAAACCTCATAGTATTGTATGTCGTCAAAAATCATGAAAAAAAGTCATAGTATAGTGTGTCGTCAGAAATCATGAAAAAACCTCATAGTATAGTATGTCGTCAAAAATCATGAAAAAACGTCATAGTATAGTATGTCGTCAGAAATCATGAAAAAACCTCATAGTATAGTATGCCGTCAAAAATCATGAAAAAACGTCATAGTATAGTATGTCGTCAAAAATCATGAAAAAACCTCATAGTATTGTATGTCGTCAAAAATCATGAAAAAAAGTCATAGTATAGTATGTCGTCAAAAATCATGAAAAAACCTCATAGTATAGTATGTTGTCAAAACTCATGAAAACAAGTCACAGTATAGTATGTCGTCAGAAATCATGAAAAAACGTCATAGTATAGTATGTCGTCAAAAATCATGAAAAAACCTCATAGTATAGTATGTCGTCAAAAATCATGAAAAAACCTCATAGTATAGTATGTCGTCAAAACTCATGAAAAAAAGTCATAGTATAGTATGTCGTCAAAAATGAAAAAACCTCATAATATAGTATGCCGTCAAAACTCATGAAAAAAAGTCATAGTATAGTATGTCGTCAAAAATGAAAAAACCTCATAGTATAGTATGCCGTCAAAAATCATGAAAAAACCTCATAGTATTGTATGTCGTCAAAAATCATGAAAAAAAGTCATAGTATAGTATGTCGTCAGAAATGAAAAAACCTCATAGTATAGTATGCCGTCAAAAATCATGAAAAAACGTCATAGTATAGTATGTCGTCAAAAATCATGAAAATACCTCATAGTATAGTATGCCGTCAAAAATCATGAAAAAACCTCATAGTATAGTGTGTCGTCAGAAATCATGAAAAGAAGTCATAGTATAGTATGTCGTCAAAAATCATGAAAAAACCTCATAGTATAGTATGTCGTCAGAAATCATGAAAAAAAAGTCATAGTATAGTATGTCGTCAAAAATCATGAAAAGAAGTCATAGTATAGTATGTCGTCAAAAATCATGAAAAAATGTCATAGTATAGTATGTCGTCAAAAATCATGAAAAAAAAGTCATAGTATAGTATGTTGTCAGAAATCATGAAAAAAAGTCATAGTATAGTGTGTCGTCAGAAATCATGAAAAAAAGTCATAGTATTGTATGTCGTCAAAAATCATGAAAAACGTCATAGTATAGTATGTCGTCAAAAATCATGAAAAAACGTCATAGTATAGTATGTCGTCAGAAATCATGAAAAAACGTCATAGTATAGTATGTCGTCAGAAATCATGAAAAAAAGTCATAGTATAGTATGTCGTCAAAAATCATGAAAAAACGTCATAGTATAGTATGTCGTCAGAAGTCATGAAAAAAAGTCATAGTATAGTATGTCGTCAAAAATCATGAAAAAACCTCATAGTATAGTATGTCGTCAAAAATCATGAAAAAAAGTCATAGTATAGTATGCCGTCAAAACTCATGAAAAAAAGTCATAGTATAGTATGTCGTCAAAAATCATGAAAAAACCTCATAGTATTGTATGTCGTCAAAAATCATGAAAAAAAGTCATAGTATAGTATGTCGTCAGAAATCATGAAAAAACCTCATAGTATAGTATGTCGTCAAAAATCATGAAAAAAAGTCATAGTATAGTATGTCGTCAAAAATCATGAAAAAACCTCATAGTATTGTATGTCGTCAAAAATCATGAAAAAAAGTCATAGTATAGTATGTCGTCAGAAATCATGAAAAAAAGTCATAGTATAGTATGTCGTCAGAAATCATGAAAAAAAGTCATAGTATAGTATGTCGTCAAAAATCATGAAAAAACCTCATGGTATAGTATGTCGTCAAAAATCATGAAAAAACCTCATAGTATAGTATGTCGTCAAAAATCATGAAAAAAAGTCATAGTATAGTATGCCGTCAAAACTCATGAAAAAAAGTCATAGTATAATATGTCGTCAAAAATCATGAAAAAAGTCATAGTATAGTATGTCGTCAAAAATCATGAAAAAACCTCATAGTATAGTATGTCGTCAAAAATCATGAAAAAACCTCATAAAAAAAGTCATAGTATAGTATGTCGTCAGAAATCATGAAAAAAAGTCATAGTATAGTATGTCGTCAAAAATCATGAAAAAACCTCATGGTATAGTATGTCGTCAAAAATCATGAAAAAACCTCATAGTATAGTATGTCGTCAAAAATCATGAAAAAAAGTCATAGTATAGTATGCCGTCAAAACTCATGAAAAAAAGTCATAGTATAGTATGTCGTCAAAAATCATGAAAAAACCTCATAGTATTGTATGTCGTCAAAAATCATGAAAAAAAGTCATAGTATAGTATGTCGTCAGAAATCATGAAAAAAAGTCATAGTACAGTATGTCGTCAAAAATCATGAAAAACGTCATAGTATAGTATGTCGTCAGAAATCATGAAAAAACGTCATAGTATAGTATGTCGTCAGAAATCATGAAAAAACCTCATAGTATAGTATGTCGTCAAAAATCATGAAAAAAAGTCATAGTATAGTATGCCGTCAAAACTCATGAAAAAACGTCATAGTATAGTATGTCGTCAAAAATCATGAAAAAACGTCATAGTATAGTATGTCGTCAGAAATCATGAAAAAACGTCATAGTATAGTATGTCGTCAGAAATCATGAAAAAAAGTCATAGTATAGTATGTCGTCAAAAATCATGAAAAAACGTCATAGTATAGTATGTCGTCAGAAGTCATGAAAAAAAGTCATAGTATAGTATGTCGTCAAAAATCATGAAAAAACCTCATAGTATAGTATGTCGTCAAAAATCATGAAAAAAAGTCATAGTATAGTATGCCGTCAAAACTCATGAAAAAAAGTCATAGTATAGTATGTCGTCAAAAATCATGAAAAAACCTCATAGTATTGTATGTCGTCAAAAATCATGAAAAAAAGTCATAGTATAGTATGTCGTCAGAAATCATGAAAAAACCTCATAGTATAGTATGTCGTCAAAAATCATGAAAAAAAGTCATAGTATAGTATGTCGTCAAAAATCATGAAAAAACCTCATAGTATTGTATGTCGTCAAAAATCATGAAAAAAAGTCATAGTATAGTATGTCGTCAGAAATCATGAAAAAAAGTCATAGTATAGTATGTCGTCAGAAATCATGAAAAAAAGTCATAGTATAGTATGTCGTCAAAAATCATGAAAAAACCTCATGGTATAGTATGTCGTCAAAAATCATGAAAAAACCTCATAGTATAGTATGTCGTCAAAAATCATGAAAAAAAGTCATAGTATAGTATGCCGTCAAAACTCATGAAAAAAAGTCATAGTATAATATGTCGTCAAAAATCATGAAAAAAGTCATAGTATAGTATGTCGTCAAAAATCATGAAAAAACCTCATAGTATAGTATGTCGTCAAAAATCATGAAAAACCTCATAAAAAAGTCATAGTATAGTATGTCGTCAGAAATCATGAAAAAAAGTCATAGTATAGTATGTCGTCAAAAATCATGAAAAAAACCTCATGTATAGTATGTCGTCAAAAATCATGAAAAAACCTCATAGTATAGTATGTCGTCAAAAATCATGAAAAAAAGTCATAGTATAGTATGCCGTCAAAACTCATGAAAAAAAGTCATAGTATAGTATGTCGTCAAAAATCATGAAAAAACCTCATAGTATTGTATGTCGTCAAAAATCATGAAAAAAAGTCATAGTATAGTATGTCGTCAGAAATCATGAAAAAAAGTCATAGTACAGTATGTCGTCAAAAATCATGAAAAACGTCATAGCATAGTATGTCGTCAGAAATCATAAAAAAATCTCATAGTATAGCATTTCGTCTAAAATCTTAAAAAAAACGTCATAGTATAGTATGTTGTCAAAAATCATGAAAAAAAGTCATAGTATAGTATGTCGTCAGAAATCATGAAAAAAAGTCATAGTATAGTATGTCGTCAAAAATCATAAAAAAACCTCATAGTATAGTATGTCGTCAAAAATCGTGAAAAAAAGTCATAGTATAGTATGTCGTCAAAAATCATGAAAAAACGTCATAGTATAGTATGTTGTCAAAAATCATGAAAAAAAGTCATAGTATAGTATGTCGTCAAAAATCATGAAAAAACCTCATAGTATAGTATGTCGTAAAAAATCATGAAAAAAAGTCACAGTATAGTATGTCGTCAAAAATCATGAAAAAAAGTCATAGTATAGTATGTCGTCAAAATCATGAAAATAAGTCATAGTATAGTATGTCGTCAAAACTCATGAAAAGAAGTCATAGTATAGTATGTCGTTAAAAATCATGAAAAAACCTCATAGTATTGTATGTCGTCAAAACTCATGAAAAAACGTCATAGTATAGTATGTTCGTCAAAAATCATGAAAAAACGTCATAGTATAGTATGTCGTCAAAACTCATGAAAAAAAGTCATAGTATAGTATGTCGTCAAAAGTCATGAAAAAAAAGTCATAGTATAGTATGTCGTCAAAAATCATGAAAAAAACTCATAGTATAGTATGTCGTCAAAAATCATGAAAAAAAGTCATAGTATAGTGTGTCGTCAGAAATCATGAAAAAACCTCATAGTATAGTATGTCGTCAAAAATCATGAAAAAAAGTCATAGTATAGTATGTCGTCAGAAATCATGAAAAAACCTCATAGTATAGTATGCCGTCAAAAATCATGAAAAAAAGTCATAGTATAGTATGTCGTCAAAAATCATGAAAAAACCTCATAGTATTGTATGTCGTCAAAAATCATGAAAAAAAGTCATAGTATAGTATGTCGTCAAAAATCATGAAAAAAACTCATAGTATAGTATGTCGTCAAAACTCATGAAAAAAAGTCACAGTATAGTATGTCGTCAGAAATCATGAAAAAACGTCATAGTATAGTATGTCGTCAAAAATCATGAAAAAACCTCATAGTATAGTATGTCGTCAAAATCATGAAAAAAAGTCATAGTATAGTATGTCGTCAAAAATCATGAAAAAACGTCATAGTATAGTATGTCGTCAAAAATCATGAAAAAACCTCATAGTATAGTATGTCGTCAAAAATCATGAAAAAAAGTCATAGTATAGTATGTCGTCAAAAATCATGAAAAAAAGTCATAGTATAGTATGTCGTCAGAAATCATGAAAAAAAGTCATAGTATAGTATGTCGTCAAAAATCATGAAAAAAAGTCATAGTATAGTATGTCGTCAAAAATCATGAAAAAAAGTCATAGTATAGTATGTCGTCAGAAATCATGAAAAAAAGTCATAGTATAGTATGTCGTCAAAAATCATGAAAAAACGTCATAGTATAGTATGTCGTCAAAATCATGAAAAAAAGTCATAGTATAGTATTCCGTCAAAAATCATGAAAAAACCGTCATAGTATAGTATGTCGTCAAAACTCATGAAAAACGTCATAGTATAGTATGTCGTCAGAAATCATGAAAAAATGTCATAGTATAGTATGTCGTCAAAAATCATGAAAAAAAGTCATAGTATAGTATGTCGTCAGAAATGAAAAAACCTCATAGTATAGTATGCCGTCAAAAATCATGAAAAAACGTCATAGTATAGTATGTCGTCAAAAATCATGAAAAAACCTCATAGTATAGTATGTCGTCAAAAATCATGAAAAAACTTCATAGTATAGTATGTCGTCAAAAATCATGAAAAAACTTCATAGTATAGTATGTCGTCAGAAATCATGAAAAAAAGTCATAGTATAGTATGTCGTCAAAAATCATGAAAAAAAGTCATAGTATAGTATGCGTCAAAATCATGAAAAAAAGTCATAGTATAGTATGCGTCAAAAATCATGAAAAAACGTCATAGTATAGTATGTCGTCAAAAATCATGAAAAAAAGTCATAGTATAGTATGTCGTCAAAAATCATGAAAAAACCTCATAGTATAGTATGTCGTCAGAAATCATGAAAAAAAGTCATAGTATAGTATGTCGTCAGAAATCATGAAAAAAAGTCATAGTATAGTATGTCGTCAAAAATCATGAAAAAACTCATAGTATAGTATGTCGTCAAAAATCATGAAAAAACCTCATAGTATAGTATGTCGTCAAAAATCATGAAAAAACGTCATAGTATAGTATGTCGTCAAAACATGAAAAAACCTCATAGTATAGTATGCCGTCAAAAATCATGAAAAAACCTCATAGTATTGTATGTCGTCAAAAATCATGAAAAAAAGTCATAGTATAGTATGTCGTCAGAAAATGAAAAAACCTCATAGTATAGTATGTCGTCAAAATCATGAAAAAACGTCATAGTATAGTATGTCGTCAAAAATCATGAAAATACCTCATAGTATAGTATGCCGTCAAAAATCATGAAAAAACCTCATAGTATAGTGTGTCGTCAGAAATCATGAAAAAAAGTCATAGTATAGTATGTCGTCAAAAATCATGAAAAAACGTCATAGTATAGTATGTCGTCAGAAATCATGAAAAAAAAGTCATAGTATAGTATATCGTCAAAAATCATGAAAAGAAGTCATAGTATAGTATGTCGTCAAAAATCATGAAAAAATGTCATAGTATAGTATGTTGTCAGAAATCATGAAAAAAAGTCATAGTATAGTGTGTCGTCAGAAATCATGAAAAAAAGTCATAGTATTGTATGTCGTCAAAAATCATGAAAAACGTCATAGTATAGTATGTCGTCAGAAATCATGAAAAAACGTCATAGTATAGTATGTCGTCAAAAATCATGAAAAAACGTCATAGTATAGTATGTCGTCAGAAGTCATGAAAAAAAGTCATAGTATAGTATGTCGTCAAAAATCATGAAAAAACCTCATAGTATAGTATGTCGTCAAAAATCATGAAAAAAAGTCATAGTATAGTATGCCGTCAAAAATCATGAAAAAAAGTCATAGTATAGTATGTCGTCAAAAATCATGAAAAAACCTCATAGTATAGTATGTCGTCAAAAATCATGAAAAAAAGTCATAGTATAGTATGTCGTCAGAAAATCATGAAAAAACCTCATAGTATAGTATGTCGTCAAAAATCATGAAAAAAACGTCATAGTATAGTATGCCGTCAAAAATCATGAAAAAAAGTCATAGTATAGTATGTCGTCAAAATCATGAAAAAAAGTCATAGTATAGTATGTCGTCAAAAATCATGAAAAAAAGTCATAGTATAGTATGTCGTCAAAAATCATGAAAAAAAGTCATAGTATAGTATGTCGTCAAAAATCATGAAAAAAAGTCATAGTATAGTATGGCGTCAAAATCATGAAAAAAAGTCATAGTATAGTATGTCGTCAGAAATCATGAAAAAAAGTCATAGTATAGTATGTCGTCAGAAATCATGAAAAAAAGTCATAGTATAGTATGTCGTCAAAAATCATGAAAAAACCGTCATAGTATAGTATGTCGTCAGAAATCATGAAAAAAAGTCATAGTATAGTATGTCGTCAAAAATCATGAAAAAAACGTCATAGTATAGTATGTCGTCAAAAATCATGAAAAAAAGTCATAGTATAGTATGTCGTCAAAAATCATGAAAAAACGTCATAGTATAGTATGTCGTCAAAAATCATGAAAAAAAGTCATAGTATAGTATGTCGTCAAAATCATGAAAAAAAGTCATAGTATAGTATGTCGTCAAAAATCATGAAAAAACGTCATAGTATAGTATGTCGTCAAAAATCATGAAAAAAAGTCATAGTATAGTATGTCGTCAGAAATCATGAAAAAAAGTCATAGTATAGTATGTCGTCAAAAATCATGAAAAAAAGTCATAGTATAGTATGTCGTCAAAAATCATGAAAAAACGTCATAGTATAGTATGTCGTCAAAAATCATGAAAAAAAGTCATAGTATAGTATGTCGTCAGAAATCATGAAAAAAAGTCATAGTATAGTATGTCGTCAAAAATCATGAAAAAACCTCATAGTATAGTATGTCGTCAAAAATCATGAAAAAAAGTCATAGTATAGTATGTCGTCAAAATCATGAAAAAAAGTCATAGTATAGTATGTCGTCAAAAATCATGAAAAAACCTCATAGTATTGTATGTCGTCAAAAATCATGAAAAAAAGTCATAGTATAGTATGTCGTCAGAAATCATGAAAAAAAGTCATAGTATAGTATGTCGTCAAAATCATGAAAAAAAGTCATAGTATAGTATGTCGTCAAAAATCATGAAAAAAAGTCATAGTATAGTATGTCGTCAAAAATCATGAAAAAACGTCATAGTATAGTATGTCGTCAAAAATCATGAAAAAAAGTCATAGTATAGTATGTCGTCAGAAATCATGAAAAAAAGTCATAGTATAGTATGTCGTCAAAAATCATGAAAAAAAGTCATAGTATAGTATGTCGTCAAAAATCATGAAAAAACCTCATAGTATAGTATGTCGTCAAAAATCATGAAAAAAACTCATAGTATAGTATGTCGTCAAAAATCATGAAAAAAAGTCATAGTATAGTATGTCGTCAAAAATCATGAAAAAAAGTCATAGTATAGTATGTCGTCAAAAATCATGAAAAAAAGTCATAGTATAGTATGTCGTCAAAAATCATGAAAAAACCTCATAAGTCATAGTATAGTATGTCGTCAGAAATCATGAAAAAAAGTCATAGTATAGTATGTCGTCAAAAATCATGAAAAAACGTCATAGTATAGTATGTCGTCAAAAATCATGAAAAAACGTCATAGTATAGTATGTCGTCAAAATCATGAAAAAAAGTCATAGTATAGTATGTCGTCAAAAATCATGAAAAAAAGTCATAGTATAGTATGTGGTCTAAAATCATGAAAAAAGTCATAGTATAGTATGTCGTCAAAAATCATGAAAAAAAGTCATAGTATAGTATGTCGTCAAAAATCATGAAAAAACTCATAGTATAGTATGTCGTCAAAAATCATGAAAAAAAGTCATAGTATAGTATGTCGTCAGAAATCATGAAAAAAATTCATAGTATAGTATGTCGTCAAAAATCATGAAAAAAAGTCATAGTATAGTATGTCGTCAAAAATCATGAAAAAACGTCATAGTATAGTATGTCGTCAAAAATCATGAAAAAAAGTCATAGTATAGTATGTCGTCAAAAATCATGAAAAAAAGTCATAGTATAGTATGTCGTCAAAACTCATGAAAAAACGTCATAGTATAGTATGTCGTCAAAAATCATGAAAAAACGTCATAGTATAGTATGTCGTCAAAAATCATGAAAAAAAGTCATAGTATAGTATGTCGTCAAAACTCATGAAAAAAAGTCATAGTATAGTATGTCGTCAAAAATCATGAAAAAACCTCATAGTATAGTATGTCGTCAAAAATCATGAAAAAAAGTCATAGTATAGTATGTCGTCAGAAATCATGAAAAAAAGTCATAGTATAGTATGTCGTCAAAAATCATGAAAAAACGTCATAGTATAGTATGTCGTCAGAAATCATGAAAAAACCTCATAGTATAGTATGTCGTCAAAAATCATGAAAAAACGTCATAGTATAGTATGTCGTCAAAAATCATGAAAAAACCTCATAGTATTGTATGTCGTCAAAAATCATGAAAAAAAGTCATAGTATAGTATGTCGTCAAAAATCATGAAAAAACCTCATAGTATAGTATGTCGTCAAAACTCATGAAAAAAAGTCATAGTATAGTATGTCGTCAGAAATCATGAAAAAACGTCATAGTATAGTATGTCGTCAAAAATCATGAAAAAACGTCATAGTATAGTATGTCGTCAAAAATCATGAAAAAAAGTCATAGTATAGTATGCCGTCAAAAATCATGAAAAAACGTCATAGTATAGTATGTCGTCAAAAATCATGAAAAAACGTCATAGTATAGTATGTCGTCAAAAATCATGAAAAAAAGTCATAGTATAGTATGTCGTCAAAAATCATGAAAAAAAGTCATAGTATAGTATGTCGTCAAAAATCATGAAAAAACCTCATAGTATAGTATGTCGTCAGAAATCATGAAAAAAAGTCATAGTATAGTATGTCGTCAAAAATCATGAAAAAATGTCATAGTATAGTATGTCGTCAAAACTCATGAAAAAAAGTCATAGTATAGTATGTCGTCAAAAATCATGAAAAAACGTCATAGTATAGTATGTCGTCAAAAATCATGAAAAAACCTCATAGTATAGTATGTCGTCAAAAATCATGAAAAAAAGTCATAGTATAGTATGTCGTCAGAAATCATGAAAAAACCTCATAGTATAGTATGTCGTCAAAAATCATGAAAAAACGTCATAGTATAGTATGTCGTCAAAAATCATGAAAAAACGTCATAGTATAGTATGTCGTCAAAAATCATGAAAAAACTTCATAGTATAGTATGTCGTCAAAATCATGAAAAAACGTCATAGTATAGTATGTCGTCAAAATCATGAAAAAAAGTCATAGTATAGTATGTCGTCAAAAATCATGAAAAAAAGTCATAGTATAGTATGTCGTCAAAAATCATGAAAAAAAGTCATAGTATAGTATGTCGTCAAAAATCATGAAAAAACCTCATAGTATAGTATGTCGTCAAAAATCATGAAAAAACGTCATAGTATAGTATGTCGTCAAAATCATGAAAAAAAGTCATAGTATAGTATGTCGTCAAAATCATGAAAAAAAGTCATAGTATAGTATGTCGTCAAAAATCATGAAAAAACGTCATAGTATAGTATGTCGTCAAAAATCATGAAAAAACGTCATAGTATAGTATGTCGTCAAAAATCATGAAAAAACGTCATAGTATAGTATGTCGTCAAAAATCATGAAAAAAGTCATAGTATAGTATGTCGTCAAAAATCATGAAAAAACGTCATAGTATAGTATGTCGTCAAAAATCATGAAAAAAAGTCATAGTATAGTATGTCGTCAGAAATCATGAAAAAAAGTCATAGTATAGTATGTCGTCAAAAATCATGAAAAAAAGTCATAGTATAGTATGTCGTCAAAAATCATGAAAAAAAGTCATAGTATAGTATGTCGTCAAAAATCATGAAAAAACGTCATAGTATAGTATGTCGTCAAAAATCATGAAAAAAAGTCATAGTATAGTATGTCGTCAAAAATCATGAAAAAACTTCATAGTATAGTATGTCGTCAAAAATCATGAAAAAAAGTCATAGTATAGTATGTCGTCA
This sequence comes from Cephalopholis sonnerati, assembly GCA_019142605.1. NCBI lineage: Eukaryota > Metazoa > Chordata > Actinopteri > Perciformes > Serranidae > Cephalopholis > Cephalopholis sonnerati. The sequence goes on from JAGQAX010000006.1 coordinate 20,325,763, forward strand.
AAAATCATGAAAAAAAGTCATAGTATAGTATGTCGTCAGAAATCATGAAAAAAAGTCATAGTATAGTATGTCGTCAAAAATCATGAAAAAACGTCATAGTATAGTATGTCGTCAAAAATCATGAAAAAAAGTCATAGTATAGTATGTCGTCAAAATCATGAAAAAACGTCATAGTATAGTATGTCGTCAAAAATCATGAAAAAACGTCATAGTATAGTATGTCGTCAAAATCATGAAAAAACGTCATAGTATAGTATGTCGTCAAAAATCATGAAAAAAAGTCATAGTATAGTATGTCGTCAGAAATCATGAAAAAAAGTCATAGTATAGTATGTCGTCAGAAATCATGAAAAAAAGTCATAGTATAGTATGTCGTCAAAAATCATGAAAAAACGTCATAGTATAGTATGTCGTCAAAAATCATGAAAAAACCTCATAGTATAGTATGTCGTCAAAAATCATGAAAAAAAGTCATAGTATAGTATGTCGTCAAAAATCATGAAAAAAAGTCATAGTATAGTATGTCGTCAAAAATCATGAAAAAAAGTCATAGTATAGTATGTCGTCAAAAATCATGAAAAAACCTCATAGTATAGTATGTCGTCAAAAATCATGAAAAAAAGTCATAGTATAGTATGTCGTCAGAAATCATGAAAAAAAGTCATAGTATAGTATGTCGTCAAAAATCATGAAAAAACGTCATAGTATAGTATGTCGTCAAAAATCATGAAAAAAAGTCATAGTATAGTATGTCGTCAAAAATCATGAAAAAACCTCATAGTATTGTATGTCGTCAAAAATCATGAAAAAAAGTCATAGTATAGTATGTCGTCAGAAATCATGAAAAAAAGTCATAGTATAGTATGTCGTCAAAAATCATGAAAAAACGTCATAGTATAGTATGTCGTCAGAAATCATGAAAAAATGTCATAGTATAGTATGTCGTCAAAAATCATGAAAAAAACGTCATAGTATAGTATGTCGTCAAAAATCATGAAAAAAAGTCATAGTATAGTATGTCGTCAGAAATCATGAAAAAAAGTCATAGTATAGTATGTCGTCAAAAATCATGAAAAAACCTCATAGTATAGTATGTCGTCAAAAATCATGAAAAAAAGTCATAGTATAGTATGTCGTCAAAAATCATGAAAAAACGTCATAGTATAGTATGTCGTCAAAAATCATGAAAAAAAGTCATAGTATAGTATGTCGTCAAAAATCATGAAAAAACCTCATAGTATAGTATGTCGTCAAAAATCATGAAAAAAAGTCATAGTATAGTATGTCGTCAAAAATCATGAAAAAAAGTCATAGTATAGTATGTCGTCAAAAATCATGAAAAAAAGTCATAGTATAGTATGTCGTCAAAACTCATGAAAAAGAAGTCATAGTATAGTATGTCGTCAAAAATCATGAAAAAACCTCATAGTATTGTATGTCGTCAAAACTCATGAAAAAAAGTCATAGTATAGTATGTCGTCAAAAATCATGAAAAAACGTCATAGTATAGTATGTCGTCAAAAATCATGAAAAAAAGTCATAGTATAGTATGTCGTCAAAACTCATGAAAAAAAGTCATAGTATAGTATGTCGTCAAAAATCATGAAAAAACCTCATAGTATTGTATGTCGTCAAAAATCATGAAAAAAAGTCATAGTATAGTATGTCGTCAGAAATCATGAAAAAACCTCATAGTATAGTATGTCGTCAAAAATCATGAAAAAACGTCATAGTATAGTATGTCGTCAGAAATCATGAAAAAACCTCATAGTATAGTATGCCGTCAAAAATCATGAAAAAACGTCATAGTATAGTATGTCGTCAAAAATCATGAAAAAACCTCATAGTATTGTATGTCGTCAAAAATCATGAAAAAAAGTCATAGTATAGTATGTCGTCAAAAATCATGAAAAAACCTCATAGTATAGTATGTTGTCAAAACTCATGAAAAAAAGTCACAGTATAGTATGTCGTCAGAAATCATGAAAAAACGTCATAGTATAGTATGTCGTCAAAAATCATGAAAAAACCTCATAGTATAGTATGTCGTCAAAAATCATGAAAAAATGTCATAGTATAGTATGCCGTCAAAAATCATGAAAAAACGTCTTAGTATAGTATGTCGTCAAAAATCATGAAAAAACGTCATAGTATAGTATGTCGTCAAAAATCATGAAAAAATGTCATAGTATTGTATGTCGTGAAAAATCATGAAAAAAAGTCATAGTATAGTATGTCGTCAAAAATCATGAAAAAACCTCATAGTATAGTATGTCGTCAGAAATCATGAAAAAAAGTCATAGTATAGTATACCGTCAAAAATCATGAAAAAATGTCATAGTATAGTATGTCGTCAAAACTCATGAAAAAAAGTCATAGTATAGTATGTCGTCAAAAATCATGAAAAAACCTCATAGTATAGTATGCCGTCAAAAATCATGAAAAAACCTCATAGTATTGTATGTCGTCAAAAATCATGAAAAAAAGTCATAGTATAGTATGTCGTCAGAAATGAAAAAACCTCATAGTATAGTATGCCGTCAAAAATCATGAAAAAACGTCATAGTATAGTATGTCGTCAAAAATCATGAAAATACCCCATAGTATAGTATGCCGTCAAAAATCATGAAAAAACTTCATAGTATAGTATGTCGTCAAAAATCATGAAAAAACTTCATAGTATAGTATGTCGTCAGAAATCATGAAAAAAAGTCATAGTATAGTATTTCGTCAAAAATCATGAAAAAAAGTCACAGTATAGTATGCCGTCAAAAACCATGAAAAAAAGTCATAGTATAGTATGCCGTCAAAAATCATGAAAAAACGTCATAGTATAGTATGTCGTCAAAAATCATGAAAATACCTCATAGTATTGTATGTCGTCAAAAATCATGAAAAAACTTCATAGTATAGTATGTCGTCAGAAATCATGAAAAAAAGTCATAGTATAGTATGTCGTCAAAAATCATGAAAAAAAGTCATAGTATAGTATGTCGTCAGAAATCATGAAAAAAAGTCATAGTATAGTATGTCGTCAAAAATCATGAAAAAACCTCATAGTATAGTATGTCGTCAAAACTCATGAAAAAAAGTCATAGTATAGTATGTCGTCAAAAATGAAAAAACCTCATAATATAGTATGCCGTCAAAACTCATGAAAAAACGTCATAGTATAGTATGTCGTCAAAAATGAAAAAACCTCATAGTATAGTATGCCGTCAAAAATCATGAAAAAAAGTCATAGTATAGTATGTCGTCAGAAATCATGAAAAAAAGTCATAGTATAGTATGTCGTCAGAAATCATGAAAAAAAGTCATAGTATAGTATGTCGTCAAAAATCATGAAAAAACCTCATGGTATAGTATGTCGTCAAAAATCATGAAAAAACCTCATAGTATAGTATGTCGTCAAAAATCATGAAAAAAAGTCATAGTATAGTATGCCGTCAAAACTCATGAAAAAAAGTCATAGTATAATATGTCGTCAAAAATCATGAAAAAAGTCATAGTATAGTATGTCGTCAAAAATCATGAAAAAACCTCATAAAAAAAGTCATAGTATAGTATGTCGTCAGAAATCATGAAAAAAAGTCATAGTATAGTATGTCGTCAAAAATCATGAAAAAACCTCATGGTATAGTATGTCGTCAAAAATCATGAAAAAACCTCATAGTATAGTATGTCGTCAAAAATCATGAAAAAAAGTCATAGTATAGTATGCCGTCAAAACTCATGAAAAAAAGTCATAGTATAGTATGTCGTCAAAAATCATGAAAAAACCTCATAGTATTGTATGTCGTCAAAAATCATGAAAAAAAGTCAGAGTATAGTATGTCGTCAGAAATCATGAAAAAACCTCATAGTATAGTATGTCGTCAAAAATCATGAAAAAACGTCATAGTATAGTATGTCGTCAGAAATCATGAAAAAACCTCATAGTATAGTATGCCGTCAAAAATCATGAAAAAACGTCATAGTATAGTATGTCGTCAAAAATCATGAAAAAACCTCATAGTATAGTATGTCGTCAAAACTCATGAAAAAAAGTCACAGTATAGTATGTCGTCAGAAATCATGAAAAAAAGTCATAGTATTGTATGTCGTCAAAACTCATGAAAAACGTCATAGTATAGTATGTTGTCAAAAATCATGAAAAAACGTCATAGTATAATATGTCGTCAAAACTCATGAAAAAAAGTCATAGTATAGTATGTCGTCAAAACTCATGAAAAAAAGTCATAGTATAGTATGTCGTCAAAAATCATGAAAAAACCTCATAGTATTGTATGTCGTCAAAAATCATGAAAAAAAGTCATAGTATAGTGTGTCGTCAGAAATCATGAAAAAACCTCATAGTATAGTATGTCGTCAAAAATCATGAAAAAACGTCATAGTATAGTATGTCGTCAGAAATCATGAAAAAACCTCATAGTATAGTATGCCGTCAAAAATCATGAAAAAACGTCATAGTATAGTATGTCGTCAAAAATCATGAAAAAACCTCATAGTATTGTATGTCGTCAAAAATCATGAAAAAAAGTCATAGTATAGTATGTCGTCAAAAATCATGAAAAAACCTCATAGTATAGTATGTTGTCAAAACTCATGAAAAAAAGTCACAGTATAGTATGTCGTCAGAAATCATGAAAAAACGTCATAGTATAGTATGTCGTCAAAAATCATGAAAAAACCTCATAGTATAGTATGTCGTCAAAAATCATGAAAAAATGTCATAGTATAGTATGCCGTCAAAAATCATGAAAAAACGTCTTAGTATAGTATGTCGTCAAAAATCATGAAAAAACGTCATAGTATAGTATGTCGTCAAAAATCATGAAAAAATGTCATAGTATTGTATGTCGTGAAAAATCATGAAAAAAAGTCATAGTATAGTATGTCGTCAAAAATCATGAAAAAACCTCATAGTATAGTATGTCGTCAGAAATCATGAAAAAAAGTCATAGTATAGTATACCGTCAAAAATCATGAAAAAATGTCATAGTATAGTATGTCGTCAAAACTCATGAAAAAAAGTCATAGTATAGTATGTCGTCAAAAATCATGAAAAAACCTCATAGTATAGTATGCCGTCAAAAATCATGAAAAAACCTCATAGTATTGTATGTCGTCAAAAATCATGAAAAAAAGTCATAGTATAGTATGTCGTCAGAAATGAAAAAACCTCATAGTATAGTATGCCGTCAAAAATCATGAAAAAACGTCATAGTATAGTATGTCGTCAAAAATCATGAAAATACCTCATAGTATAGTATGCCGTCAAAAATCATGAAAAAACTTCATAGTATAGTATGTCGTCCAAAATCATGAAAAAACTTCATAGTATAGTATGTCGTCAAAAATCATGAAAAAAACTCACAGTATAGTATGCCGTCAAAAACCATGAAAAAAAGTCATAGTATAGTATGCCGTCAAAAATCATGAAAAAACGTCATAGTATAGTATGTCGTCAAAAATCATGAAAATACCTCATAGTATAGTATGTCGTCAAAAATCATGAAAAAACTTCATAGTATAGTATGTCGTCAAAAATCATGAAAAAAAGTCACAGTATAGTATGCCGTCAAAAACCATGAAAAAAAGTCATAGTATAGTATGCCGTCAAAAATCATGAAAAAACGTCATAGTATAGTATGTCGTCAAAAATCATGAAAATACCTCATAGTATTGTATGTCGTCAAAAATCATGAAAAAACTTCATAGTATAGTATGTCGTCAGAAATCATGAAAAAAAGTCATAGTATAGTATGTCGTCAAAAATCATGAAAAAAAGTCATAGTATAGTATGTCGTCAGAAATCATGAAAAAAAGTCATAGTATAGTATGTCGTCAAAAATCATGAAAAAACCTCATAGTATAGTATGTCGTCAAAACTCATGAAAAAAAGTCATAGTATAGTATGTCGTCAAAAATGAAAAAACCTCATAGTATAGTATGCCGTCAAAAATCATGAAAAAACCTCATAGTATTGTATGTCGTCAAAAATCATGAAAAAAAGTCATAGTATAGTGTGTCGTCAGAAATCATGAAAAGAAGTCATAGTATAGTATGTCGTCAAAAATCATGAAAAAACCTCATAGTATAGTATGTCGTCAAAAATCATGAAAATACCTCATAGTATAGTATGCCGTCAAAAATCATGAAAAAACCTCATAGTATAGTATGCCGTCAAAAATCATGAAAAAACCTCATAGTATAGTGTGTCGTCAGAAATCATGAAAAGAAGTCATAGTATAGTATGTCGTCAAAAATCATGAAAAAACCTCATAGTATAGTATGTCGTCAGAAATCATGAAAAAAAAGTCATAGTATAGTATGTCGTCAAAAATCATGAAAAGAAGTCATAGTATAGTATGTCGTCAAAAATCATGAAAAAATGTCATAGTATAGTATGTCGTCAAAAATCATGAAAAAAAGTCATAGTATAGTATGTCGTCAGAAATCATGAAAAAAAGTCATAGTATAGTATGTCGTCAGAAATCATGAAAAAAAGTCATAGTATAGTATGTCGTCAAAAATCATGAAAAAACCTCATGGTATAGTATGTCGTCAAAAATCATGAAAAAACCTCATAGTATAGTATGTCGTCAAAAATCATGAAAAAAAGTCATAGTATAGTATGCCGTCAAAACTCATGAAAAAAAGTCATAGTATAATATGTCGTCAAAAATCATGAAAAAAGTCATAGTATAGTATGTCGTCAAAAATCATGAAAAAACCTCATAGTATAGTATGTCGTCAAAAATCATGAAAAAACCTCATAAAAAAAGTCATAGTATAGTATGTCGTCAGAAATCATGAAAAAAAGTCATAGTATAGTATGTCGTCAAAAATCATGAAAAAACCTCATAGTATAGTATGTCGTCAAAAATCATGAAAAAAAGTCATAGTATAGTATGCCGTCAAAACTCATGAAAAAAAGTCATAGTATAGTATGTCGTCAAAAATCATGAAAAAACCTCATAGTATTGTATGTCGTCAAAAATCATGAAAAAAAGTCATAGTATAGTATGTCGTCAGAAATCATGAAAAAAAGTCATAGTATAGTATGTCGTCAGAAATCATGAAAAACGTCATAGCATAGTATGTCGTCAGAAATCATAAAAAAATCTCATAGTATAGCATTTCGTCTAAAATCTTGAAAAAAAAGTCATAGTATAGTATGTCGTCAAAAATCATGAAAAAAAGTCATAGTATAGTATGTCGTCAGAAATCATGAAAAAAAGTCATAGTATAGTATGTCGTCAAAAATCATGAAAAAACCTCATAGTATAGTATGTCGTCAAAAATCATGAAAAAAAGTCATAGTATAGTATGTCGTCAAAAATCATGAAAAAAAGTCATAGTATAGTATGTCGTCAAAAATCATGAAAAAACCTCATAGTATAGTATGTCGTAAAAAATCATGAAAAAAAAGTCACAGTATAGTATGTCGTCAAAAATCATGAAAAAAAGTCATAGTATAGTATGTCGTCAAAAATCATGAAAATAAGTCATAGTATAGTATGTCGTCAAAACTCATGAAAAGAAGTCATAGTATAGTATGTCGTTAAAAATCATGAAAAAACCTCATAGTATTGTATGTCGTCAAAACTCATGAAAAACGTCATAGTATAGTATGTTGTCAAAAATCATGAAAAAACGTCATAGTATAGTATGTCGTCAAAACTCATGAAAAAAAGTCATAGTATAGTATGTCGTCAAAACTCATGAAAAAAAGTCATAGTATAGTATGTCGTCAAAAATCATGAAAAAACCTCATAGTATTGTATGTCGTCAAAAATCATGAAAAAAAGTCATAGTATAGTGTGTCGTCAGAAATCATGAAAAAACCTCATAGTATAGTATGTCGTCAAAAATCATGAAAAAACGTCATAGTATAGTATGTCGTCAGAAATCATGAAAAAACCTCATAGTATAGTATGCCGTCAAAAATCATGAAAAAACGTCATAGTATAGTATGTCGTCAAAAATCATGAAAAAACCTCATAGTATTGTATGTCGTCAAAAATCATGAAAAAAAGTCATAGTATAGTATGTCGTCAAAAATCATGAAAAAACCTCATAGTATAGTATGTTGTCAAAACTCATGAAAAAAAGTCACAGTATAGTATGTCGTCAGAAATCATGAAAAAACGTCATAGTATAGTATGTCGTCAAAAATCATGAAAAAACCTCATAGTATAGTATGTCGTCAAAAATCATGAAAAAATGTCATAGTATAGTATGCCGTCAAAAATCATGAAAAAACGTCATAGTATAGTATGTCGTCAAAAATCATGAAAAAACGTCATAGTATAGTATGTCGTCAAAAATCATGAAAAAATGTCATAGTATTGTATGTCGTGAAAAATCATGAAAAAAAGTCATAGTATAGTATGTCGTCAAAAATCATGAAAAAACCTCATAGTATAGTATGTCGTCAGAAATCATGAAAAAAAGTCATAGTATAGTATACCGTCAAAAATCATGAAAAAATGTCATAGTATAGTATGTCGTCAAAACTCATGAAAAAAAGTCATAGTATAGTATGTCGTCAAAAATCATGAAAAAACCTCATAGTATAGTATGCCGTCAAAAATCATGAAAAAACCTCATAGTATTGTATGTCGTCAAAAATCATGAAAAAAAGTCATAGTATAGTATGTCGTCAGAAATGAAAAAACCTCATAGTATAGTATGCCGTCAAAAATCATGAAAAAACGTCATAGTATAGTATGTCGTCAAAAATCATGAAAATACCCCATAGTATAGTATGCCGTCAAAAATCATGAAAAAACTTCATAGTATAGTATGTCGTCAAAAATCATGAAAAAACTTCATAGTATAGTATGTCGTCAGAAATCATGAAAAAAAGTCATAGTATAGTATTTCGTCAAAAATCATGAAAAAAAGTCACAGTATAGTATGCCGTCAAAAACCATGAAAAAAAGTCATAGTATAGTATGCCGTCAAAAATCATGAAAAAACGTCATAGTATAGTATGTCGTCAAAAATCATGAAAATACCTCATAGTATTGTATGTCGTCAAAAATCATGAAAAAACTTCATAGTATAGTATGTCGTCAGAAATCATGAAAAAAAGTCATAGTATAGTATGTCGTCAAAAATCATGAAAAAAAGTCATAGTATAGTATGTCGTCAGAAATCATGAAAAAAAGTCATAGTATAGTATGTCGTCAAAAATCATGAAAAAACCTCATAGTATAGTATGTCGTCAAAACTCATGAAAAAAAGTCATAGTATAGTATGTCGTCAAAAATGAAAAAACCTCATAATATAGTATGCCGTCAAAACTCATGAAAAAACGTCATAGTATAGTATGTCGTCAAAAATGAAAAAACCTCATAGTATAGTATGCCGTCAAAAATCATGAAAAAACCTCATAGTATTGTATGTCGTCAAAAATCATGAAAAAAAGTCATAGTATAGTATGTCGTCAAAAATGAAAAAACCTCATAATATAGTATGCCGTCAAAACTCATGAAAAAACGTCATAGTATAGTATGTCGTCAGAAATGAAAAAACCTCATAGTATAGTATGCCGTCAAAAATCATGAAAAAACGTCATAGTATAGTATGTCGTCAAAAATCATGAAAATACCTCATAGTATAGTATGCCGTCAAAAATCATGAAAAAACCTCATAGTATAGTGTGTCGTCAGAAATCATGAAAAAAAGTCATAGTATAGTATGTCGTCAAAAATCATGAAAAAACGTCATAGTATAGTATGTCGTCAGAAATCATGAAAAAAAAGTCATAGTATAGTATGTCGTCAAAAATCATGAAAAGAAGTCATAGTATAGTATGTCGTCAAAAATCATGAAAAAATGTCATAGTATAGTATGTCGTCAAAAATCATGAAAAAAAAGTCATAGTATAGTATGTTGTCAGAAATCATGAAAAAAAGTCATAGTATAGTGTGTCGTCAGAAATCATGAAAAAAAGTCATAGTATTGTATGTCGTCAAAAATCATGAAAAACGTCATAGTATAGTATGTCGTCAGAAATCATGAAAAAATGTCATAGTATAGTATGTCGTCAAAAATCATGAAAAAAAGTCATAGTATAGTATGTCGTCAAAAATCATGAAAAAACGTCATAGTATAGTATGTCGTCAGAAATCATGAAAAAACGTCATAGTATAGTATGTCGTCAGAAATCATGAAAAAAAGTCATAGTATAGTATGTCGTCAAAAATCATGAAAAAACGTCATAGTATAGTATGTCGTCAGAAGTCATGAAAAAAAGTCATAGTATAGTATGTCGTCAAAAATCATGAAAAAACCTCATAGTATAGTATGTCGTCAAAAATCATGAAAAAAAGTCATAGTATAGTATGCCGTCAAAACTCATGAAAAAAAGTCATAGTATAGTATGTCGTCAAAAATCATGAAAAAACCTCATAGTATTGTATGTCGTCAAAAATCATGAAAAAAAGTCATAGTATAGTATGTCGTCAGAAATCATGAAAAAACCTCATAGTATAGTATGTCGTCAAAAATCATGAAAAAAAGTCATAGTATAGTATGCCGTCAAAACTCATGAAAAAAAGTCATAGTATAGTATGTCGTCAAAAATCATGAAAAAACCTCATAGTATTGTATGTCGTCAAAAATCATGAAAAAAAGTCATAGTATAGTATGCCGTCAAAACTCATGAAAAAAAGTCATAGTATAATATGTCGTCAAAAATCATGAAAAAAGTCATAGTATAGTATGTCGTCAAAAATCATGAAAAAACCTCATAGTATAGTATGTCGTCAAAAATCATGAAAAAACCTCATAAAAAAAGTCATAGTATAGTATGTCGTCAGAAATCATGAAAAAAAGTCATAGTATAGTATGTCGTCAAAAATCATGAAAAAACCTCATGGTATAGTATGTCGTCAAAAATCATGAAAAAACCTCATAGTATAGTATGTCGTCAAAAATCATGAAAAAAAGTCATAGTATAGTATGCCGTCAAAACTCATGAAAAAAAGTCATAGTATAGTATGTCGTCAAAAATCATGAAAAAACCTCATAGTATTGTATGTCGTCAAAAATCATGAAAAAAAGTCATAGTATAGTATGTCGTCAGAAATCATGAAAAAACGTCATAGTATAGTATGTCGTCAGAAATCATGAAAAAACCTCATAGTATAGTATGTCGTCAAAAATCATGAAAAAAAGTCAAAGTATAGTATGCCGTCAAAACTCATGAAAAAAAGTCATAGTATAGTATGTCGTCAAAAATCATGAAAAAACCTCATAGTATTGTATGTCGTCAAAAATCATGAAAAAAAGTCATAGTATAGTATGTCGTCAGAAATCATGAAAAAAAGTCATAGTATAGTATGTCGTCAGAAATCATGAAAAAAAGTCATAGTATAGTATGTCGTCAAAAATCATGAAAAAACCTCATGGTATAGTATGTCGTCAAAAATCATGAAAAAACCTCATAGTATAGTATGTCGTCAAAAATCATGAAAAAAAGTCATAGTATAGTATGCCGTCAAAACTCATGAAAAAAAGTCATAGTATAATATGTCGTCAAAAATCATGAAAAAAGTCATAGTATAGTATGTCGTCAAAAATCATGAAAAAACCTCATAGTATAGTATGTCGTCAAAAATCATGAAAAAACCTCATAAAAAAAGTCATAGTATAGTATGTCGTCAGAAATCATGAAAAAAAGTCATAGTATAGTATGTCGTCAAAAATCATGAAAAAACCTCATAGTATAGTATGTCGTCAAAAATCATGAAAAAAAGTCATAGTATAGTATGTCGTCAAAAATCATGAAAAAACCTCATAGTATTGTATGTCGTCAAAAATCATGAAAAAAAGTCATAGTATAGTATGTCGTCAGAAATCATGAAAAAAAGTCATAGTACAGTATGTCGTCAAAAATCATGAAAAACGTCATAGCATAGTATGTCGTCAGAAATCATAAAAAAATCTCATAGTATAGCATTTCGTCTAAAATCTTAAAAAAAACGTCATAGTATAGTATGTTGTCAAAAATCATGAAAAAAAGTCATAGTATAGTATGTCGTCAGAAATCATGAAAAAAAGTCATAGTATAGTATGTCGTCAAAAATCATGAAAAAACCTCATAGTATAGTATGTCGTCAAAAATCGTGAAAAAAAGTCATAGTATAGTATGTCGTCAAAAATCATGAAAAAACGTCATAGTATAGTATGTTGTCAAAAATCATGAAAAAAAGTCATAGTATAGTATGTCGTCAAAAATCATGAAAAAACCTCATAGTATAGTATGTCGTAAAAAATCATGAAAAAAAAGTCACAGTATAGTATGTCGTCAAAAATCATGAAAAAAAGTCATAGTATAGTATGTCGTCAAAAATCATGAAAATAAGTCATAGTATAGTATGTCGTCAAAACTCATGAAAAGAAGTCATAGTATAGTATGTCGTTAAAAATCATGAAAAAACCTCATAGTATTGTATGTCGTCAAAACTCATGAAAAACGTCATAGTATAGTATGTTGTCAAAAATCATGAAAAAACGTCATAGTATAGTATGTCGTCAAAACTCATGAAAAAAAGTCATAGTATAGTATGTCGTCAAAACTCATGAAAAAAAGTCATAGTATAGTATGTCGTCAAAAATCATGAAAAAACCTCATAGTATTGTATGTCGTCAAAAATCATGAAAAAAAGTCATAGTATAGTGTGTCGTCAGAAATCATGAAAAAACCTCATAGTATAGTATGTCGTCAAAAATCATGAAAAAACGTCATAGTATAGTATGTCGTCAGAAATCATGAAAAAACCTCATAGTATAGTATGCCGTCAAAAATCATGAAAAAACGTCATAGTATAGTATGTCGTCAAAAATCATGAAAAAACCTCATAGTATTGTATGTCGTCAAAAATCATGAAAAAAAGTCATAGTATAGTATGTCGTCAAAAATCATGAAAAAACCTCATAGTATAGTATGTTGTCAAAACTCATGAAAAAAAGTCACAGTATAGTATGTCGTCAGAAATCATGAAAAAACGTCATAGTATAGTATGTCGTCAAAAATCATGAAAAAACCTCATAGTATAGTATGTCGTCAAAAATCATGAAAAAATGTCATAGTATAGTATGTCGTCAAAAATCATGAAAAAACGTCATAGTATAGTATGTCGTCAAAAATCATGAAAAAATGTCATAGTATTGTATGTCGTGAAAAATCATGAAAAAAAGTCATAGTATAGTATGTCGTCAAAAATCATGAAAAAACCTCATAGTATAGTATGTCGTCAGAAATCATGAAAAAAAGTCATAGTATAGTATACCGTCAAAAATCATGAAAAAATGTCATAGTATAGTATGTCGTCAAAACTCATGAAAAAAAGTCATAGTATAGTATGTCGTCAAAAATCATGAAAAAACCTCATAGTATAGTATGCCGTCAAAAATCATGAAAAAACCTCATAGTATTGTATGTCGTCAAAAATCATGAAAAAAAGTCATAGTATAGTATGTCGTCAGAAATGAAAAAACCTCATAGTATAGTATGCCGTCAAAAATCATGAAAAAACGTCATAGTATAGTATGTCGTCAAAAATCATGAAAATACCCCATAGTATAGTATGCCGTCAAAAATCATGAAAAAACTTCATAGTATAGTATGTCGTCAAAAATCATGAAAAAACTTCATAGTATAGTATGTCGTCAGAAATCATGAAAAAAAGTCATAGTATAGTATTTCGTCAAAAATCATGAAAAAAAGTCACAGTATAGTATGCCGTCAAAAACCATGAAAAAAAGTCATAGTATAGTATGCCGTCAAAAATCATGAAAAAACGTCATAGTATAGTATGTCGTCAAAAATCATGAAAATACCTCATAGTATTGTATGTCGTCAAAAATCATGAAAAAACTTCATAGTATAGTATGTCGTCAGAAATCATGAAAAAAAGTCATAGTATAGTATGTCGTCAAAAATCATGAAAAAAAGTCATAGTATAGTATGTCGTCAGAAATCATGAAAAAAAGTCATAGTATAGTATGTCGTCAAAAATCATGAAAAAACCTCATAGTATAGTATGTCGTCAAAACTCATGAAAAAAAGTCATAGTATAGTATGTCGTCAAAAATGAAAAAACCTCATAATATAGTATGCCGTCAAAACTCATGAAAAAACGTCATAGTATAGTATGTCGTCAAAAATGAAAAAACCTCATAGTATAGTATGCCGTCAAAAATCATGAAAAAACCTCATAGTATTGTATGTCGTCAAAAATCATGAAAAAAAGTCATAGTATAGTATGTCGTCAGAAATGAAAAAACCTCATAGTATAGTATGCCGTCAAAAATCATGAAAAAACGTCATAGTATAGTATGTCGTCAAAAATCATGAAAATACCTCATAGTATAGTATGCCGTCAAAAATCATGAAAAAACCTCATAGTATAGTGTGTCGTCAGAAATCATGAAAAAAAGTCATAGTATAGTATGTCGTCAAAAATCATGAAAAAACGTCATAGTATAGTATGTCGTCAGAAATCATGAAAAAAAAGTCATAGTATAGTATGTCGTCAAAAATCATGAAAAGAAGTCATAGTATAGTATGTCGTCAAAAATCATGAAAAAATGTCATAGTATAGTATGTCGTCAAAAATCATGAAAAAAAAGTCATAGTATAGTATGTTGTCAGAAATCATGAAAAAAAGTCATAGTATAGTGTGTCGTCAGAAATCATGAAAAAAAGTCATAGTATTGTATGTCGTCAAAAATCATGAAAAACGTCATAGTATAGTATGTCGTCAGAAATCATGAAAAAATGTCATAGTATAGTATGTCGTCAAAAATCATGAAAAAAAGTCATAGTATAGTATGTCGTCAAAAATCATGAAAAAACGTCATAGTATAGTATGTCGTCAGAAATCATGAAAAAACGTCATAGTATAGTATGTCGTCAGAAATCATGAAAAAAAGTCATAGTATAGTATGTCGTCAAAAATCATGAAAAAACGTCATAGTATAGTATGTCGTCAGAAGTCATGAAAAAAAGTCATAGTATAGTATGTCGTCAAAAATCATGAAAAAACCTCATAGTATAGTATGTCGTCAAAAATCATGAAAAAAAGTCATAGTATAGTATGCCGTCAAAACTCATGAAAAAAAGTCATAGTATAGTATGTCGTCAAAAATCATGAAAAAACCTCATAGTATTGTATGTCGTCAAAAATCATGAAAAAAAGTCATAGTATAGTATGTCGTCAGAAATCATGAAAAAACCTCATAGTATAGTATGTCGTCAAAAATCATGAAAAAAAGTCATAGTATAGTATGCCGTCAAAACTCATGAAAAAAAGTCATAGTATAGTATGTCGTCAAAAATCATGAAAAAACCTCATAGTATTGTATGTCGTCAAAAATCATGAAAAAAAGTCATAGTATAGTATGCCGTCAAAACTCATGAAAAAAAGTCATAGTATAATATGTCGTCAAAAATCATGAAAAAAGTCATAGTATAGTATGTCGTCAAAAATCATGAAAAAACCTCATAGTATAGTATGTCGTCAAAAATCATGAAAAAACCTCATAAAAAAAGTCATAGTATAGTATGTCGTCAGAAATCATGAAAAAAAGTCATAGTATAGTATGTCGTCAAAAATCATGAAAAAACCTCATGGTATAGTATGTCGTCAAAAATCATGAAAAAACCTCATAGTATAGTATGTCGTCAAAAATCATGAAAAAAAGTCATAGTATAGTATGCCGTCAAAACTCATGAAAAAAAGTCATAGTATAGTATGTCGTCAAAAATCATGAAAAAACCTCATAGTATTGTATGTCGTCAAAAATCATGAAAAAAAGTCATAGTATAGTATGTCGTCAGAAATCATGAAAAAACGTCATAGTATAGTATGTCGTCAGAAATCATGAAAAAACCTCATAGTATAGTATGTCGTCAAAAATCATGAAAAAAAGTCATAGTATAGTATGTCGTCAAAAATCATGAAAAAACGTCATAGTATAGTATGTCGTCAGAAATCATGAAAAAAAGTCATAGTATAGTATGTCGTCAAAAATCATGAAAAAACCTCATAGTATAGTATGTCGTCAAAAATCATGAAAAAAAGTCATAGTATAGTATGCCGTCAAAACTCATGAAAAAAAGTCATAGTATAGTATGTCGTCAAAAATCATGAAAAAACCTCATAGTATTGTATGTCGTCAAAAATCATGAAAAAAAGTCATAGTATAGTATGTCGTCAGAAATCATGAAAAAACCTCATAGTATAGTATGTCGTCAAAAATCATGAAAAAAAGTCATAGTATAGTATGCCGTCAAAAATCATGAAAAAACGTCATAGTATAGTATGTCGTCAAAAATCATGAAAAAACCTCATAGTATTGTATGTCGTCAAAAATCATGAAAAAAAGTCATAGTATAGTATGCCGTCAAAACTCATGAAAAAAAGTCATAGTATAATATGTCGTCAAAAATCATGAAAAAAGTCATAGTATAGTATGTCGTCAAAAATCATGAAAAAACCTCATAGTATAGTATGTCGTCAAAAATCATGAAAAAACCTCATAAAAAAAGTCATAGTATAGTATGTCGTCAGAAATCATGAAAAAAAGTCATAGTATAGTATGTCGTCAAAAATCATGAAAAAACCTCATGGTATAGTATGTCGTCAAAAATCATGAAAAAACCTCATAGTATAGTATGTCGTCAAAAATCATGAAAAAAAGTCATAGTATAGTATGCCGTCAAAACTCATGAAAAAAAGTCATAGTATAGTATGTCGTCAAAAATCATGAAAAAACCTCATAGTATTGTATGTCGTCAAAAATCATGAAAAAAAGTCATAGTATAGTATGTCGTCAGAAATCATGAAAAAACGTCATAGTATAGTATGTCGTCAGAAATCATGAAAAAACCTCATAGTATAGTATGTCGTCAAAAATCATGAAAAAAAGTCATAGTATAGTATGCCGTCAAAAATCATGAAAAAAAGTCATAGTATAGTATGTCGTCAAAAATCATGA